>VRYO01000369.1:11059760-11195011 GCA_009812075.1 Sialia sialis
AAAAAGCAGCAAAGCCCTTGGCTCTGTGTAAACCCTGCTCAGCAAAACAAAAACATCTCTACGTTATCAAGCCAGTGTTCAACACAAATCCACAATACCAACCACTGTGAAAAAAGTAACTCTACCCCAGTCAAAACCAGCACAACAATGCACTTACACGGATTTTTCAATCCTGTCTCCATAGCATCTTTTGCAAAATTACTTACACGGTAGATTGTAGAGACAGCTAAGTGTAAGGGTTTCACTTATTCTCTCAAGCAAGGGACATTAAACTACCTTTTATTTCCTAGTGCCCTTGAGAGTGTGTTTTAGGTTAGTTTCACTGTCAGTGCTCTTATCTCTACATTTCACTTGACACTCGTGAGATTTACAGAGACTTTTTGAAAAATATTTCTGCCAGTATTTTCTGTGGCTACAGAACCATCATATAGCTTGAAAAATATGCTTAGGAGACAGGTACTTACCTTTGTTTCCCATTTCCTAACAGCCAATGTTAGATCATGCATATTAATATGTTTCTAAAACCTAGCTTTAATCAAGCTAATTTTCAAAATGTCCATTTTTATCTGTGTCTGGATACATAGCCAAGTCTGGATATTGTCACGTTTTTTGACTTGAAAACCTTCAGATAAATGCTGGAATATTAACTGAAAATTCTGAACCGAAACACCATTTACCTGACAATATCATTACCACATGGCATTCAAGCCAGTCTGGACTACTTCCTACATGTGTTTTTTGCCTTCAAATTATAGCCATTTATGCACTTCAAGGAGATATTTCCAGTTTAAATATACTCTATATTTAAAAAATTTATTCCTTTCTTTGAATTGATTATTCAGTGACTGATACTGGAAATAAAAGTTAAACACTTGATCTTTGACATAGAATTTAGGGGTTTCTTCCCTTGCAAGGTATATCTGTTGTTCTTTTATTTTTTTGGTGATGATTGATCATTTCTTAAGCGCTAAACACCTATATATGCAATTCAGATTAAATGAGCTTCACCTTATTTAAGGTAGTACCTATCTTTATGACACTAAAAGAAAATTATTAAATTTGATTTCAGATTAGCAATCTATTATTCTAGTCTTTCAGATTTCAAAATAATTGTCATGCACTCTCTGAAAACTGAATGAATAACTCAAGGCTTCTTTGCTATGCTGGACTTTGGCTGAAAAGGTTCTTATGCTGGTATTTATAGGAACAACATGACTTTATTTCCTGCAATTACATTAGAAGATTTTTGATTTATGTGATTAATTTGTAATTATTTGTAATTATTTAGGATGCTAATTCTAATTCTTTAAATTTGCTGAGCCAACAGGTTTGATGGGTACCATAAAAATGAGTCCTTTTCATTTATTGATTGTTTAATTTGGTAATAATAAAATGCTGCTTCATAATTAAATTGATCTAAAAGCTCACAAAGACAAAACTGTCAAGGAAATTAGTGGAAAAAGAACTCTCATCCTCTTCTCCTCTATTTAAAAAAGAAATTATATCCACTTTCAAGCTAACATATAAGGGAAAATTATTGTGTAACTTCTCTCTCTCAAAGAAAGCTCTTCAGTTAGTTAAAAAATCATGGCCAAAGATTTACTCCAGAGATCCTAAAGATTACTTCAGTGCATGGAAAAGTAGGAGGACACAACTACCTTCTTATCAGCTGAGTATTAGCCTTATTTTCACAGTTTTATGAGTTCCTTTTAGTTACTGCTAATTTAGACTTGCTTAAGTGGGGTAATTCAGATGCAAGCTCCTCTGTCTAATTTGTTCTGGTTTTGTGGGATTTTTTGTTTTTTCTTTTTTGTCTGTTTGTTTGTTTTTTTCATTAAAAAGAGATAAACTTTAGAACAGGAGTTATATGCTGGAAGTCAGATAAATACACAGGTTTGAAGTAAGAAAATGCAATTTCATGTAGGACTTAAGAGTGTATCATGAGATCCTTGAATACATCTTTGAACAGATTCAAATGGATGAAAATAATCCTGGATGTAAATGTGTTGCTATAAACTAATCCACTTTTTTTTAAAATGAAGTAATTTGATAAGTGCAAAAGAAATTTCAATTACTCCAGACTAAGTTATCTTCCCTTCTTATCTCTCATATTTTCATCCGCTGTGTTGTCTCTGAGGTATACACATTCATTCTAATTAAAATTTATTTTTCTTTCTTTCCATTCTGATTTCACCTTGCCTTTCACCTCTGTTACTCTTTTTCCATCACAGAATCTGCAAACACAATTTGTCACTTGGAGCCAGTGATTCTCTTTGACCCAAATTTGTACCCAAGGTGCTACAAACAATAAGATGCAATAAATATCAAATAATACAATATTCAATTCTGCACTGTGATTTGAAAAGTGGAAGAAAATTACTAGTATTTTGTACAGCATGAAAGAAATAATTTTCACTTAGTTGCATACTGCAGAAATTCATACAGATAGCGGAAGCTCTTTTGACATTAGCAACATTGCATTTATTACCATATAACTAGTAATTATTATGTGTTTATTACTGTATAATGAGAAAATTCTGACATTTTCCACTATAAGGTGATTATTTAAAAAAAAATTGCTTTTAACTTTGTTGGAATCAAACTGCTGGAGTTGAAATTTCCTTCTCTGACTGAAGCTGGTTTTGTTCATTTTAAGTTTCAGTTTCATGGAAGATGAGTTTTACACATCATTTTACACTTGTTACCATGACAATGATGATCATGAGTATATAGTCTTTGGATCAGGGACTTGCTATATGAGACAAGGATGTTTTGAGTTTTAGGGATGGATCATTTACTTGTCCTTGAAAAATTGTTCTGTTTTGGCTAACTTATAATTATTTGAATAGTCTTAATTTACACATCCTCAGCAGAGTTTTGTTAACAGATTTTCACACACATTTTAGGAATATTCTATGGATCTAAAGCATGCTTAGTTCGCTCAGAGAGCAGAGGGGCAATTTTTGAAACATCTTCAATCTCATTGAGGAAATATCCGTTTTCATTGTTTTCAGGACACTGCATGGAGAACATCCACACCATGCACAATTTTATTGTTTTCCACTCTGGCTTGTAATGACTGACTGTGTCTGCAGCGCACAGAGCAAGTGTAATTATCCATTCTTTCCTCTGAGCAGTGCTGACCTGCACTGCTTCTGATCCTGGCTTAGCTAGCTAGTTTAGGTATCTGCTTTTTCTTCCCTCAACTGCTGCAATTATATCCAGTGCCTATCTGTACTTGCAATTTTGCTCTTGCTCCCAAAATGTCAGGGAGAAGGCAGAGTGGAGGAAGGGTGTTCGAGAACAACAGTGGAGGCTGGGGCTGATCCTCCCTAGTGAATGTAGCTTTTAGCAATTTGCTTTAGAAAATCAGATTTTTTACCAAGGTCTTAGAGGTGGTGCAAGAGCCAATGGTTTTATAGCGATAGATTTAGCTTGGACATAAGGAGTTTTTTACAATTACAGTAATGAGACACTGGAACAGGTTGCCCAGATGAGTTGTGGGTATCCCATCACTGGAAGTGCTGAAGATCAGGTTGAATGAGGCTTTGAACAAATTCATAGTGAAAGATGGCCCTAGAGGAATGAACTAAACGATTTTTAAAGGTCATTTCCAGCTCTCACTTACTCAGTTTCTTCTCTTGCCATTTATTGCATTAGCTCAGGTTGTAAATGACTGTGTTCTGATTCAAAAGTTGTGATTCAGATGAAGACCAATAGACTACTTCAGGTCAGACTTCTCGTTTACGAGATAAATTTTAGGAAATTACACTAAAATTACTGCAAGGATGTCATACTTGAAAAGTCAAATACTACAAAACTGTGCAAAAATGGAAGATATTTGTTCTTTTCCAATTAGAGCTGTATGAGTATATTACAATGGTATTTCTAACGGTGTTATTGAGCGCTAAACATTTTGCTTCACTGATGAGGCGAAGTTGTAAATGAATGGTAGGATAAATGCTGGATATTTTTGGCTATTGGGCAAGATGGATTAAAAATGTCAGAGCAATAAGTGAGACAACAAGACAGGAGGGGAGGGGCATTGCTTGCTCTTCATTTCACTGAGAGATAGCAAGGGATAAAGGGGTGTGAGAAGGGAAGCTGGACAAAGCTAGTATTGATTTTACATGACTTTGTCTAAGACAAAGCTGACCCATTTGATTATTCCATGTGGGTCAGAAGGGTGCCTTCAAACAGGAAGCCTTTTACCACTACTGGAACAAGAGCTTCTCTCCTTCTGTTCCCTTTTTTTTTGCTACTTTAGTGAAATGATAAATCCATCCTATGTCTATGATTTTGGCTGAAACACGTATTCCTAGAGCAGCTATGCCCTTCCAGACTAATGGTGGGCCATTAACACCCCATGGCTTGCATACCCTGCCTTAAAAGTCCTCACAGCTGGACCTCCTCAGTCCCAGCAACTACCTCCGTCCTCCCACTCACAGTGAATTTAGGAGCCAAGCTCCCTGCATGCCTATTCCCCTGCAAAGTCAGAAAGGAACCACTATTCAACAACCCATGGACCAGGCATGTAGCTTTAAGTGACAGCCAAAAATCTGAGTGGGAGGAACACCTGCAGCTGAACAGAAATGTGTCAGCAAAAGTGTTCAAACAACAAATTTTTCTTCTCCGAGATGGCAAACATGATCCATAAGTTGCCAGAAGATGAAGAGGGAAAGAGATGGTGGTGGGGGGATGGGGGTGAGGAAATAGAAGGAAAAAGAAGAGGGATCAGGGTAGCAAATACCCACCACTCAAATATTCCTTAGTAAGATAGCTTGGTCCACTGAAGACTGAAACCCTCAAAACGCCAGTGTAGCAGTTCTTATACACGTGGATTGTTGAGAGGACGAGAAAGGCCCCAGCAGATGCCCCTCTGTGCAAATCCTGCTGACATGCCTTACTTCCCTGGGCCAATTTGGAAAATTAGGAAGTGTTTCTGAGTACTGAGGATAGAGTGAGACCCTGCCTGGAGTACTGTGCACCATTCAGGTCTTCCCAACAAAAGAAGGACATGGAACTGTTGGAGCAATGCCAGGGGAGGACCATGAATTTGATGAGGGGACTGGAGCATTTCTCCTCCTAATACAAGCTAAGAAAATTGGGTCTGCTCCAATTGGAGAAGAGAAGGTTGCATGAAGGCCTCACAGCAGCATTTTGGTATCTTAACTGGGACTGCTGGGAAGTCAGAGGATGGATACTAGGAATTGTAATGATGGGACAAGGAGTAATGAGTACAGACTGAAAGACGGGAAATTTAATTTAGATATTTGGAATAAATTCTTTACTATGAGAACAGGAGCTGGAACAGGTTGTCCAGGGCCAGGTTGCAGCTGCCCCAAACCCTGGCAGTGTTCAAGGCCAGGTTTAGTGGGCCATTGACAGCCTGATCTACTGGAAGATGTTTAATGCCCATGGTTTGGGACTAGAGGATCTTTAAGGTCCATTCCAACCCCTTAAAGTTCTATGATTTGGTCCCATGTCAGCATTCAGCTGATGTTTCTTCTCTGGTGTCTCCTGCAGCTGGCCAACACACAGTGGCCAAGGAAGCAGGATTTTGGAGGAAGACTAAAAGTATCATAAACGCTACTGTTTACACAATTTCTCCAGCTCTTCCTGCTCTCAAGGAATCACCAATTCTGTCAGACCCAGCAGCTATTGTACAACCAGCCATGATGATTCTGCTGGGGAATCCTGCTGTGGGAGGAGTGTTTGGACCTCTCCCAGTGCAGGATGACAGGTGTTGTATCTTTGGAGGTTTAGGGGACATCTTGAAGCTTCATCTGAGAAACTTCCCCTTGACACATGGGTAAGCAGCATTTTAAAATGTGATGGGAGAAAAGAGAGGATAATTAAAAGAATCTGAGTACAGGAACAGAAATATAAAGGTCAGGTGAAAAAGATGGGATGTTGAGGCGGTGGAAAGGCTGGGTAGATGAAGAAGTCCAGTTGCCCAGCCTTGAGAACTAGTGTACAATAGCCACATAAAGGCATGGACAAATTTTGTCATTTTATATTGTATGAAAATTGATCCAGGGTTTTAGGTATCAGTAGTCCCAGGGCATTGTACCATTGTATGTTTCTTTGGAACAACCTTGAAGACTTCCCAATAATGCAGTCACCACATCAGCAGTTGTTCTGCACTGGTAGGTTGGCTTCACAATCTGAACTGATGCCTGGTAAGCAAGGATAACTGGGCTATTTGCTTTAAATGGCACAACAGAACTCTGATTTAAATTCATACATGTTACTCCTCTGTCTGTCCACAAGGCCTGTTGGTTGATTTGTTTTACTACCAATTTTTATCTGCTTGTCTAGGTGGATGTTGCTTAGTTTATTGAAACTTACCCTTACATTTTCTGAGAGGCAAAGATTGAAAGAAACAGAACACCTTATTGCATTGGTTAATGAAAAATATCTGTGCCTATTTTATGTAATTATTGGAGTTGGTACTTCATTCTGAGTCTCAATTTATTTTTTCAAATTCAAACTAGCTGGATTTGACTACTATATAATACTAAGATGTGAATTTCAGATATTTATTTTAATGAAGCTATTTTCACCAGCACCTTTGTGGGGGTTATATATCTATTTCGCTTATCTTTTTAACAATCAATGAGATTTTTTCTGGTCATTTTATTTTTCATTTGATTTTATCTTCATCTTCTAAGGCCAAGTTATTTATTCTTTAATTTCACTATTCAAGTGTCTGCAGTTCACATTTTGCATCTGAGATAACCTTTAAAATAGTCAATATTTTGCCTTAAATTTCTTTTTTTTTTGTTCAGAATAATGAAGATTAACTTCAAGATTCTCTCAATGATAATGCTGTCAGTTTTCCAATCTTCTTTAATTTTTCTATTTAATTAACCTTTAATGTTTGCAGGAAAATTATACTAATGGTTTAGAGGTTTCCTTAGCTAGTTGATGTAAGACTCTTGAACCTAAGATATCTGAGTTTTTAAATGTTTAGTTGTCACAGAGACTATCTCACATCCTCCTTTTCTTATGCTTAATCTTATGATTATTTGATCTATCAGTAATACATTCAGAAGTAGCTAGAGAGCTCGTTTCCTTCCAAATTCCACTGAAATGTATAGTGAACATTACTGCTTTTCCTTGATCCCACTTCACCATCCCACTGCCTGAACCTAGTATTGACTTATATTTAATTCACTGAGTTTATTGCTTCTGTAACTATTTTAATTGCCTTATTTGTTAAAACTTGTTGATTTAGTAAAACTCATGAATTCATTTGACTTACTAACCTCATTATCCACTTACTTCTATTTGTATTTTATAGTAATTTCATTGTTTTTTTAAAATTTCCTCTCCATGTATACATGCACATGCATGTACTATATGCTCGTGTGTGTATAGAGGTTAAATACAAAATTTATGTGATTGCTTTCACCAAGACCTTCTTCACTCAAGTATATTTTTTGAATCTGAGGGATCTTGGCTTCTTGGGCATCCGGCAAGATGCTTCTGAAAAATCCCCAGTTGTTTTAATACTTTTTCATTTAAATGGATTTTCCCAACTCTAAACTGAACTGCTCCTCTCAGTTTTGAAAACCTGCAGGTTTTAAAAGATCCAACAAGAGATATTTCAGGTTGGTGACATATCCTGTTTGCATTAAATAAATCAAACCTCATTTCATTGGGCAATTTTTCAATTTTTCTAAAAGCCATTAACTGTTCCTTATTTATCATAATGAGGTCCATTATGGTGAGTAATTGATAATGGACATTACTGAGTTACTTGATATCCCATGCAGGATTTCTGTGTTAAGAAAAAAATCCATTCTAGAAATTTCTGAAGTCTACACTGGCTGTGTAGACTGAGAAAAGACTGGGATGGAAGTCACTTTAGGTAACAGAATTTTCCTTTCTGCTCTTAACAACCTGATTTTTTGAGGTCTACTTTTGTGAAATGTTGTAGTCTGTTGAAGAGACCTTCTGGTTTGATTTTGTTTGTTTAACTAATTAGTACTTTAACCACAAACACTGTGGAGCCTACTCAGTCATCTATGATTTTCTAATCATAAAGCAGGATATTGAATGCAAAATATCACCACCACCTTATCTGATTTTCCACTGTAGCTTTTATGGAACACATTAGACATGAAATACAATCTTCCAAAACCCGTTGGACTTGCCCCATCAGGTTTCTCTATTATTAATCACATTATTTCTTTTCTCCTACATGACCATTTCCAACTACCCTTATTGACTCTCCAGGCTCCACTTGATAGTACTCATATTACCTCTCAGCATACTTACTTGCTTTTTGTTTTGTCATAAAAAATGATGTTTTTATTTGGCCTATGTGCTTGGATATGTATGTCTTGTTCTGTCATCATGATTCTCTCCTTTCACGTAGTTTGAGTAGATTAAGTCTTCCTGACTATTTCATCTGTCAACCAGAGCACTGGTACATATTTTGCTGAAATTAAAGCCATGATACCATGCAATCTTTTATTTCTATAGAGGTTACCCTGCTGCTTTATTGAACCAAAATCTTATTCTTACCTCACCTACCACCCCTACTATTGAACTCCATTGTCTTCTGCCTGCTTTTTCACTTTGCTTGAAAAAAAAAGAGTTTAAGGTTTTTCAAGTATCAGCTGGGGTAGCTTTTTTTCTCCTTTTCTTAGCTGCCTGGTTGATTAATGTTTTTAGTGGCTGAAAATCACCTGAAATAAATAATCCTGTCTTCAAGGCTTTATAATTTCCTTTAGTGTTTCCTGTTGGATGGGAGAAATCATCCAGTTGTCTGTTGTGTATTGTGGAATACATCTTAGGCACATGCCCAAGATATTTCTGGGGCACTTTTGTGTACTCTGGTTTGAGCAGAACATCAGCTCTCTGAATTTCCCTCTGCCAAAGGAATAGATTAGTTCTTATGGGCTGTTCTTTTCTGATGCCTCACACACTATCAGGTAGTTATTTGATACTTCCAGCTGGGAGCAATGGACTCTAGAGACTTCCAAAATGTAGAGTGGAAACAGACTAATATTTGTAGTTTCTCACTTGACTCAGTTACTTGTAATTGGGAAACGAAGATCTGCTGTCATACTGACCAAGCTGATCCACTGGGGAATCCCACATATGCACAGTATATGAACTTCAGTATCACAAATTTCTTCCCCATTTTGGCTACCAGACTGAACCTCATGTAGAGGTGAAATCATTTCTGTTCACAAGGAAGGATATAGATAATACTAGATTTGGTGCTGGTCACAGAAAATGATGACTACTCATTTTGTTGCTATAGCAAAACCACATGTATACAGCAAAACTTATAAACACTGCTCTGCAAATTCTGATGGAAACCCTGTTAACTCCCCTATTTATATTTCACAGTGTCTGTATTAGCTAGCTTTTATTCATTGTTCAAGGCAATCCCATCCTGTGTCAAGAATTGTCAGCAAAGTTCAAACACCAGAGGAAGAGCACACGCCTCAGGTGGTCTGCAGGAAAGTCAGCCATGCATTCCTGTAATTGTTCATGAAACTTCCAAACAGGAGGGTTTTACTGGGCCATATATCCAGCTCTTTCCTCTCATGATGATCTACTGCCTGAACTCCACCTTTGGTCTCTCCCTGTTTGTCGCCCTGGCTGCTCTACGTCTTGGTTCTACTCCTTGTGTAAGCATTTTGAAATCATTACGCCTTTGTTTTCTGAGAAGCAAGATTTATAGGGAAGGTAATATCCTTTATTAGACTGTTTGGTTCATTTGGAAAAAATGGGCATTCTTGTGGGGTCAGAGTCCCTTCATTACACTTGTTTTCTGCCTGCTAGGTTTTTCCATGTCTGAAAGCACTGCTTGGAGAAAGCAGGCCTGCTCATTTTGTTCTTTTTGGTTGCTACATTTTATTCCAGAGTAATAGAGAGAACGCATGTACTTGTGTTATTTTGTGGAGACTTGTGTTCTTTTGTGGAGACCTGTGTGTTTGTTTTTCCAAAATCCAAAATAAAAATAATAAAACCAATTTTAGGCCAAACATCTGTATTTTGGCCCTGGTATATGGAAACCTCACTGCCTCCAGGTTTTTTGGAAAAAGTCCTGGACTGATATGATCAACTTCTCTTTTTCTTAGAGGAAAAAGAAAAATCTGCTTTACCAGTTACATAAGAGGCAGAGAAAAACCCTATGGAGAATAGCAAGATATATGTATTGATTTAAAAATGACAAAACTTTCCAAATATTTGCAAATTATTTTTTCTGCTGCTTACACCCCAACTAATGGAAAAACAATCTGTATTGTGTAAGAGACTGTAGGTTTTGAATATTTTTAAGGTCTAATGCAGTCCTGAATTCCAGGCCCATGCAACTTCTCAGCTATCTAGCAGAGTTTACATAAGTTTTAACTGATTTAAATACCAATATATTTTTGCTTGACAGCATGGCCTCTACATAGTGGGCAAAGAATTCTTACACTCTTCTAGTAATTCCATTCTATACTTTTCTCACTCTGTTTACTTCTCCCTAAAATGACTGTGACCTTGTGCCAGATTTTCTTGAAGGTTATGCTAATCTTTGTTGGCAAGAGAAACAGTAGCTGGAGCAAAAAAAAAAAGTGAAAGAGAATGCCACATGAGAATGAACATGCAGAGCGTGAGAAGTTTCTGCAATAACTGGAACTGGAGCAGCCCTGTCAACATGCAGTCCCTGGAACAGTAAGTGGGGATGTACACAACAGAATGTTCAAGAAAGAAATCTTAATTAATATTCAGGTACTCAGAAAGGTATTTGGGATAAATCCTTTGCTAAGGCAGGTGTGTGCCCCTCAGGCACTTTCCATGAAGGTTTTTGTATCTCACACAACCCCTCATTTGGCCCCAAAACTAATTTATTTTGTGTTTAAGTCCAAATGAATTTGTTTGTCTCCCCGAGAGAGTTTGATATATAGCCTTCCACACATAAATGGCAAATGTGTTTATTTGCGGGGTCAAACCAAACTTTCCACAATGTTTTCTGACCTGATATCAAATAAGAACATCTTAAAATATAGTCAGAATTAATCTGCCTCGTGTAAGATTTGTGCAGATCACTATATTTAACGACAAGGAAGTAATCTTATGGAGTGGAGGGAAAGGGTTAATGCCACTCTTTAAGGAGTTGGAATTGCTGCTGCTTCCTAGAAGATCCCGAGTGTTGCAGTTTAAGCCACTTCAGGCTCTTGATCATTGCAACATCTGTAGCATGGTACAGGGCCAAAATGCAAACAGTTATGTCACATCTACTTTGCAAGATGGAACGTGGTTTAACCAAGTTGAGGGGCAAGCATGCTGCAAGGAGGCCCCACAATATGTTTGTTTTTGTAGAACAGATGAACCCTAAATTAGTACCAGATGTCAGTACTAAGTCTGCTGTATGGGGAACACAGCAGGGAGCAAGCAATTATGGTGGAGCCACTGTGAGGCCATATTTAAGGTTGCATTCTGTTCTACTTTGACAGGGAGAGCTCAGTCTTTTTATATTATATTAAAACCCCATCTTGCTCCATTCAGCATTGGTCCAAATGTGTATCTACTGGGGGATGATAAAGTGCCTTCTAGTCACCAGATTACTATCTGCCTCTGGATTTCCTAAACAGCACATACATGCCCTATTTCTATTTGTGCTCTGCACTGAGATTGTGAAGAGTGGTGTGAGCTTCTTCTTCCTTGGTTTGCTTCAACTGCCTTTGGCTTCAGATGTAGCTCTGCTCTCATCACAGGCTGCAATGTTTTTGGCCTTGTGATCATTTTTCTGTCATTTTGCTTGTTAGTTTGTTCATTGGTTACTTAGCAATTTTCTTTGTTTTCCTAGACTTTTTTTGTTGCCAAGAACTTTCCTCTTGGCAAACAGGGAAAAGAGGAGATTTTCACTTTGAGTTAAGCCATGTGGCTTCCAATAGCCTTTTAGTCTCCTGCCTCAGAACAGTTTAGTCCCCTATCCCACACGGCTTTTTTGTGACAAAGTCTTGCTTGCACTTCCTATCACATGTGTTGAGGGCATGTGTCAGGAAGAATCCTTATTGTCAAGAAGAAAATTGCTTTCAGAAAGATTTCTTTATTCTGGAGATTCTGCTAATTCCGGGTCTTTCACTTGCTCAGATAAAAGATCTTCTGTATCATCTCTTGAACTTACTTGGGAATCTCTGGGGGTTTCTTCAGACACCAGCAGGGCAATTCAGAGGGCAAAGACTGCATGTTTGGAAGGCCTTTTTTTCTCATTAATGTCTGAGTAGTTTTCCTTTGGTGCAATAGAGTGCATGGGGAGTTCAAGGAAGATAATTTAATCCAAAATCTTCAAATAAATGTCTCTTGTTTCTTCCTTGCTTTTTAACTTTCATGACTTAGTGATCCCACTGGCTCCATCTGTAGAAGTATACTGTAAAGGGCTGTGATTTAGAATTTGGCTACCATTCTCTTACAATCCACAGTGTCTAGCTGATAGCACACACTTTGCATGACAACCTATATCCTCCAAAGTAGCACTCAGTCATGGCTGAGGTTACAGTAAGGGCCAGGGGGTGTTTGCAGAAAACTATATGTATAAAACCACCTGGTATGGGGTAGTACATGGCTGTGAGGGCACAAGTTTGCTCTCAAGAGCATACCATTTTTTCTTAAGGACAGAAAATGGACCCTGGGATGTTTGATTTGCTTGTGCAGCTGTAGCTGTACTGGTCATGAAGAGGTTCAGATGTGTGTTTGTAAGAATATCTCAGTGTTGAGCTCCTGTGATGACACAAAATCATCAGGAACAGCAGGAAGCCTTTGGTATTCACCTACTGGAGTAAAAATTGTATCTCCTGAGAATTGTTGACCCAGCTATATAGACCATCTTGGCTGCTCTGTGACAGCACAGAGACTTATTGCCATTCAGAGAAAGGTCTCTACAGAGTTTTGCCCTCTGAAAATTACAGTAATTTCTCCATATATAAAGTGCACCAGCCTTTAAGGCACACTTTAAAAAAAAAAAAAAGTGAGAATATCTTTGCAACAAAGTAACGAATTAGTAACAGCATACTGTCAGGTGCTCAATTTGCAAACAGTTTTCACAGACCAGCGTAGCCTTTAAATGCAACCCAAGGTGCCCTCCCCGTGCTGTGGGCCCCGGCACTCCCTCCTGCTCCCAGCCCCCCAGCCCTGCGGCACCACAGCCCCGGGGCCCCACACGCAGCCTGTGGCCCCCTGGCCATGGGCCCATGGCACTGTGGCCGGCGGCCTGGCGTGGCCCCACCCAGCCCCTGGCCCCGCACGGCGCTGCCGCAGAGGGTCAGCCCCAGCCCTGCTCAGGGCCAGGCAGGCTCGGCATGGCTCAGGGCTGCTGCGGGCTGCACTTCCGGGTTGGCAAATTTCCGAACTTTGTCGATATATAAGGCGCACCAGCCTATAAGGTGCACTTCCAGGTTTGGATCCAAACTTCAGTCAAAAAGGTGTGCCTTATAAGCGTGAAATTACTGTATTCTTCTAGAAACATATACTCCTTTTACAGGATCAGAAAAACTCATGAAAGAAACTAATTTTATTTCTCTCTTCACTGTTCTCACCATAACCAAAGGACTTTTAGGCTGCTGTCCCTACACACTGCCTGTGTTTATTAGCACTGGGACGTCCCTTACTACCATTTAGCCTCCTGGTTTATGACTTCTCCTTGAACACACTCCTTAAGTGAGAAACAAGTCTTTTGGTATTCCCAACCACATAATTAAATCTGACTCCTCAGCCCCTCAAAACTGATAAAAAGTGTTTTTTTCATTTGAGAGTCTCAGAAAAAAGAAACTCATTATCAGTTCCCTGGGGGTCAGAGTCTGCTCTTACATATGCCTACAGATTTTATTAGTCTAATCTTTTCCATAATCAGGCAAACTCATTGGTACCTGTCAGGGGTCTGGGTTGTGAATACAGCCTTGCAACCTGTTGCCCACCTCCTTCAGCCCAAATGAACACAGAGTTTAAGTTTATTTAAAGATAAGTGCCACCTAATTAACTACAGTACCCTGAATCTACTATCTCCATCTCCTCTGGGTGAGTCTGTAGTCTCTCCTGATATTTAGGATATTATTTGAAGTGGTTCCAAAAAATTATAAGGTGGTCCAGGCTTTTGTAATCATAGTAGGGGAGTGAAAGGTTATATTCTCTTTTATACTTAATCTATTTTTTTACAAATGTTGGATGTCTGTGAAAATTTACACCTCTTTAATCTGCAAATAAAACTTTAGTGGGCTGAAAAGATTCAAAAAACTGAGTAATGATTGGCTCAGTGAATTGATTCAAAGTTTTCTTCAGTATGTTACTGCATACTTCAGAACTGCATACTTTTCAGTCCTTTCTGCCTTAACATCGCAAAAAGTAAAAAGGTATGTATGGAATGAAAGTTTTGATAGATTTACTGGAGTTAAAGCATTTTTATCTCTCTGTTAATCAACCAAGTTTGATTTTCAGTGGCAATTTTATGTATGTTACAGTAAGCTAATGGTAAAAAGATTCTGCTCAACTTCTGTCCTCTGACTCAATTTCAAGAGACAAAAAACCCAATAATACATTACTTTAGTTGATATGCCCTGTATCTATAGGGATAAAACCCATATTTTGCCTGGTTGAAGAAAAAAAGCAGTAAGGAATTCTTAAGTTATGCAAAGAAGATGTTGGTTGTTGAACATAACAGTACCTTTCATGTTTAGGTGAGACAATTCTAAACATATGCCTGCAGGCAAATCACTTACCCTGCTTGTGGGGACAAAGTATCAATGGATATTTTGGGAGGCAGCCCTGGAAAAGCAGAATTAGCCATGCTATGTGGGACCTATGCTGCTGTCTGTGGAACAAAACCGTGTGCCACTGGTGGCTTTATCTTTCCATGTTTCTTTGCCCTGTTTTGTATTAAATGTGTTACACAAGTAACTTATAACACCTTAGGATGTGGTGGTGTGGCACATCAGTCTGAGGGGGCTGTGGAATAAGATGCTGCCTCAAAAGGGGAGCAGGTTCACTTTTAACGTAAGAGACACCAGTTTAAAGAACATTCTGTAGATTTTCAATGAATGAGGCATCTCACCATGACTATTCTGAAAATAAGACATCTCTATCAAGATTTGAAGGATCTTGTTCTTGATCCTCATTTTTCTAAGAGTTCTTTTATCATACTAAGAAAATGGAGAAATGTTTGTTTCCTCCTGCAGATAATCAGGCCAGAGCCCAGACTGCATTAGAGTTACTGTCAGGGAGCTTGCCAAATGCAGACTTCATGGAATACTGGTTGTTACATTAATGGAAAGCTTTTTCAGGGTGAGAGAAAAACACTCATAACACTAATGCGGGTGGAATATATTGTGTGGCTCACCCTGAGCAGATGCTTCCCAGCCAAAGGATTGGAGAATGGTACTTCTGATACTTCTACTACTTAAATGACGGGTAGGGTGTTCAAAATGATGTCTTGGATGACATTCCAGTTGATAACCATGCAGATGAATGAGATTAGGGAACAGGGAAGATATAGCCTTTCATGATGTTCTCTGCTTGAAACTCATGGCACAATTACAATACATTGTAAGAAAAAAGTCAGTTCTGGAGCTGTTAGAGGCTTAGAGCTCTCATAACACCTAACAGTTCACCTAACTTTTGACTTGTCTCTGAGTGAGAAAAGAGGAAACTCCCAAAATACGATGCTGTCAGTGTCTCAGATGTTTTTTGCCTTGGTTGCTGTAATCTTCTCCTGTCTGGCCCCATGGTTCCTTTGCCCTCTTCCTCACATCTGTCCTAAATATTTCTGCTAAAGTCATATTTGTTTCCTCCCACACATTAGCACTCCATTGATTTCCTGTCGCTAGCCATGTCAAATTCAAACTGCTCATCTTTACCTACAACACCCTTATTGTGTGCTCCTGCCTATATATTCAATTTCATTTCCTCTGACTCCCCCTCCCACATCTCTGGTCTGGAAATGACCTCAGTTCACAGGATTTGTGGTCCACAAAAGAAAAGACTGAAGTGAAACTGTTTTTAATCAACATTGGTTGATTAAAATAATCTTGGTTTTAATCAACTGATTTCTGTACCAAGTCATACACTCCCAATAGAATTATATTGACCTAACAAATGTTTAGGTCAATATAATCAAACCAGGGCAGTTTCTTTGGGGATATTCCTCTTATTATTGTGTAAGTCTATGATACATACATTAGTTTGCATTGGCATGCAGGAGCTAAACTGATAAAACTATTTTGAGAGCCAATATGAGTGTTGACAAGAAAACAATTTTCTTCCATTTTACACTTCTGAGATTTGAAAAGAATAAATAAATATATTGTCTTCCAACTGAAACAAAGCTCTCAGAGCATTGCTAGAAATAAGAAAGGCCCGCACCAGTAACATAACAGTGGGGCATGAAAAGAAGATTGATTCCCTGTGAATGCAACACAAAAAAGTTGATCCTTGGTGTTTCCCGTTTTCTCACACTTTGCTTACTCACTAAGACCTTTATTGGTCTGCAATCTGCAGGGAAGCTGTGCCTTCCTCTCCATCATGCTACTAGCTCCTCTTCCTGAACTCCCAGCATGTCTTTTTTTTTTTTTTTTGGTGTCTCTGCTTATTGCCTTTTGTAGCCATGGCATAGAGGTGATGAGCATCTAGAGCAGCACTAAGACTGATATAAAGAAGAGGTTTGCATGGCACACTTTACCAGCTGTAATTGTATACAATTTTGACCATGGATATATTCCAATGTAGCCGTATAATTACCCAATATCCCGTCTGTGCATACCTCTGTGGATATCCATGTACATCTGACCCTTGGTTATATCCTGATATGTCCTTTACTATGTCTTCTCCTGCCCACTTCTGATGTGGTCAGATGTTATCTAGTTAGTAGTTTCATCTAGTACATTCAGCTTAATAACTAGCTCCTAAAATAACTCAAACTTCCTCATTTCCCTGTCACTTTCCCACAATGAAGTCTGATGATGTGGGGGATAGGGAGACTTGCCTTTTTCTCTTGTCTGTCCTGAAAGAGAAGGCTACAGCTACCCACATGTACACAAGGAGTATTTCAACTTTTAGTAGCTCCCAGTTCAATTTTATGTATCTAGTCAATCACTTGAATGTTTGTATGGAGGTTTCATGCTTGAGACTTACTGATTCTTTCTTTTTCTCACTGTCAAAAAGATACATGTTTGGGAAGGCTCTTCTTGTTTAGAGAACCTAGAATTAAACACTGGCCCAGTCAATTTGACATGGTTTTCCTTATAAATCCCCTGCAAAATGTGTCAGTACTCGGGGGAAATACCCTGATTGTTGCCATGCTACAGAAGTTTGTGCAGGGCAGCTCTAAGGGTTCAGTTCTCTTGAAATAAAGCAGCAGAAGGGAGAAGCCAAGAACATAGAGCACACTGCACATGTGTGCACATGTTTGTGTGATGGCTACAGTGGTTTTTTGCTGAATTTGTTTGCTTTGATACTGAAGGTGAAAACAAGTGGACCTCTCTTTTAGTGAGGTCACAGCAGGTCAAATACACTGATGGTGCAAAAGTGGTTTGGCTTCCTGATTCTCCTCACCTGAGCTAGCAGTGGCTGTTTATCAAGCACATTTATTTTACTATCAGCAGAGATAAAACAAGTTGAGGAAGAAAGGGTGGGGGTTACACGAGAGGCCAAGGGCAGGGAGCTTTTCGTGCAGCCTCTCAAACACTTTGATTGTAGTTTGGGATTTTTCAAAGCTGCACATGTTGAGTAATATCTGCCAATAAACACAGCTCAGTGGGTGAGAAATCTGTCTGCCTCTTGCTGAGGATTAGAAGAGAAAAGACACCAAATGAGCAGTTTCTTCACATGTGGGTTATGCCCCTCACTGGGGTACTTGCCCCTGACCTAATCCTGTTCTACTTTGTCTCCCTCACTCCCTCCTGTCTTCCTTCCCCCTCCTACTCCTCTACTGCTGCACTACTGGTGGTCTGGTGCATGCTGCACAGATGTTTTCCCCATGCTATTATAAGATTATTTTTCAAGTGGCTTCTTGGAACAGATGTTCCAGTGTATGCACTCTCCTTCTCTTGGCTGAAAGTGCTCTTTGCAAAGAGCAGATTGCATTGCTGCTCTCCTTTTGATCTAAAGAGCGAGCGCAAGAAAAAATCCCCACACAAATGATGGTGGGTTTTGTTTCAGGCTGTTTGGCAATGGTGCACCTGGGTGTGTATCTCCTGCTTCTTTTCTCCCCATCACTAGTGCTGCTTGCAGATGGTTTTTTCTGTGCCTTTCTTCCTCAGCCCATTTTTTTTCCCTTTGTGATCCAATACTTTACTCCCACTGCCTTTAAATTTTCTTTCATCTAACACTCTGGTATTCGTGCTTCCAAAAGCATTCTCTACCCATTGCCAGCACTTCATCCTCATTTTTTCCTTCCCTTGGCAGCTCCTGGACTGTTAGGATGGATTAGTCCCATGAGTTTGGGTACAGGACCTGTTACCCTTTGGGCTTTTTGTTTTGAATTTATGTTCATTGCTTAGTTTTCCAGTTGTCACAGTGAAT
This sequence comes from Sialia sialis, assembly GCA_009812075.1. Taxonomy (NCBI): domain Eukaryota; kingdom Metazoa; phylum Chordata; class Aves; order Passeriformes; family Turdidae; genus Sialia; species Sialia sialis. The sequence goes on from VRYO01000369.1 coordinate 11,078,283, forward strand.
TCAACCTATTGTTGCTGATGCTTTTTCATTTTATTTCTCCAATAGGATTAGGAACATATATTCATATGATGCAAAAGAAGCATCTTTTCCAAGTGCCACTTAATTTAGAGGTGTAACAAAGGTATGACACAAGGTGGTTGTGAAATGTATGCTGTGTTTTAGGACCCTGCACCTTTATTTAACCCACTGAATCTCATCTTTTGTGGTTAAAAATTATTTAGAAAATGTTTATTTGCTCATATCCTGTCCTTTTAACAGACGGTATGTCAGCTCCAGCTCTGTCTGTTGCCCTTAAAATTTCAGCTTATGTGAGTTCAGTCTATAGGGAGAAAAACAAATTTCTGAGCCAATGAGAGAGAATTTTGAGTAGGTTCCTAACTTACCATTAATCAAGTTCAGTTGATTCAGGGTGATTTACATCAGCAGAGAATTTGGTTTGGATATATCTTAAAAAACCTGCCCATTTTTATGCTTGTTTTAATATGGCAAACACTATATGTACCCATTAGTTCATTTTATATTGTCTTCTTATGGAAAAGTTCTGCAGAATTCAATGGGGAATGATAACCTCACCTAGGAATGTAAAGGATTCTCTAACAGGAGTATTACTTTCTATTACATTTCCAGTCTGCCCTAGATTCCACCAAAATGCTAATACTCCTTTTTCATTTATAGACTTGAAGAGAAATTTCTCTAGAATTCAGCTGGGATAAAATGAAGAACTAACACACCTTCCCAGGTTATATTCTTAAACCACAGTTGTAACCTGGTGAACCGTTCCCTTCTCTAGCTTTCGTCATAGGGTTGTTCTACGGTAGTGCACTTCAGTGTGTATTAGCAATAAAAAAATATAAAATAAAATAAAAAAAAATAAATATATATATGTGTGTGCGTGTGTATATATATGTGGGCATAGAGGCTTTGGCAGCATTTTGCATCCATTAAACTACGCCCACCTGTGAGCTAAGCCTGTAAGAACAGCTGTGGTTTTGATGCACTACTTTCAAAGTAAGAATACCTGGAACACTGATGTGTGGGTATGAATTCACCTACAATCCAAATAATCCATTTCAGATAAATGATTCTATTTCCATTCACATTTGGGACCAGACTGCCACACATCCGTCTTCTCTGGAAACTCAAGAAACTGGCCTTCCAGTACTACTGCTGGTAGGTTACTCCTTCCTCTTGTGTTCTGTACTGAAGCATTAGAAAGCTGCCTGAGCCACCTCTGTATTGTAAGCATTTAAAAGGGCAGTGGAAGGGTGAAAGAAGAATATTGAGTGGTTTAGTGATGATTTTCAACAGGCTTATAAACAAAAGATCATATGACAGAAAGCATGTGATCTCAGGAAACTGGATTCTCATGAAGCAGGAAATCCAGTTCTATTTCCTGATCTTTCTATGTAATTGGTGTTGCAGGTGACATTGCAAACATAGTCACATCCAGCACAAACCCAACATTTGCAAAAAAAACCCCAATAATCTATCTTTTCAAACAAAAGAAATAATTGAAAATAGGCTAAACAAACAGCCATATGTCGGCCATGCAGGTAATTTCTTTTGACCCAAGTGAGCCGCATGTCATTAAGAACAGATACTGTTTTGCCTTCTTGTTATGATTCTTTGTTGACAGAAATGCCATAGGATTGCCAGTGTTCAATTATTCCTGTTGCCCAAGTTTTCCAAGTCTGAATAACATTTTTGCTTGCTATTGTACAGGAAGCTGCAGCAGGATTTCCCCAAAAACTCACAGTAGAAATACCTAGGTTGTTTCAAGCCTCTGATTTAAATGTAACCTGTTATCATAAGTCCTACGGCAGCAGCCAGGGATTGCTTTAGTTTGATTTTGTTCATTTTGCATGAAATCATCTAAAGACATATGTGCTTCCTTTTTTATATAAATAAGTATTTTATTAATTGTGTCAAAATTAAAAATTGGGGGATTTGTTGTTTGTTTTTTTCTAGTTGCTTTTTTTTTTTTGCCTTTTAGCAGACCTAAAAAGTAAAACATAAGGAATTATTATTTTTAAAATATGGAAAAATCAGTGTTACCTGAACTAATCTCTGTCTGGTAATATGCTGTGTGAGGATGGTATTTTAGTTGCCTTTCTGTTTATTCTTCTTCAAAAGAATATGGAATGTGAAAGAGGGCTTAAACTGTACATTTCCAGAAGATGGTATCACAGATGTCTCTGATGAAGATGTGCTTCCACGTTGGATATCTTCCTTACTTCATGGTCCCAGGAAGAGTTGATCTTAAAACACTCTTAACCTGTGCTGGGCAGAAAAATGCGGAGAACCATGACTCCTCTTGTAGTGAACATTTGCAGAAGTAAACAGCCATGAACAGCAGGGATCAAAAGCTGCATAGCCATTGCAGAGCTTCTGGGAGATTTACTAGAAATTTTAATTATAATTTAGAAAAAATAAAAATCTAACTTGTAGTGATGGGCAGTTATCTGGATTTGAGTGAGTTGAGAGTTGTCATGACTTTATTCATAGAATCATAGAATATTTTGCATTGGAAGAGAGCTGAAAGATTATCTGGCTCCAGCCCCCTCTGCCATAGAGCAACCCAGACCTGCTTGCTCAAAACCCCATCCAAACTGACCTTGAGCCCCTTTGTCATCACCTTGTAGGAAGGATTGGATTAAAAAGCATCATGGGGTTCACAGGAAAGTATTTTAATCTACAGGATGATCTTGCTTCATCAGCATCTTACAGTCATCCTATGGGACTAATTATAAATAGCTCAGTAATCATCGGCTGGGAAACGTTTTAATGACAAACTTCACTTCCAAAGTTTCTGTGTCCCTTCTCCCTGGACAAACGTGTGGCCATCTATTAATATTAAACCAAATGTTGCTTATTTAAATGATTAATGAGAGCCTTGTTATTGGTTAACAGCTCTGTTTGGAAATAGTTTTAGAGGTGATAATATAGTAAAATAGGAGGAAACCCAAGCGGCAACACAGAGCAGGCACTCAGCTAGGAAAGGCTGTGAGAACTTACAAACAGGACAACGGGGCTCTCTGATTTTGGAATAAGGTTTTAAGCCATATTTTCTGATTGCACAATTAAGTTTAACTATTTAACTCTTAGCTATTTAACTCTTTAACTCTTAACTAATAGACCTAGCATTTGAAGTTGCAAAGTTCGTCTCACAGGATGTTTTCCTCCTGGCTCATAAGACTTATGAAATAGCCCTTTTTTTTTTTTTTTTTTGGTCACTGCAGTGCAGTTGATTTCAGAGAAGGCTTTAATAATATTGCAGAAGTCTTCCTTTCCAAAGGACAGCCAAAACTTCCTTGGCTCACCTGCCAGATCTATTCTGAATCGTGTGTCACACAGCTGTCAGCTCACACCACACAGTTGGATGACTACTGAGTTTATGAGAATATTTGTGACCACTCTTAATTTAGATGAAAGCTATGGCTCCAGCAGCCAATGGCAGGCAAACAGTGGCTGCCTAAAAGATATGAGCACTTTTCAAAATAAAAATGCATTCTAGTTTCTGGCACTTCCTAGATGGCTGAGCTCAAGGGCTGGAGAATGTGCAGTTGGGACACTGTGATTCAGCTGTTTGCTGTATAGCATTCATTATTATCTTGTGTATTTTCCCACAAGGACAGTTATAAATAAATTTGTAGTGACCAGATGGGAAAACTAAGCACAATCCTTACTCGGCACAACTGGAGAATAAGCTTCCCATCATGTCGCCCCCCAGGTCCCTTTCTCTATCTGACACCCTTGTTGTTCCCTGACGACTTTTACTACTGGGGTAGTGGCCCCAGCCTGGGTGCTGATGGTGCAGGGACTCCTCACCTGTGAGGGTGAACAGGAGGGCAAAGAGCTGTGAGGAATGCAAGGAACCTGCTTCTGCCTCCCCTTCTACATGCCAGCTGGAGCAAGTAGCTGTAGGTTTGATTCAGGGTTCTCTGAAGTCCATGCAAATATTTGTGTTGATTTCAGTGGCTTTGGATCAGCACCTGTGTACACAGATGAAAGTAAGGGCTTTTTCCCATGAAAGGACAAAGTCATGTTTTCCTTTCATAGAGAGAAAGGAAGCACCAATACTGCCTTCCCTGCTCTGCTCCTGGGATAGTTCCTCTTGATTTTGTTCTAGCTGATGCCTAGAAAGTCTTACACATGCCTCTGTTCTTGTTCCGAGACAAAGGAATGATGCAGGATGTTTTCTGCCTCATAGTTTTCAATGTTCAAGGGGTAATGAAAGGCCAAGACCATTTTATGAAATGTTTCCAATGCAAGAGAGGGAAAATTAAGCCTTTATTACCCAAGGCAACTGTAAGTCAGTGTGACACAGCACCTTGATTCCTCAAAAACGTGTTCCATTTGTGCTACCATGCAATTCCTGTTTTTCCTATAAAGCCTTTGTACATGAAGCTGTGTGGTTTAACTGATTTGTTTGGAGTTTGTTTTCTTGGAAGAACATGGATGAGGAACTCACAAGCAAATAAAGTCTAAGGCTATAGTCCAGAAAAGTTTACCATTTCACAAGTCACTTAAGTTCATGTTTATATTGCCACATCTCTGAAAATAAAAGTGTAAAAAGGTCAAGTCCCAGGAACCTGCGTGATTTAAAAAATAATAATAAAAAAGAATTTATAGCCCATGATTCATCAATTTGATTGACTGCTGTTGCATTAATAATCTGTGTTTAATCCATTTTCTTCACTTTAATTCTGTGGTTTCAAAGTCTGTCTCATAGGTTGATCAAGGCCCTCATTATAAAGCCCTACTTTGAAATTTGGACCACAGAAACTTTCTTTTACATGTCATCAAGATCATAATGAAGATGAAATTAAAAAGATTATAGCAGTAATTCTGTGGGATTAAAAAATTATTTCATATTGTTTTTCAGCTGAGAGGAAAAAATGGCTTTCTGTATTCTTTTGAAATGCAAAGGAGTTCAGTTATTCTATTCCTGGAGTATGTTTCTATTGATCTCCTATGATTCATCTCTGAAAGAAGTCTCTGGATAAAAGACTTCTAAATAAAAATCTTGTCATTTGGGGGGAAATGGACATCAGTGGTGTTTTGAGAACCCTTGTAATGTTTTCATAAGTGACAATACTTTGATGAAGGCTAAGATTCTGTGTTCTGGTCAATAATACAAAAATTTCCAAATCTTTATAGACCACCAGTCCCCTTTGGGGCAAAGTGGTAGTGGTGAGGCATTGCAGGACGTGATGAACATAAGTATGTTTGTGTGCAAATTAGGAGAAATTAGGGAGATTTTGGTAATAGAACTGTGCAGCAATAACAGATTTGGAGGTCAGAGAATTGTGGAAAAACAAAGATCACAGAAATTTAGAGAAGCATATGGCACAGGCAATAGCATAGCTTTGCAAGCCAGGAGGATAAGTTAGTCATATCATAGAGAGGAGAAAAAGTGAATGAGAGGAATGACATTTATTGACTCAACAGGCAAAATCCCATTTAGCCATGGGAGAAACATAAAGGGTGGTTGAATAAATATTAAATTAACACTCGAAGAAGGTGAGTACAAAAAGTTGTATGAGATGCCATTGATCAGAGCAGAAATTGATGCCATGTGATTTCTGCCAAGTTTCTGGAAGAGTAAGGGCAAAAATGGCTGGCAGGTGTCCTATTTTCTTGCTCTTAGGCTGTATACAGATAATTCTTTACAGTCCTGAGACCTTTGTGAACCACCTTCAAGGCAGTCTCTGGCACTGTCCAGAGTCCCTGAGAGCTACAAATGGTGAGGATAGAATACCTTCTGAGCAGACTAAAGGGATCTGCTCAAAGGACAGAAAGACTGCTTTGGACATAATTGTTGTTTGTTTTTTTAATTACTTTACATATTAGAGCAGAAGTAAGGGTTAGAGCTGAAGAAACTTTTCTTTATTTTTTGTGGGTTTCTTTTCCAAGAACAATTATCTGAGGACTCATTAAGCCTGATTTTTAAGCTCCTTATTAGTTCCAGAGAATTGGACATGAGAACAAATTATCATATATTAAATGCATGTTGCCATTTTTCCCTTTTTCAACCTGGGCTCTTTTACTTCTCAAGTTGGTAAACTCTGCTGCTTCAAATGTCTTGGTTGCCTCTCTGGAAAGGCTGGTTGAGATCCAGACATATGGTAGGGGGTTCGCAGACAGCAAGACTCCCAGGTCTCAAAGGTAGCATGTAGTTGGGGTACTTAGTACACATAATTATTGAGTTAATTTTGGATGACGTTTCTCAGCAAACAAGGTGTAGTCAAGCCCCAGGGAAGAAGGAAGGCAGAATAAAAAGGTACAGGGACAAGCTTTCCTGCCATGAACAGGGGTAAGCAAGGAAACCCAGTAATTTTAGTGTCACTCCTGTAGGACTAGATGACACCAGCAGTATGTATTCACTGGAAGAAGACTGGACTGAGGACATTGCTGACCCAAGTCCTGTACTGTTTGAAGGCAGGGTGCTGGCTGTAAGAAATTATGAAGAAATGTGTCAAGAAATGCCTGTCAAAGTTTTGCATGTTACCCTCAGAGCTTACAGATGTGCCTCTCTTCCTCAGAGTGTGGAATGAGCCTTGAAAGCCAACCTGCCTTATGTACCAGAGAGTTCTTCTTTGATTAAAGAAACCTGGTACTTCTGGGTTGAGTCAAACTTTTCATGTAGGGCAGAGTGGGAGGTTTTAGAATTGTGAGGTGTAAATATATCAGGACAAAAAAACAACAACAACAAAACAAAAACAAAACCAAAAAAATTAAAAAAAAAGACGCTGTCTATTGAGTAGCAAAAGTTTGGGAGTAAGACTACATGTCAGCAAAAACAGACTAGATTTGTCTCGGTTTAAGGTATGCTAAAAGCCTGGACTGTGAGGGCAGATGGGGCATTTCAGCCAAACACCATAACATGCAGTGCTTCTGAATGCTGTTTTAGAGGTATGGATCTGACCAAACAGTAATTTATGGTGTCTGCCAGAATCCCAGGCTTTCCAAAGGAGTGATTTCGAGAGTGGAACATCATATTACTGTGACAAAATACTTGTGCTGCCTAATCCAGGTGTCTTAGCTCATGTATGAGACAGAAATGGGAGAAGTAAGAAATATGTAAAGTGTCCAGCATATGACAGAAAAAATATTGTAATTGGTACAGGAAATAAATTTGAGATATAACTTTATATGAGTATGGAACTACACAATGGGAAGAGGGTGACATTGGTAGCCTGGTATGTTCAGTGAGCTGTTAATGATGGACAGTCTACTGGAAAAATTTAGGATCCATGGCTGTGAATTAAAGAGGAACACTGAAGACTGACTAAATGTCACCAAGCCTTGGTGGTAAGTGGGAGCTGGACTGTGCACATGTCCAACAGCTTGCAGACAAATAGACAGTCAGAATGTCATGGCTGTGTCACTCACGAGGGACAGAAAAAGGGAGAGCTTGAAGTTACGATTACCTCTCCCCTCGCTGCTGCCAGAACTGCCAGAATAGGATTGTAAATTTATACTGTGTCCCATTAAGCAACCTTCTAACTCCCTAGTGCTATTTCAGCACCAGTTGGTCTCTGCTCTCTGCACCCAGTTATCCTTGCCCCTTGCTTGTCTAAGGGAAAGACACCAGTGCTGCCACTAGTAAATGGAAATCCAAAATAAGAAACCATAGCCTTTTTTAGTTGTGTAAAGATATGAAGAAATATCCACTAAAAGACAAGCACATTTATTTTAAAATAATATATGCTAAGGTGGTACAATGCATTGCTTTTTGAACATGAAAACTTTTCATGTGGAAATGTGGAACTCTTGATGACTTTTTCTTTTTAGGAACTAGAATTAGATATTCAACAAATACTCTTCCAAATATTGAAGTCTTCTGAAAGTTGGGTTTGGATGTTGGGGTCAGAGTGGAGGATATGGGTGCTTCTAAAAAGTATTCCCTAAATCAATAGTGAAGAATTATCATTTCAATTCACACTGAAGAAATCCTTTGTATAGGACCTGTCTTACAGCAGCTCATCCTTGTGGAATTTCTGATTTACTCTAAAAGTAGAAAAATTAAAATGGAATCAGTGGAACTGATTCTTTGGTATGACAGGTTAGAGTTTGCAAGGCCAGTTACAATTTCTCATATCTGAGGTAGTCAGGTAAAGGCCAAATAAATATGTGGAGTAATTACTCTACAGAGAGGGGCTTGCATGGAGTGGAGGGAAATAAATTCTGGAAGAAATCTCAGAAAAAGAAGATACAGGCAATCAGGGCATGATTCTTTTAAGAATCACAGACTATTGCTTTGCAGAGTAGTCACAGTAAATCACTACTTTCACCAGTGCATATAGTGATATTAGGGGTTATAAAATTCATCTAAGAATTAAGAGAGCAGCTCAAAATGAGGTTCCAATAGTAGTTTAAAATGATGAGCTGAGCCAGACCAAGGTCTTAAGATTGTAAAAATAAGAATAAGAAGAGAGGATAGAGCTGAATGATCAGAATTTAAACATACGGGTTATAGAGAAGATCTATTACAAAAATTATGCTCTGGAAATATTTTCCACTTCAAGAACATAGAAATACTAAGCCAGATAAGGTAGGCTAGACTTGAGTCTTATGTTTAGACTTCTCTTTTCTCACATCAGGATTCTGTGTTAGAGGGAATTATTCTTGTCTTTTTTTTGTGAAGCTAAGGTCTGGAAATTGTTCATTGCCAAAGAGATTTTTCTGGGACAATATTTTGCTACACTTCTGTCTTAGTTTCCCTTTTGAATGATCTGCCTGTCATAGTGATATTTAAATTCCATACACAAAACAAAAAAAAAAGCAAACAGATGACAGAGAACTAGTGAATATACATAGATAATTATGCCTTCCTCTAAGCAGAAGTGTAATACAAAAACATATTTAAATGAAAACAAAAGTTATGGATCTGTAATTCTAGGATTTTTCATGTTGAAAGCTTACAATTTTAGATACTGAACACTACATAGGAAAAATGCAATCTTGATTTGACATTGCAGTATCTGTGAGTGTTTTTTCTCATGAGCATCTATATTCCAATGTGTAAGACCTCTGTTCTGCAACACTTCAATATTCAACTGGGTGGATTTTGTTTAAGATAGTAGCTGTCAACCTAAATGAGTAGCATATTTGAAGTCAAGTTCCCCAAAAGTGGTAGAAAAGTTTAAGTTACTGTCATATTTAATAGATTCAGTGTAACTGCTCAGATATGGACAGATATTTATTAATTTGCAGGAGGGAGTTATTAGGTCTAGATCTTATTTTAGATTCTGGCCAGAAATAAATGCATGTTTTAGATCTTAGGGATTAATCTTGCAAATATGTAATGCAGGTTTAGTTTTACCATATCTGAAAAAGTTTTAAGGCATGTTAATATTATCAGGCTAAGGCTCTCTGGGCAAGGGAAACCTGACTTTCTCATTGACTTCCAATTGGGATCAGCAAAGTCAGGATTTGCATTGGTATCCATGATATATGAGTTTATATCCTTGATATAAACCATAAGGAGTATGTATGTGTTTTCAAGCATCCTTTTGGGATTTTCAGACCACTTTCCTGTAATCTTGTGTTCTGTTTCAGGCCTTGCTTTCTGGCATACTTCTACTCTAAACCAAGATGCAAAAAAGTTTAAGGGAAGTAATAGCCATCTCATTTGCTATCTGAATGGTCATAATAATGGGTAAGTAATCAGAGGAAGAAGACCATGGTTCTTGTATAAAGGGGATACATCTGTGAATAATATCTTAGTTGGCACATCCTTAACAGACATCAGGCTGCTGATATCCACAGTTGATTGCAATTCTAGGGCTGGAGGAAAATTAAGGCTGACTACCTCAAGGAAGACAGGGATTCTAGGAGTATTTTTAGGTAGATTTTCATGATTAAATTTATAATTTTTCTCTAAAGTCAGTAATGAAGGAGATATAATTTTATCACGTTTTGAGGTGTAGAATAATGGGCTAACTCAGGGTGGAGATTTTTTCTGCTTCTTCTTCTGCCTCTTATTCTGCTTCTTCTTGAGCAGAGCCAGCTCTGAGATCAGACCAGGTTGCTTAGAGCTTTATTTAGTCTGGTCTTGAAAACCTCTAGTCTTCCTAGATCTCCACTATTCATCTTTCCTACTAAAGAGCACTTCTGTGAGGCAGCAGGAGCTGCTGAGCTGGTTTATGTATTTCCTTGGGGCAAGCAGGGAACAAGAGAAAATTGCTTTCCCAGATGAAGCTTTCAAGAACCAGGATGAGAAGGTCCCTGAGAGGGAAAGAGAGGTGAGTTGCAATCTCTTTGAGTGCATTCTCTTTCTAAGAATGGTGGGAGCTTAGGTGTGGAGCAGCTGTGGGATGTGATTATTCTCTTCTCTGGTATGTCTGCTTCCTTCAAAATAGTTTTGTGATACTAGCAAAGTTTATATAGACGATTTCAAAACAATGTAATTGAAAAATCTAATAACTAACAGAAAGGTTAGTGGTTACTTAGTATTGGAACAGTAAAACTATGCAGTAAAGATAACAGTCACCTGAATGAGAAAAATCACATTAACACAGTAAAGCTAAATGACCAGCACTCAGCTTTTAAAAGAGTTGAATCCCATTCTGATAACCCTATGGTGTTTAGCAGATCTGGATGGGGCATAGATAGTCTTACACCTGTATAAATTATAATTATTGTTTAATGGTGAGAAATGTACCGAGGATGTAACACAAAAATTTAGATCTTGGTTTTATGCCAAAACATACATACAGTGCAAATCATCCTTTCAGAGCCCTGTGGAAGAAAGTTAAAGAGCTTATCAGACTTAGAAAGTGCTAAATGGAGTCAGAAGTCAGTAAACTTGAGTGATGGTATGGCCACTGTATGTATTTAGAAGGAAGGCAAAGCTATCAAGTAATCTCCTAGCATGTGAGAAAAGATGGAAAGGCCAAACCTACATAATTTCTTTAAATAATTTTATTTTTTAACTTTTTTTTTCCTCCTGCCTATGTTTTTGGGGTATTGAGTTAGAATCTTCTCCTTGGGCAGATAAGTTGAATTGCTTTCACTGCAGGATTCCAATGACACATAAGATGTACCAAAATCTCTTTCACGGGAAATAATGATTGATGGTGTGCTTATTTGAGACAGAAATTATTATGTGTTATAAAAATCTATGCAGTGCATGCCAAGCAAAAAAAAGGAAGCCTTAAACTGAGTGAGAACTAATATCCAATTGGGATGAGTAAGACTGGTTATTTAGGAAACCTACCATGATTTGTGCGTCGTGACAAAGGAATTTGACTGAACATCAGTAAGGTAACGGGACTAGTGGAACGACTTCAAAAGAGAGAGGCCACCCAGAGATTCACAGCCTCATTACTATTTCTAAGTAAACCTATTCCCTGACTTTTTACAAATATTCCACTGAGCATATTTCTAGGGGACAGTGAATGCTACTGTGATTACAAGGGGAAAGACTCAGAGGACAGCCACAGAGGAGCTCAAACTAATTTTTCTGTGCTTAAGAAAAAATCCAAAATGAGACAAGTTTATGTGGATTAGAGACTGCACTTCTGGAACAAGATGATCTGGGGGCACATCCTTTTGACACACAGATTTAACTGCGATAGAACTGTACTCAGACTGGGAAATGCAACTGCTGGTTATTGGATTGACTTAGGAGTGGTTTCATGTATATGTTTATAAATCACTTGAGGTAAAAACAGACCATATTACCACGGTAATCTATGTGATAGAAACTACTTCACAGATCACCCTTTTAGCCTCAGAAAGTGTCCATTTACCATGAAATTGATAAAATAAAAGGCTTCAATTTGAAAAGGGCATGATTAGAATATGCATGATTACGAGAGGAAGCATGAAGTGGTCTATGAGGGCTCTTTTCAGGGAGATCCTTGCCTAAGCATAGATTTTTGCAAAGGTGTTGGAAGTGAAATGGAACATGCTGAGATCGGGAGGGTGTCACTAGGTAGTGTCAAAATGTCCCCGTGCTGACTGTTGGAGAAGTGCTAATGGAATTTTAAATAATCTCTGCTGCTCCTTAGATCTCATAATGTGTAACTTTCTTTGCTCCAAGGACCTGAGTACATTATCAGAGTTTAAGTACTAGCAGGTTTCTAAGAAACAGAATGCTGATAAACAAAGAAGTTGAAACAATAGAAAGATCTTACTTGCTTTTGTCTCAATTTGATTCATCACTTTGGATTACATTGCTTTTAATGAGACAAGTTTTGTTTAAATTTGAATTGCTGTATGTTACATCTCAGAAAACAACCACTTGTGAATTTGTAGAATAATTTCCCTTCCCCCACATACAGGATTCCAGATGAATTAATAACCAATTGTGTTCAGCAGTCCATAAATTTCTACTCTTTTCAGCCAACCTTTTATGAATATTTGCATGGGTTAGCAGAAATAGTTTGGTTATGAGAATATATTCTGGAGCATTTAACATATTTATTCACATTGAGCCCTATTGCAAAACATCATACATCTCACTGCACAGAGATGATGTTAGAGACTTCAGGGCAGAAGAACAGAGGTTTCAGTGCCAGAATGTAATGGGTTTCTTGAACTGAAGGTGGTTAACTGTGGTTAGCCAAAAGTACTATACATCAAGAATGACGAATAAGGCAGAAAACAAACTCCAAGAATGTACAATAGTTGCCATTAATGTCTCGGAGCATATTTCAGGCAAATCAATGGGACTTCTGCTGAGGGAATAAGTTGATGATCTTAACAATGCCCTTTCTTATAAGCATTCATGATGGTAAATGCTCTCAGAAGAGAATTTCAGGAGTCACTGGCTTTCTGTTTCTTGAGAACCAATTCAACTATGTAAAAAACATTGTTCTGTTTCCTGAGAACAAATATAAAGCCAATGCAGCCAATAGAAATGGAAAGCCATGAGCTGAGGGTAGAAACCTCCAAAAGTGCTCCCACTTAAAATGTTGGTTGGGCACCCTCATGAGCTTCAGAGGTGACACTGTGACGGTAAACTATGGGGAACAGAGGCGATTACTGCTAACAGAGATCTCCAAGTCATCACTAAATCTGCTTATGACTGTGGGGAATTCAGAGAGTTTACCCTGTCCTCTCTCCTATAGTTATTGACTTATTCTTTACTAATTGCTTGAATTCATTGATGGTAGTTTTTAGCTTGGGTTGAAACATTTGCTTTTCTTATCTAATATTCCAAGATTAAAAAAATATCTGGAGTGTAAGGGGATATAATTTAGCTACTAAACCCAGTGGCTGGGTCTTTGATGACCCAGTGCCAGAAAATACCAGCACTCCTTTGTGTTACATTGCAAGGTCTAAAATGCTAAAAGAATATTGTCTTTCATTAAATGAAACAATCCTTCAGCAGCTCCTCAGATAAGTCATATGAGCAGTAATTTTATGTACAGCATTAAAGGCTGAGATGCTCACTTTGCAGTTCGAAATCTTTGCCCACCTTCCAAACTCTAATAGGGCTCTTTTAATGAGTAATCTATTGTTGCCCCAGTATTACTGGTGCCCACTCATGGAAAACTACTGGTGTCATGTTACCATAAATATTTGTGTGAATGAACTCTTAGTAATTCTTCTGGCGCATCACATCCTTTTTCAACAAAGCAATGTACCCATCTGAAGAAAAAAAAAAGTAAATCAGGTTTAACTCTTCAGTGGTCTTTTGTCTGTGACAGTACTCAGACCCAAATAACTTTTCCTAGAAATATTTAAAAATATTTTCAAGATATATTAGGACATAATTATTGCATATCAAATATTCCTGGATTATTGATCAGTATTTTTAATGTATTGAGACAGCTGCAGTATTTTCCAATAAACTTGCTTTTTAAAGTGTGCCTTCATGGTCTGCTGCAGGACCCTGAAATCTCATTCTTTCTGTATGAGCATACATTCACCCTTAAAGAAAATCTTTATTTTTAAAAAAAGTTTAAGCCAAACATTTTAGTCAAGGACTGTAGTAGTTATAGTCCCAGAAAATAAAAAAGTTCAGGTGGTATTTTCTGCTTGTAAATAGAAGTGATGAAAGAGTTTCACAGTTAAATTGCACCTTCTTAATTAAAATAATTTTCATTTACTTAAATTATTTACTTAAGGCTCTTTTGATTTCTCACATTTTTTTCAATATGAGCAGTGAGAAAAGTGACTTTATAGAAGCTCTTGTATGTCTTTGCCTCCCATTTGTCTCTGTCAACACTGAAAGATCTTTAGATCTCTCCTAAAACCTAGGGTATGCCATGCTTTTCATTCTTTTGTCATCTTTTTTTTATACTGTTTCTAGTTCTTGGTTTGGTTATTTTTCATTGGGTATTTTTGAGAAGTCACCAGAACAACATGGTAGCTTTATAATGTCCTTTGCTTTTGTTTTGAGAGCAGATACTTAGAGAAATACATTGGAGAAAGTAAATGTACAGAATCCCTCTATTCTCCCAGTGCCTAGAGCTTACCTTAGTAAGAGAGGCTCTTTTGTCAGAAATGTCTGCAGCAAAGACTAACCCCAATTCTCTTATCCAAGTCACTGTGTAGGCCTGCATTTTTCAGAGCAACAGTGGCTGGGTATAAAAAGAAAAGTATAATCAGGGACTCCTTAATGTAGAGGGATGAAGCAGTGTGAAACTCTGACCTAGGAAGTACATTCCAGATTAGAATAATAGAAGTTGTTACTTTTTTCGTTCAAATGGTACTTGGGGCTGGTGGAGGAGGGTTCAGTGGTTGAACTCAAAATAAGTGACTTGCGGTCAGCCCAAAATCAAATTTTTGTGTGAATTGAAACAAATAGCCATTGCCAGTAAGAATGTTCAAACTCTTATGGGGAAATTGCAGCTTCTACAATCTCATCTCAACAGCAAACGTTCTCAACAAATATTCACCTTTTGCACCATATGCTTGCATGACCCATGGTAACCCCACATCCTGTTGCTGTGAATGAGAATAAAGGCTTTCCTATACATGTTTTCATTTTTCCTGTTTCTGAAAGAAATGGGATGTTGTTTAACAGCAAATCTAATTTGGATGTGATTATTGCTGTTGAGAGAATAAGTGCTGGCTGGCTGGGTAAGGAGCCAGAAAAGGTTTCTAGCTACAAGCAAAGAAATCAGCAAGATGGGACTCAGCAACTCCATGCCCTTGATAAAAAAAAAAGAATACAAACGTTTGAGAGAAGGGCTCTCTCACAGGCATGAAAAAAGACTTTTGCATGTTGGGTACTGAAGTATATCACTGGGTTGTTACAGTCCCAAAGGACCTGTAAGCATTTGGTGTTTGCGATGATAAGATAAAGTAAGAAGAAAGACACATAGCTCACTCCTTTAAACTTTTGTGTATCTGCAAAAGAAGGAGGGGTTTGTAGCTCTTTCTGAGAGAGAAGACTCATGCTTTGCTCTGTTCACTAATACCACCCTGGCTGTGGCTGGTCTGAAGGTTGGGAAGAAGGACTGAGGCACTCTGTTTACAGCGATATTACAGCTGTGTCCACCTCTGGGCAAAAATGTCCTAGTATGAGACGAGTAAATAAACACAAAATAACAGTGTGTTGAGGCTGAGAGGGAGGAAATGAGAGAACTGGATATAGGCTGACCTCCCCAGGCCCCTCCATTCTTGTGGAGGTCCACTTCAGTAAGAACAACCAGCCAAGCATAAGATCTTAGGGCCTGATAAGCAAATTATTTAACTCCACCCTGAAATTCCTCAGATTGCACACAGTCCCCTAGTTCCTTGGAAATTTTCCTTGGCATAATTTTTAATGACAGTAGAGAACAAGAGCAAGACAAAGTGAGTGCAACAGAAGATGGGCAGAGTTTGCAGTCAACAGTTTGTATAACCTGCATGATTCTGAAAGTCATATTTCACTTTATCTTGAGGGGGTTTGCTCCAAGTCTGTAACAATCTCTCATCCCTCCACTGTGTGCAGGTATCACTACCAGCAACAGAAGTAATTTCTTTTGCAAAGAAACCATGGTCTGTGCTGAGCCAGTAGCTGCTCCTGTACATGCGTGGATTGGAGAATGACTGAGAACTCTCCCCCAGTTAAGCTGAAATGAAGAGTGTTCAGTAGATCTCTGTGGGACTCTGTTGCTTATAAAAATAAGAAAGCATGGCTTATGACAGAAATTGTCATTGCTGACACACATTCCTTAATTTATAAAAATTATTAAAAATTCACCATTGAAATTAAGTAGCTCTGTTGGAAATCCTTTTCCTTTAAAGATTTCAGCCCAGAAAATTGGATGCATTTTGAATATTTATTTTTTTAGAAAAAAAAAATCCCCTACAGAAAGCAAGTATCCTTGTGAAAAGTTGTTGGTTTTGTTTGTTTCCCTTGCCAAATCCCCAATTTTCTATCACATAGTTTCAACAAATTTTTTTCTGAGAGCCTAAAGACCAAGAGAGATCAAATGAAATCTATGAAGTGCTCTTAAAATTGAGAGGAGGGGTAAAATCCTACAAAGAAAAAAATGTTAAGTTCTTTGGACCACAAAAGAATACTTGGGGTGATTTCTAAGACTTGTCTCTGTCTTGTTGATTTGCCCTGAAACTGCTAAACAGCTAATGAAGCAAAAGTTCAACTCGAAGAGTTTAATCTAGAGCTGACGGAAAAATACTTGGAGTAAAACATTTCAATATAAAATGGCTTTTTTCCAAAACCAGAACTTTCAGGAAAAGCTTTCAGTTTCTTCTAAATTTTCTTTTTTGTTTTTTTAATTGGAAACAAATATTTTGTTCTTCTATTAATATTTTTTCTCCCTTCCTGCACCCTACTTTATTTTGTCTTGGAATGCAATGTAAAGACTAATGTCTAGGGATTGTTCACTCCTGACATTTCCTTTAAGATTTTCTTTCTTTATTTTGTTTGTTTATTTCTCAGCTTTGAAAAGGTTTTAATGTTACAAATAGAGAAATATTGAAAATTTGCAGATTAGATTTTCTGCTGCGTAAAATTAATGTTGTCCAAAGAAAAAGAATGGGCTCAAAAATTGAAATTTAATTTAAAATTTGACAAAATCTTCAAGACACATATGAACAAACATTATCAAAATGTTTTTTCCTGATCATCAGATTCTGTTTTCCTGTAGGTTGCAGACAACATCACATTACCAGTTACTCCTGCTTGAGCTTAGTTGCTGTGCCCAACAAATGTGGGACTTCTGGGATTTCTTGTGGTCCTCCCTTCTGTTTGGGAGCTTTCCAAGGTTGGCAGATGCTGTCAATTACCACTTGAAACTGATAATCTTGCCACTGCACAACAAAAAGATTGGAGAGCTATAGGCGTGCTCTTTATTTTCTTCAAACCTCACAAGGCATTCACAGGAATGGTTGAATTTCCATGTAGACATGCCTGGGCTCCTTCAGAAACACCTGGGTTTGACACCAGGATTCGAGGCTGCAACACAAGGATCTGGGTAGATGCTTAAACATTTTGTCTGTGCTGCAGAAGAAGTGCCTGAGGCACCTTAGGTTGCTCTGTACAGCTGTTCTCACTGTTGAACAGAGATATCTTTAGATACAAGCTTAAATATTTTACTGACTCTAGACCTCAGTTAATGTGAAATATCAGTCAGAGGAGTCAGTGCCTCTGGGAACACAGTCAGCTGGAATAATCCACAAGCTGAATGCACATGAAACATGAACACTGACTGAACATCTGAAGCAGAACCCAAAGAGGGACAACACGTAGCTGATGGTCTTGGGTGAAAGTAGGTGTCAGGCTATGGAAGGGTCAAACTTTCCCTAAGGTCTCACTGCAAAATTTAAAGGTTTACCAAGTTTTCTAACCTGCCAGTTGGCAAGCACCAGTGCTATGGTCCCACTATGGGCACAGTGATGGAACCCACTGGCATTGGTGTAAGAAACTGTTCTGCTCCCCTTGGCTGCAAATAACTTAAGTGTTCTCCCTTACTGTTTTTTTATTCAAGAATGGATAGTGGAAAGCCTGGGAGAAGAGTCAAGGGGCACCAAGACAAGAGGCAATGTAATTTGGTTATTATTATGAAAGAAACAGGAAAGATTTTTCTGTGGTATTCTGAATTTTAGAGGATGGGTGCTAAGTGTGTCAAGAGAAGGCAACAAGTAACTGTGAGATTAGGAAGAACTATTCTAGATTTTGAACATATTTGATCAAGGATATGAAAGAAAACAATTCAATGGAGTAAGTTAATTACACAGCAGAGCTTTTGGTAATTTGAGGAAGGAGGAAAAATATGTAGGAGAGGAGAATTTAAAGCAGAGAAATATAAGATAGAAAAGAAAAGGAATGATTTGAGAAATGTGTGTCAAATTTGATTCAGAAATAATGGCTTTGAGTAGGTGTGAAAAAAAAGATCATAGAGGAAGTGGCAGGGGCTGCAGAAAACACATGGAGATGGGAAAAGAGTCAGGAACTCAGAGAAATGTGACAATGAATTGTAAAGAGGAGTATTTTGGGTGAAAGGCATGTAATGAAACAATTTTTTTCCTTCTTTTTTCTCCCCTCTGTTGTTTGTTTATTCCACTGCAGACAATCTGATCTTTCTCTTCCTGTCCATGCTGTTTTACCTCTGGATTTTCTAATTTGGTAGCCATTCCTATCACTAGAGAAACTAGAAGGATATGACTGTGCACAGTGTCATCTGTGTGTGCTTAGCTAACAGCACAGGAATCAAGCCTAGACTGACTCTAGCAAATGAAGCCATAGCAGGGAATGTTCCTGAGAGCTAAAGACCCCTTTTTGCTATGAAATTTTTAGCATGGATACTGGCAACACTCTGACCCAGGTCAGGTAGCACTGTCCTAGATGATTCCCAAATGTGGCTCGGGATCAGTGCGTGCCAAGGGCAGCTCCCAGTAGGCAGTTTGGATGCACTCGCCCCAGTTTGGCGGGTAGAGGAAGTGAATGGGATTGAAGCAGCCTGTTCTATGCCAGATGTTGCTGTGGGCCAGGGAACATTCCTTAGCACATTTAGTTTACTAGCATGGATACAGCCAAAGAGTGCATTGTTTCTTCTCTTTAAAAGAGAGGATGCAGTTGCTCCTTATCTTAGAACAAGGTCACCTTCCTTTAAATAGAAAAAGAAGAGTTAGAAAGCTTCTGGAAGAAACATGTGAAAGGGAAGAGACAAGATACACACAAGACAGTAGAATCATCTCCAGGCAATGGAAGAATGGGAAACTACAAAACTAGAAGTGCATGTATAAATCTGTGGTGGGGAGGGGAATCAAACTGAAGCTAGAGTTTTATCTGCATATGCTGGAACCATTGCCTACCCCAAAGAAAATATCAGTGCTGTATTTGTACAGGTGAAAGCACCTGTGGTTTTTCTGTGCTTAAAAGCACTGGGACAGAATATCAGACATGGGAGTGGACAGTGTTACTTGTTTATCATGCTCTGTAATAGCTGTGCTCATGTAAGCACATGTAATGAGTGTCTTGGTTTAGGGCAAATTTGGGAGAACACCTCCGAAGGGCCCCCCTGCCCAGGTGGCCCCTTCCCCAACCAGTTCGGGAAGAAATTTCCTCAGAGAGAAGTGGAAAAAACCTGTTTATTCAACTGGCAAAGCCCTACCAAGCACAAAAAAAAATGAAGAATACCAAAGAACAAAACCTCTGCCTGCTCTGAAGAGATGAAAAATTCAGAAAGTCTCTCTCCTGGGGGTGGTAGCTGTTATTACTCTGTTCTCAGTCCCTCTGGTGCTGGGAAATGCCGCTGCCCAGGCCCGGCCCCGGTCTCACAGGTGCGAGCTCCTGGTGCTACCCTGGGTCCCCAGTCCAGAGCAGGTTCAAATAATTCCAGGAAAAAAAAAAGGAAAAAAACTTTCTGGGGAACTTCTCTGCTTCAGTTAGTGAAAAACTCACCAGAAGCCAAGGAGAGCTCTCTCTCACTGTCCACCACAGCAACACAGGTGAAGCAATGAAAATCCTACCTGTGAAGCAGGGGAAGGAGAAGCAGTGGAATGTCTGAGGTGGTTGTTTTTAAAACACAATCTCAAATCCAAACTCAAAGGTACAAAACTTATTTCTAGGCTGAACAGATGAATGGGGATACAATTCAACATCACAAAGTCACCCCAGGACAGAGAGTTACACTACTGTAGGCAGAATGCACAGTCTAGAAGCAATATGAACCTAGTGGGAAATGTGCAAATGCTGAACCTGCAAATTGACAGATGACCTATCTGATGGAGGTACTTGGATTTTAGGTACAACTTGACCTTGAAGTAAGTACACAACTTTCAGGTCTTTCTTTGCTTCCTGCTAGCATTAGTTAAAAGTCCACATGTTGATGAAAAATGCTTTATAAAATTATAATTAATGTATTTCAAAAAGGTTTTGTTTTACTGACTTGCCTAAATTGCATGTTTGTGCCTACATCCAGCCAGTCAGCTAACAGAAATTATTAAGAACAGCTTTTAATGTGAGTGCTCTGTCAATGAATACAGTCCTCTGTTGTGCCAGAGGTGTTGCTTTGCTCTGTTAGCAAGGAGAGTCCACAGGAAGATCCTGCACGTTTGCAGGACATTGGAGCATTTAACAATGGAGCGTGTGCGGTGCTGTGATCTTGTCCAGTGAAATCCTCTGGCCTTGTATTCTCCATCTGTTTCCATTCAGGTCAAGTGCACATGCTTCTCATTTGTTTGTCTGTCATCTGCATGACAGGAGCACTGAAAAGCCCCACCCGAGATCAGCTCCTGCTGATTCTAGGTACTGTGCAGGGACTCACACTCAGTTTATAGCACAAATGGCTGGGACAATAAAAGGGATGAAGTAAAGGGCTTCTGGTGGAAGATTGAGAGTTCCAATGCAAGTAGATTAAGATGAACTCCTGCCCTCATATCAATAAGAGTTTTCCCATTAATTTCCATGTGATGTGACCTGGATTTCTGCCCTGGCTGACCTGTTCAAAATTGTAGGGGAAGTCTGCATCAGAGACAGGAATTGAACTTTCAGTCCTTGTCCCGTGACATTGTCCTTTCTGACAAAGGGGTGGGGTGGTTAGATCTTCACCGTGCATGGTTCTCTCAACAAAATTAATGGAAGTTTTGCATGTTGAGGGACTACATTCTTGATCTGTTTGTTCCTTGTACATCTTTCCACCTCTTGGTAGAATCTCTGAGATCCGACTCTGTGAGATGAGTAAACTCAGCAGGTTCATAAAGAAGGCACATATGAACTTTCTACAGCCTGAATGAGAGCTTAAGGTTGGAAGAAATCCAAACCTCAAAAGGAAATTCAGCTGAAATGACCAACTTTTGCCTGGTTTGGGGTCAAAACCTAGGGAAAACAACACTTCAGATGGTTTCTATATAAAAAAAACATGAAGCCACCCAGGTTTATAGAAAACCACTTCAGATTTTCTTACTGTGCAGCCAGGTTCAGAAAAAAAGTATGGAAAATTGAGTAATACTGCTCAAGTTCCAGATTGATGGCACAGATTCAAAATATTTTAAACCTGCTGTACTCTAGGTTCATTTCACTTTCAAAGCTTGGCAGAAATCCAGCAGCTACCTCAAATGGTATAGTACCAAGATACTTACCAGACATTTGTAGTCTTCTCCACCAAACCATTTGCTAAGCTTTTTTAGCCTTTTCTTTTACTTTTTTTTTTTTTTTTTTTTTTTTTTTGGCATTCACATTTAAACCTCAGGGACTTGTGTTGATCCTACCAGAAAACTCATGACTTCCCGTGTTCCTTGGAGTTTTATTCTCAAGAATTTTAATTTCAGACAGGTCTGCCCCAGCAAAGGATACAAAATGCTAAGGTCTAAACTAAACACAACACTAGAGTTCTCCTTAATGATATGCCATCAGTCTGCAGTGTCTGTAAAAAGACAAGACTTTAGAAATGCAACAAATCAGTAATTTTGGTAGATCTACACTTCATGAAGACCTGTTCTTGCAGCAGTTGACAGTTGTCAGCTTCATCTTCAGCACTATGTGAGAGCCTTGTTTTCATGGTGAAGTGTGAGACAGTAATCCTTCCTGTGGACTGAAAATGGGTTTGCTAAACGGTGTTAGATAAGCAAACAATGATATGTTGGCCACTTACACAGAGCAAAGCCTGGGACAGAACAAACCTCCTAAGAGAAAATGGTCATGATTGAAATCTCCCTGAAAATATTTGC
Source organism: Sialia sialis (assembly GCA_009812075.1). NCBI lineage: Eukaryota > Metazoa > Chordata > Aves > Passeriformes > Turdidae > Sialia > Sialia sialis. The sequence goes on from VRYO01000369.1 coordinate 11,100,366, forward strand.
ACTGCTTTTCTCAGAATTTGAGTGTTAAGCCTGAACTAGATAGTGACTAACTTGGAATTAAGTCAGGTGAAAAAAAAACCTCTATGATTTCAACAAGGCCTTTCTTCTTGGGAAAATCTGCTGATGGTGACACTTGAATGAAGCATTCAAAGTAAAAAGTAAGAACTTGAATTCATAACAAATATTTAAAAGCTCTTTTCTTACTGAAAGCTTAAATGCACAGACACACTTGAAGGATCTCAGGTAGAAGTTTTGTTACCTCTGATTACCTTTGGTTACCTCTTCCTGTTATCCATTATGAGCTGAGAAAAGTACTTTTCATGCATCTGAACAATGTTCTTATCACGAATGTGAATCAGGATAACAACTTTAGTCCATGAATAAGACACAAAAGCAAATGACACAGAGATAAAAAGTAGCTTCTCTCTAAGAAAACACATTGCACTGTGTGTATTTTCAGCAGTCCTGTGGTTGCCTTTAGCCATCTATGAACCAAGAACAAGGTTTTCATAGAAAATCAATGCTGTTTTCAACTTTACTAAATTTAAAGTTTGCTAACATTAGCCATGACATTATGGGAATAACTTTCCCTCTGCTAGACTCTTTTCTAATGATGAGAAATAAAATTGAAATGGAGGAGAAAAAAAAAAAGAAGGATATAAACTGCAAGTAAACAAGATGACACCTACTCTGTGAAAGAAGAGGGCCATCTTACACCATTTTACTTATGTTTGTTTTGTGCCAGATAATATAGAAGCTTGCAGGATGCAGATGCCCTAGGGAATTAGCTGCAATTAAATCCTACCACTGCTGCAAAGGAAGAATTTCATCCAACCTATGAGAGTGATAAGTGCTTAGATAAGAAAAGTTCTGATTTCATTTCAGTGCTACCATCTGGTGGGCAAAATGCAGACAGCAAAAATCCCATTGTTGTAATACTGGAACATTCTGATACAGTGAGTTTTTGTTTTAGTTTGTGAAGGAAACATAAGATATTATTAAAACAACTTGAACATCTGGTTTGGGGATAAAGTCATTTTGCAGTGCTGCTGCCAGCCCTCAGGGCCAAGTGCAAAGAGAACAACCTTCTCTTCCAGACTCTCCATAATGCATAATAGCAAACTAAAATTTCATGTCCAACACAAATGAAGAACAAAATATACTGTAGCTGTAGCTGTACACATCTAGGGAAATTCTGCTGATAGCTTGAAAGTCAGAGAATTGCATGAGATTGAAGCTGCAGAATTTTAAAAATGAACAGCAGGGAAGAGGAGTCATATTTATTTTATTACCGGTAAATTAAAGACAAAGTTACATGAGGAAAAGAAATAGAAAGGAAAATCGCTAGTAAATCTATGTGATTAGTTATTGAAAGAATCTGTTAAGACACCATAATGAAGAGCAGTGCTGTTTAATTTGGTACACTTAGAACTTACACTGTGAAGGTGGAAACAAGGGTCAGATCCGGTCTTCTCCAACTACTGCCTGAACTTCTGCGATCTGGAAAAAAAGGGACTAATTGTTCCAATTCTGTTACTTACTTTCAAATGAGTCTAGCCCAAAACCTCAAACATTTATGCAAACTTCTTGCCTGTTAAGATGTACATAACTGTCATAACCACACCACTTTAACTTTTACAAAACTTTGAGGGAGTTTTTGCTGAAAAAACTTCTTCAGTGTAGAAGTTCTGGTGTCATTTAACCTTAGTATGGCTGGGATTTTACCCTTGACATTCATCAACTTTCCTATACTGTCATTTTCTCAGATGTAAATAAGAACTAACCACTGATGTTTCAAATGTTTCTAGTCCCAACTCAAATGCTCTTTTTGGCCATCTGCCTGCATACAAAAATGAACTTTTTTAAAGCGATTGAAGTTGTATTATACCATCAGGGATTGCTGTCACTTTTAACTTGGCATAAATCTATTAAAAGGAAACCCAGCTAGCAAAATTTAATCAATAATGAGGTTTTTGAGCAGGTGTGAATACTGGTATCTTAGACTGATGTATTCAGTCCTTTGATTTCACTTGGCAAGCTTTATATAAAAAACTTCAGTGATTAAATGCTGATATTGGTATTTTTTGAGTCTTGGGTAATGTAAATCTACTACTTCAGAAGGTCAGCCAGTAGGTGACTTAATGTCTCTAAGAACTTCCACTAATGAGTACAACAGTAATTCACGATAATTTCAACCTTGGTAACAAGGTTCACAGAGATCTGGTCAAGCATTCCAGAACTCCAGCTTCATCAGGAAATTTGTACTGTGGTTGAATGAGAATAAATAACCTTCTCTGAAATTTGTCTCTTATATTGTTCTACTGAGTTCCTGCCAGCCTGTCAACTAGAACAAATATTCATTTCTTTCAGTATAGATTAAAGTGATTTCTATTTTTCCTACTACAAATTTTGCCCTTGACTTAGAAGTGATAGAGATCAGATGCAAGAAAGACTGAGATGAGTTACTGTCTTATACATAAAGAAACGGAAACCATTTTTTTCTCTTGATAAAAAATATTCCTGAGCTTTCTGAGGTTTAAGCCTCTCTACACATTTCATGATGAAAAGGTGAATAAATAATAGAAATTCACAGACTTTAATTCCAGAAGAGCAGGAAGAACAACTGCTGTTCATTTAATCAGATTTCCTACAGCAAGTAATTCAAGGGAATATGGAAGTTTGTGGAGTTTGTGGTGTGTTTAGCTTTCCTTTTTTTAAAATGCAAGTGTATTCTCTTTTGAGATCTTTTTTGCCGTGCCCCAGAGAATCAATGATTCAGTGATTGCTCCCATTAAGGCCTTCTATACATAGGAAATGACACATGCTGGCTCAGAGATGCTACTTCTCCATACATACTGTTCTGTATTTCTTGAGAAGCAGCACTATCAGAACATGTTTTGCCAAATACTGAGTTTGAAAGGAGCTCTGGGAGTTTGATACACTACTTTCCCTTCGGTTTAAAGTGTTAACTAGGCATTTATTGTCAGACACAGGCTACTGGGCTTGGCAGAGCTTCTCTGAGCCTGTGCTTGTATTTATTAACACACTCATGTGAGGCCCAGTTACCGCTTTCCTTCATCACCTCAAAATCACCTCAAAAACCACGAGCCCAAAAGGAGATGTAGTCTAATATGGCATGGAGCAGCTTGGCTACCTCTCTCCCTGGACAGAGACCTCAGAGGAATCTGGGGGTTCGGAGCAGCTGCCTCAGGCCAGAGGCCATATCCTGACTCAGTGGTACTGGCTCTTGGATCCAGCTGAATTCAAAATTTACCATATGCCCCAACTCCTATGGGGATGAAATCTTCCCTTTTTGAGAGGCAAATGGTTTTGGATCCCCCTTTACTGACCTGTATTGAATCTTACTCTTTCATTTGAAGCCCCTCCTGTATAATCCCAGACATAAATTATTCCCTAGAAATTGCTTTATTTCATGCATTTTTCATTATGATTGCTATGGTGCCTTTTTTTATCAGATATCAAGTTCTGATTTGAAAACTTGACCTGATAAATTTTCCTTCCCCTCAACATTCAGTAACCCTACTACATATGTGCACATACATTTATTTATTCATTGGCTTTGAGTTGGGACAGTACATGTCCAGGGAAACGACATAAAAACATGGCCAAAAGAAAAGGATGAAATGAAAGCTGCAAGGCTTTCTTACTCGGCTTTAGTGCCTTTTGAGGAAAATTCTTTTTGACATTTTTTTTCATGGTTTTTGGCTTGTGCTTTGTGGTAGTTTGCAATAACCATTTTGAGGTAAATACTCCTTAGAGAGCACGACTTGAAAGATCTCCACATCACGATAAGACGCTGGTAATCCTGTAGGAACAATATTCCTTTGAGATGACCTAGGCGGTCTGCTAGGCTTTCTGTTGCATCACTCCGGTTTTTTCTGATGACCCACACAGATGGGTGCATGAAAGTTGTCTTGGGCCCTGGTCTTCTATGGAAGGCATGATTGCCACCACTGGAATGACCTGCTCCTTAATGAAGCTTTTCTGGCCCTCCTGATTGTCTTCATTCCAGACTACTGGCCATGCTGTTAGTATCCATGTCATTAGATGTACTCATAGAGTTTCTTGCTTCCTCCAGAGGGGGCCAAAGTTGGTTTTTAAATTGAGAGTAGCAAAGAGGGAGCCCTCCAAACACTGTGTATTTTTTGATATGTCTAGCAATACTAGATTCGAGAGAGACAATTTCCTGTATTTAATGTTTTAGCATGCTGAGTGGTGAAGTAATGACTATTTTCAATAACAGAAGTTTGTTTTTTTTCCAGTGGAAGCTCATTCCCTTTTCATACAGCAGCTGCTTCCTACAGGGTGACTTTAGGGCTGCAGACATTACAAAGAGGTATTGAAAGCGACAATGGCTGGATGTGCTTCAAGTACATTGGAAGAGAACCCTACTGGCCCTCAAAGTGCCTGGGATGGGTGGCATGGGATTAGAGGATGGAGAATGGCACTCCTATTGGATCTGAAGCTAGATCCCAAGAGTCCATCTGTTCTGGGCTTTTGTTACTTATCCATGCATTAGCAATAAATTCACATATATTCTGCCAATTCCCCAGGCTTTTCTGGTCATAGGGTTCCTTCCGCCAGATTTTTCCGCCTGTCTTCTGGAGCTCTTCTCTGGGGGATCACTCCCACTTCCTTTATGTCAGAATGGATAACGAGGCACTTACCTCAGTAAGCCAGCAGAGTCTATCCAACCTTTCCCTGCAGGCTTCGCCTTGGATAACGAGGGGGGATTGTCTCTGGCAAAGACTTGTGTCTTGTGATACAGTCCTTTTAAAAGCTGTGGTGAAATAGGGTTTACAGTGATACTGGTTATTGAGAATTTGATTTCTCTGGTGCTGTTAATAGAGTTGTTTTTTCCCTCCTTCAGCTTTTTGTCTCATAGCAATACTATCCATTCATTTTATGAACATATGAATCCTTTCATGTCCAACAATGACAACTGGCACTATAACATTTGATAGTGGACAGCCAAACAGAAAGCAAAAATGTAACCTCCCTACAGAAATTTAAGCAATTTCAGGGGAGATGTATGGAATATGCAGACTAGGGGAGAATCTTCCTGCAGAAGTGGCAGGCTTTCCAGGCTTTTGATATTGGTGTGGTATAGAATAAATGGTACTATATCACCATTTAACCTTTTGCTGTTGTATTTTGAATAGTACCACAGCCTAATGAGCAAAATTCTTGGATTCCAGTATTGGCTTTTTCAAGACCCAGAAGACTCTAGTGAAATTCCTTTTTCTCTTTTCTTTTCTTTTCTTTTCTTTTCTTTTCTTTTCTTTTCTTTTCTTTTCTTTTCTTTTCTTTTCTTTTCTTTTCTTTTCTTTTCTTTTCTTTTCTTTTCTTTTCTTTTCTTTCTCTTCTCTTCTCTTCTCTTCTCTTCTCTTCTCTTTTCTCTTTTCTCTTAAGCTATGGAGACAGGCATTTCACCAGACCTATGGTACACATTCTAACAACTTTCCTAAGTTTTACATTGCACATCAGGTCTATAGATGTGGGGGAGGCGGGGGGGGGAAAGTCAGTCTCTTAAAAAAGCTTATTTAAAAATAAATAGACTGGGTAAAAACTGCTTCAGACTTCACTGGACCTGGGATAAGGAAGATGAGTATATAGCATTTCCAGTGTAAATCCTTTTATCTACCTATGTTTGTAGACATAGTGTCTTCATTTGTAGCATAGGATTACTCAAAAAATCACAGATAACTGTAAGGCAGACAGCAGACAAAACTGCAAGGAAACAAGTTTAAAAAAAAAATCAAAAGACCAAACCATAGACAATACATTTCTGCAAAGGCAAGATAAAGTTCAAAGAGAGAGCTCAGACATTCATTTATGAGAGATTTATGACTGTACTGGAGAAATATTTAAATATGATAGTTCCCTTGTTTATGGGCAAAATAGCATGTTCCCATGCAGATAAATAAAATGCATTTCAATATTCTTACACTAGTCTTTGTTTATATGAGTTTATTCCAGAATTCAGACTAAAGATAAGGATTTGCTACTGCAAATAACTGAAGATTAATCCAGATGTTGGTGTTGTTTCTTAGAGAAGTAGAAAGCAGATTTATTGAGAGCAGTAAAGCTGCTGTTGATGGTTTCTTATCTCTGGTATTACATTTTGTAATGTGTGGCAGAGATGAAAGCAGTGCGTGGAATGGATGAATGATATTTCAATAATTGATATGGAGCAGTTAGTAAGAAACATATTTTGTACTGGATGGTGGATAATCTTAAAGTATCCATCCTCATCTTCAGTGCTTCTGTTGAATTATATGTCCATATTAAACATCTGATTTTCCTTATTTCTTTTTCATTGTTATAGGGAAAAACAACGTTCTTTTGCCATTAAGAGTTGTGGGGTTTCTTTTTTAGGTAAAAAAAAAAAAAAAAAAAAAAAGAAAAGGTGTGGCTCTGCTCTGTAAATCTGTGTTAATGATTGGGATAGAATGTGAGCCCTTTGATTTCACTATGGATTAACAAATAAGGAAAAACCTGCTCACTCCTAGTGCACAGAAGGACAGCTACTACTCACTGAATGTGATTTCCTGGGAACCATGGAGGCTGGAGCCCCATTTAGTCTGATAGCCAAACCTTGGCTCATATTTACGTAGGAGAAATACCAATAGCCACTCAGTGAGACCATGAACAGCAGAGAGTGGGGATTGCAGGCAGGGGAGCACCAAGGCTCCATTTATTCTTCCAGACATTTGAAACATTTTTATTTCCAACCTCACTTTAGTCCTAGCCAACATGCAAACCGCTGACATTGTTACTGTCTAGATTTTCAAATTTCTTTTCTCTATCTAGTTTTATGATTCTCCTTATGTCTGCTGAACTTAGAATCACTCGGACATCCCACAGCCTTTGATTTGCTGGGATGAACAACCAGTTGGTTTAGGTCTTCTTCTACAAGGCAGGTTCTGATCATCTGTGTGGCCCTTCTCCATACCTGCTTCATTTTTAATACGTCTTTGCCACATGTGGGTGGTCAGAATTGTATTGTATTCAGAGTGGAGGCTTGCCAAAGCTTTCTGGAATGACAATAATGCTTCCTTTTCTTTAGCAAGACATGCTAGAGTCATAGCTGTCATCTTCTTTGTGGCTGCATTTCATTAATGACTAATCATCAACCTTTTCCCCCTTCTGTCCTGTTAGAGCTGTCCTAACAAGATCCATAGCTATGCACTGTAGCTAATAAGATAGATATTTTTGAAAGGCAGTGCTTGGATATTCCCATAAACGTTTCAAATGGGAAGTTCATTATCTTCACACTTTTTAGGCAAAATTAACTGTTCACTCTGATCACAGTAGCCAAAAGATTATTTAATAGTTGGCATTTACAGGTAGAGCGTTAACAAGTGAGGTTAATTTTGTCGTGGTTTTCTCGTGATTTTTTCCCCTTTTTCATACTTTGCTGTAATTATGATGAGTGATTCAGTGGTCAAGATGACCAGAGTCATCCTATGTCAGATGGTCACACGTCCTCTTGATTCATAGAGAGAAAGGATTCATCAGCCGAGTGGCAAGACCAAGCTTTTTAGGCAATTAACATTTTCCTTGACAGTGGCATTTGGCAACTGTGCTCATGGCCAGAGCTGGAGCCTGCTTAGCCCTGCCTGCCTTCCCTCACACCAGCCCGGAGGAGCTGCTGGGCCAGGGGTCACTTACTAAGAAATACACACAAAACCTCACAGGTGTGGAGGAACAGAAAAACAGAACAGGAATCAGGGGTGTTTCCTCATTCTCTCACACACCTTGAGATTCCCTGATATCCCAAATCACCACCTGCTTTCTAATGGGCTCCAATGCCCATCTCTCAAACTGTTAGCTCCAGAATGCCTATTGAACAGCTGCAGAGATCACAGAATCATGTAATGGTTTGGATTGGCAGAGTCCTTTAATGGTAATTTTGTTCAACCCACCTGATGTGGACCACGTGTTGATTTGTCCTCTCTCCAGGAAACAAATTTAAATCAGTCAATGCTATGTTGTGGTCGTGATAGTCACCATAATATGGAGTTTGGAGCATGTAAGTTGTTGAAAACTTCTATCAATAGGACCCAGCCCACCAGTCTTTCATTCCTGCTTGATATAATACTCCAAGGCTGTTTCTCCATATTTGCAGGGATGTTATTTCAAGGATTCTTGGGACACTGGTTCTTCACAAGGAAAGCAAAGGCATGGGAGAGGCAGATTGGATCTTTTGTCTGTCTCCAAACACCCATTTCGCTCTCCCTTAACTTCAGAAGAGGTGCAGGCATTTCCAGAGTGCATCCAAGCCTGCTGGTTTGTATTATTCTCCAAAGAACGTAGAGAAAAGCAAGAGGAAGCTTCTGGACAGAATGTCTAACAGCCCATGAATCCAGGCCTGAGGATTGCAGAGGATCAGCAACAATAGCATCCATTTATCCTTGCCTTTGCCTAAATTGTAACTGGTTAGAGGATTTTAAGAAGCCTGGATAATCCTCTGCCTCTACTTGTAGTGTTAGGAGCTTAAAATCCTGACAAACTAACCCTTAGACAATGCCTTCAGAATGGATTAGGTGGAATGCTCTAGGATCTACTAGAACTCCATTAGGAATACACTAGGAATAGAGTTTATCTCTTCACAGCCTATTGATACATTAATGCTGCCACTGCTACTACTATAAACACCAATAATCATAAATATTACAGCTTATAAAGTATCTGAAGGACACCTAAGACTGATATAAAATGCCGTGTATATTTTAGATAACACTTCATTCAATTTTTAATGTACTTCATGTTCACTTTCCTCAGGCATTTGTTGCTGACATTGGTTATCTTGTCACTGTAGCCCAAATTTCTCTTTGAGGCATAATTGTCTGCCTTCTTCTCCTGATTAATTTGTTTTGATTTTCAGCTTTCCAGTGGGTAGAAAATATGACCATCAGCAACAAGTGATTCTTTTGCATGGAGGACATGTGGCTCTCTTTTTATTATTTTTCTTTTGTAAGACCACTTTGGTGCCTAAAAATGGCTTTACTGCTCTGCTCCCAGTCCCATGATCCCAGAGCATTTGATCAAGTCTCTCAGTGGTTTCTCTACCACCAGAATGTCCCTTTCTTTTGTTTCTCATAGCTCCCATAGGGCTGTTTCTCGAGCTGGAGAGCAATAAGGCTATAAGGTCTTTCTATTCACACTGTTATCTTGCTGCCCTACCCAATGCAGGACTTGAGCTGAGCACTGCAGTATTCCCAAACTGCGCTCCTCTCTAATCCAGAGCCCTTCCCAGCAGCTGTGGAGCCAGGTGTGAGGCGCGTTTATGTCCCTGGGCTGCTGCACAGTAGTCTTGCTGGAGCTGGCTGGCTGGCCTGGACCATAGGTGTGCTCTGAGAGGCAGGCAATTCAGAAACTCAGGAGCCACTTCTCTGTGTGCTGGCCACAGTTCCTGCTTCCCCTGCCAATGTGCTTATGGTTTGGCATTTGTAGACACACCACAGCTGTCCAGTTGATAAACTGACACACTCTGGGTGGCCCTCATCTCTTGAGATTTTACAACTGCTATTTGCTCCCCCAGACATGAATTGAAGTCTTCCAAACTCTCCCACAGAGACTTTCCTGGTACTCTGTTGTCGAGTTCAGAATAAGAATCTGGAGCAGACTTTTTATTCCTAGTATCACTTGTTTCCATACAGTGCTGCTCTCCTTCAGCTAGCCAGTGCCTGTGATGAACACATGTTTCTGTTCACTGATTCATCCTCCTCAGCAGAAGTAAGAAGTTATTTACAGAACCTTGCAATCCAGTAGCCCTCTACCCTTGAAGGAAAAAGGTCTATGTATGCACAGTGAAACTCAGGATTACAGGTCAAATGTAGTGTTGTGCAGTACATTTACATGACCCTTGTGACTCTTTCTGGTGTTTCCTGCATGCTCATTGTCCAGGTTAAAGAAAGATGCATCACTTACTCATGTACAGTAAAAATAACATTGAAATATACCATATGTGTAGCAGTGTTCTTGAGAAATGCAACTGCATCTAATGTGAATTCTGTAGTAGCTTTCAGGGAGTGATATGTGTCTTTCATACAACTTTTGCTTTACTCATGTATTATTCCTGGAATATGTGGCTACTTCATCAAGTAAAAAAGGAAGGAAAATAAATAACACAAATAGGAGGTGATTTTTCAAGTGTGGGGAAATGGAATAGTTTTAATTTTTAGTGGCCACCATCAAAATCTTGTCAGGCTGGTTCTTTTCCAGCTCCACATCATGGCATTCAGGTAGCAGTGAAATGCATTTACAGATAACTCTCATTTAATGCCAATTGATACCATGGTGGAGCAACTGTTAGATTGCAGACAGAAGGAGAGGTATTCATTTCCTTTTGCTTCTGCAGTAAATTCATTGAAATGTGTTAGCTCAGCTGTGTGCAGATATGCTGATGTAATCAAGCCAGGTGCATGCACAGGATTTTCTAACAGGAGGTGGAGATGAGTCTGGATCACATAAAGAGGAGCTGGAGATCTGTTTAAAGGTCACAAGGATGCTTAGCGTTTTGTATCAGACATGTGAGGAAGAAAAATAGCACAGGGTCATTAATGCACTAAATGGCAAAAAGGGTACAAGTTAGGGATTTCAAGGTCCAGAATTCCAGAATAGGTATGGTGCAAGGGAGAGAGGAGGGAACTATGTTCCTGAGTTTTGATAGAAAAGGTTAAAGAAGTTGGGGTTCTTTTAGGAAAGGCAGCAATGGAGTAAGGATTATTTAGGGAACATTTTACTATGCCACTTGAACCCAACCAGACTTTTTGGTAGGCAAATATTTGTTTCAAGCAAAACAGACCCAGAAGCAGCTTTTACAAAATGTGTAAGCTGTTTTTTTCAGTCGTCCAAATACTACATTCTAGTTCAGTCTGTTGATTTTCAAGAAAATGTATTTTTGTCTTCCCAGGAGCAGAGAGAGAGATGGGACAAGAGTCTACAAGAGGACAGGCAGATAAACAAGGCTGAATTTTTAGAGAAATGCTCCAGACTGATTCTTGTCACCAGAGACTTCTATACCATTAAAATTCTTAGATATCTTCTCAGATTGTATAAGTGAAAAAGACATTGCATAAACTGCCAGCATTTTTCTCCTTTTTCACTTTGAGAACCACCCTGTGGGACAGCTGTAAGGAATTTAGTGAGGTTGGCTCTAACAAGTTTCTGTGGATAGTACGTACTCTAAAAATACAGACACAAGAGGAAGCAGTGTTTGGTTTTCTGGTTTTGTTTTTTAACAGTTACAGAATTCTATGAAAAGGATATAATCCTTCTAAAAAGCTTTATAGGTTACTGTGAGAGATTTAGTTTTCATTGCATTCTGTTCCACTTTCTGAAGGAGGCACTGGCAGGTATTTTCAGTGGAAGCAAGCGTGTGCTTTCAGTTCTCACCAAATTCCAGCTGGATTATGTGTTTAATCTACAAAACTTCCTGTGCCCTGATAACTGCAGGTTGCTTCACTTTTGCATTCTGAAAGAGTTCACTGCTTTGACAGGGATTGTTTTTGCATCCTTACAAGAAATGACATGCTGCTGCAGCCCTAGTAAACCTGCATGCCCAGCTACAAATTCACTGGAAGAGTAGTTACACAAGGAAGTAAGTCATGTCCTTCCATGCTGGTCATCAAGGGCAGCCATCACAAATAATTATCACCTTTGGCCACCCCAAGCAATAACTCCCTGTGTTCACCCTTCCTTCTAGATCACAAATGCTAGCTCATTATATTAGTGGTATTATCCCAGTAATCTGGGAGAGAAAAAACCAGGAGTTTTTTTTCCTAGTTTTGATAAAGTTTTGTGACTCATGAAATCCAAATTCAGTTACTTTAGTTTCCAGGTTATATGGAGGTCTGACGTCAGTTTCTCACAAACAACTGGCTGCAGGGCAATGTGTGGTCCCACACAGAATTCTGGCACCAGGTCACACAGGAAAGCCCTGGCTCATACCTGTCCCTCCTCAGCTGTCTCTCTTGTTCCCCCATGGGGTTGCTCAAAATGAACTGATTTATGCAATGAAAGCTGGCTGAGGTCTTTGTTGGTAAATCCAGTATTACAGGCCTTTGCATAATAATTCCAGGACTGATCATTCTCTCAATCTTCCAAGAAATTTGATAGCTGAAGATTATGACACCTCTGCAGAGTGACTTTTCCAGAGCACTGACCATTCCCTGTGAAAGTTTCTTCTGTCACTGCATGTCTACAGTAACACTGGAAACTATTTCTTCTCTACTCTTACCTACATCACTTCGGTATTACTAATGTTACTTCCAAGGTCAAAGCTTATAGCAGTATTCATTTTCATGAGGATCACTAGTAACATCTTAAACAAATGCCCTCATAAATGACACTTTTTGTCAAAAGCTTTTTGGGGAGAACAGTACTATAGACACATACACACATTCTGCAGCTGGGAAAAAAGGCTCTTTTCAGCACTCTTCTTCATGTATATTTTTTGTGGCCAAAAACCAGAGTGGGAAAGAAAAAGATAACATCAGAGTTGGGATGACCAAAGTACATAGAGAGAACAATCTAGTCTCTTAAAACAATGCAAGAAGTTAGATTCCAGTAGTAATTCAAGTGAAGGCAGGAGGTTGGGCCAGATCCAGACATCTATGCAGTCCCAGTGACCCAAACTATCACATATGATATACCTCACTTCTTTATTTGCTTGTTTATTCTGAATGACTACAAGGGCACTGGATGTGATAAAAAAGTGGACAATGTCCTGAGTTCAGCTGGAGTGAGTTAGGATATTATCTTTCTGGAGCTTCTCCCTACAGTAATGATGATACCCGTTTTGGGGTTAATTTTCTGTTGAATAAGCACGTCAGGTTTTAAGGCACTGGTCCAGACTGTAAACAAGTCAGTCTCTTTGGAGCCTGCTTTGGCAGCTCTGCTGAGGTTGCTATTTGTATTAAAATATTTGCTAACCTATTCTTCATAAAACCAGGTATGTTTCCGTGAAAAGGAGAGGCAATGTTGACATCTGTCCTCTTGCCAGCAGCAGCAATCATATTACCTTGTTATCTCAGCTAGCCCTCCCCCATGCTGATGCCCTAAATAAGGGACTGCTGAAATTCTGGCCTAGGGCTCATGACATTTCTGCTCCACACAGAGTTCTGAGTATCTGTGCAAAATTTAGTCTCACCATTTCAGTGGCACTGAGATCAGAAAAAACCTTACTGCTGAGAGAAATCAGCTATAGAAAACCCTGAATGTAAATTTTAGATGAGCTAGATGTTTTCACATGTGGCTGACAAGCAATTTAAAGCACTAAGGAGAGTTCAAGAGGGAGTTAAGTGGTCCACATAGATATATGGATACTGGAATAATTTGGATATATTTAGGATACAGTATAGACAAAGAATTCATCTCACCCCTGAGCTGTTTGGGGCATTTTGGACTGCATTTTGGTTCTCAGGTCATATTAAGTTTTCTGTAGCGAGCCTGGCCCCAGCTCTAATAGATCATTGTCATGGCTCTGTCCACATTACGAGGTTGGGGAGAGGAAAGAAAACAATCTAAACAATGTAAGGCCACCACAGTTACTTCGATTGCTTTTATAGGTTTCCCATTAAATTGTGGGCATTTTTCAAACATACAAAATTGCATGGACCTGGACTTAGATCTTTTAGCCTAAAGCTTTAGCCCAGTGCCCATGCCTTCATCTTTCAATACTCCCATTGATGACAATAGTAGATCCAGGATAAAATGCAGGAAGTTCAGGATGTTTATTTATGTTCCAAGATTAAATGAGGTGTCTACAAGAAGAAAAAGAACTTGCTTCTGGGGATAGAATTTTGCTGTCCCTTTAGTATTAATGTGCAATCTGAAGACATAGCAGGCTTTACCTGGTCAAGGGTTTGATCCTTCCATTTGCCATTGGGTAGAATTTTGTTTTCCTGTTCTTAATTTCTTTTCTTTTGATATACAGTTCAAAGTCTGATGAAGAAATGTGAAAAATATTTGATGCTGTAGACACAAAAAAGGATTTAATTCATGTACTCTGGTGTTTGATTTTTAAATGATGGGATATATCTATAAGGCACAGAATTTTTTCTTTGAAATAGGTATGATTTTTTAAAGCTGGCCTCATTCTGCTCCCACCAAAAGGACAGGTTAAGGTTTCCTTTCTCTTCAATAGGAGCAAAGATACATGATAAGCATATTTGGTAGCATTTCCTGTCAAGGAATTAGGACTAAGCATTGCTGCTGGGCAGATCCCAAAGTGATTTATCAGCTGATTAAATTAGATGTGCGTTCACTTTACTCAGTGCAGATGGATCAATTTATATCTAACCCTTTGTTCTGGGGGCTCCTAGTGACTTACGATATAACTATGATGAGTTAAGTATACAGGCAAAATTAATTTTGTGGGAGGTGGTGGCATGCTTGTTACTCCAACTTATATTGTTGGAAATTCAAACAAACTTCAGGGCATTTCAAGTTCTTTTTCCAGTTCATACCTGAATGATGATCTAGTTTTTGAAGGCATGCTTACTCTAACAGTATTAGATGCACTGATGTGAGATACATTCTCTGCAAACTTAGATATGGGGATTTCTTCAAGATGTATTTGTCTGTTACAGATTTTTCTCAGGTGTCAGTCTCATACACAGCTGCCTCATTTTTTTCACTCACTACAGCTGTTTTTCACTCACTACAGCAGACCATTTTCTTCTCTCCTTCCCACTTCTGCCCATTCCCATCCATTATGGTTCCCTTTTGTTAATCATTATGCTGAGCTCCTTTTAACTATTTTTTCCTTATTTAGTGGTATGAATGGGCTTGTTCCACAAAAGGCAAAGTACTCTATGGTATCTTTATTACGTGTTTTGATGTTTTTTTATTTTCATGTAATTATAGGCTGAGTTACTTTGATATGGATCTGATCCAACTTCTGAGTATTTTGTTGGTTTGCATGCTCAGTATTAAAAATTATTTTTTCTTTTTAAAGTGACAAGCTTCCCATATTTTTCCTGTGTTTTTTTTAATTAGCTTTTTTTGACAGTACATCAGCTTAGCTGCTTTGCCACTTCTGCTGCTTCTGTCATTTCCTAATGTTGAAACTGACTCTTACACAGGCTGTCTTTCTTATCTCTGAGCTTTCAGAGTAAGGTCTGTATGTGAGGTAGTTTTGTTTTCTTCTTTCTCTGTTCTCTTTGCTGTCTCTGCTTCTTGTCTTTTGGTTTGGCTTTGGCTTTTGTCTTTCTGTTTTTTTGGCTCAGATGTTCAGTAGTAGAGGCACAGTTATTCTGCGCTGGCTGAGAGAAAATACAAGATGGAGAACTTCTTCCTTAATTTAGTTTGATGCAAGATCTTCCATTTTAATGTTGATTTTGACCCCACCCTGACTTTGTCAAGCTGAAATTAATCCACCTGAAATTGCACAGGGAAACTTCTATGTCAGACTATAATTTTCCAGGAAAACGTGACTGATACTAGGCAAAATATTTGGGAGATAAAAAAGATATTTTACAAAGTGAGGTGATCTCACTTTTTGGATCATTTCCTGATGTTTATTTTAAAGAAATGTCATGACTCAAAACTATCTTGACCGAGAAGCTCCAAACTTGGGTTACTTTATTGTCCCTGGCAAGGATTGGTACTTTTGACTCGGTCTGGAAGGTGGAGGAGGGGAAGTGTTTATAATTTAGATATTACTTACAACAACATCTACATACATTAGAAACACATCAGCTTTCCAAATACCACATTCTGGCTTGTGCATTGTTTATAAACCACAGACCCAAGAGCCTTTGTGCTGTTTGACCAGTGTGCAGCCCTACACACTCCTTTGGAAGCACATAGCCAAAGGCTACCAGATGCCTGAACAGTTGCTATTATATCCATCGAGCAGGATGTGAGAAACACTCAGTTTGAAGCATCTTCTGATCTCCACAGGAGATTCTACAGAAGCTGTCAACTTCTTGGGCATCCTTAGGATTGTGCTGGCTGCCTCCCTCAGTGCCTCCCAAACCGTGAGGTCTCAATGAACCCTCCTCCCAGCCCACTGCTTGACTGGGAATAGTTCCCTACATTAACTGTGGCTTTTAAGAAGCGCTTACACATTTCTCTTAAGCTCCAGAATGCTGAAATATGGACATTCTGTAACCAAGAATTGAGTCCAAGAAGAAAAGTGTAGTTGAAAGGGATGTGGAAATGCTTGTGGACAAAAAGATAATCCTGAAATAACATCATTATCTGAACTGCTCAGGTACTGGCAAATAAACATATGAAAAGTACAGAATTAGGGCAAACTGGACCTAAACACCTTGTTAGAGAAAATGACTTTGTTATGCCTTAATTTTAGTACATTTAAAGACAACTTGCTCTGCCATGGAAGGTCTGCACAGCCTCTAAATATTCTGGTCCATATTTCCTGGAGTCCCAAGCCTGGCTTTTTGTGTTTTTCTGCTCTTAATAAAACTGATGTAGGTCAGACAAGTACTTTATTAACCGGTATTACGATGGCACATACTAGGACGTCTTAGGAGTGAGTTTTGAGTGAGCTGTGATTCCACTGAAACGTGGAGGTGGCAGACTTGGCCTGCAGCTGCAGATGAGTGCCAGCCGGGCAGTTCTGGTCATGGGAGCAGGAAATTCAGCAGAGGCTGCAAAACTCTCCCACGATGGGCAAATTAGCCCTGACTAAGCTCCTTGCTGGCACAGTGAGTCAGCTACCGGTGTGCAAGCAAGGCAGCTTAGGTTAGATAAGTTTACATTGCAAAACCATTCCATCTGCCACGTAGAGAAATGTTGAAAGGTTTTGAAATTCCACTAATAGCAGTACCTTTATTCATTATGAGTCTGGAAATTGTACAACCTAGTAAAACCATAGTCCAGACTTATTCAGTGTGTAAATAGTCACAGTAATTAATTCAATCTAGCGCAATCAAATCCATTTCCAAAAAAAGGAGACCACACATCTCCAAGATACTAGTTTGAAGGCTTCTCTTTTGAGCATCCCAGTGATCAGGGGAAAGCAGTGAAGCTGAAATGATTTCTGCAATTCTCTGTAGAGCAGTGCACTGATAAGGAAAAGTCCTCCTGTTGTGGCAAGCATTTTGTTATTTTGGACCCAAGACCTTTGTTCCACTCTGGAGGAATAAGAAACAAATTTATTACATTAGTGAAATGGGTAATTGCTGCCTCTTCAGTAGAGACCTTGTGTACTCCAGTGATTAGATTTGGAATAAGTTGTCCAAGCAAAAGATAAATTGAGCTAATAAATTTAAGTGCATCTTCGGAGAAGCACTACCTTTTGCCCTGGGAGGGGGAAATTTTGACTGGTTGGTATTTTCTAGAACACAATATTTCCTTCACGAAAAGCACTTCCTTCAAAATCACTCTCAACTGCATTTGCTGTCTGTTTCAAGCAATAACAGAAACACTTTAGGGATAAAAGATCATTTTCTAGAGAATGCTTTGGTAAAATGAGGGGTCTTTAGCCAAATACGACAATAGTCAACATAGTTCCTTGTGTACCTCACAGTTAAGTAATCTTACTGAAAGTTCAAAGGATTGGATTAAATTCCTCTTGGATTTCCTGTGATAATCTCAGTTGGATCATCTGCTCCTACATGCTAGAGTTCAACAATGTCCGAATCTGTTAAGAAAAAATGACATTTATTGGACACAACTTTCTTTTGCAAACCTTCCTCATCTGACTGGGACAACATATGCTATTTAAAAGGCTACGTTGCGACTGAGAATTTTGCATAGATAACAACAAAATTATGTCAGATGGGAAATAATGAACTCCATTAGCTCCTTACAATAAACTATTTTTTTTAAGTGATTTTGGACTTGGTTTCTCCCTCTCCATGTGCTAGAGTCCATTTAATTCACACTGCAAGTTCTGGGGGGTTTTAGCAAAGGCTAAATTCATCCTGCCTTGCATTACTGCATGAGAAGTAGTTTGGGAAATTTTAAAGATCAGAGTCCTTGGATATAGATTTGTATTTCAGAAGACATGGTTTATGGGTGTTGAAGGATCAAACATCAATCACAAGGACAGACACTTCTTTTGGGCAGAAGAATTATTCTTTGAATTTGTTCTTTGTATATTTATTGGCAATACCCATTAGCTATTTTTAAGGTCATCTACACTTTGGGAAGGATGCTTATATGTTTGCTGTGTTAAAATCTAAGTGGCCAAGTACTAAATGTTCAGCTAATAGAGACTAACATAACACCACTGATACTGAATTTACTCAGCTAGTTATTTCTTCTGATCTCCATGAAGCAATTGGAAATTCTTCTGTCAGCTTTAGAGGACCGTGTTCTTGCTCTTTTAAGTGTTCAAACAACTATACGTAGGAACTGTGATGCTGGTGAGTGCTTTGAATTCATGTGATAACAAAAGTTTGTAATGTGTTGTTCCATGCGGTGAGAATGAATACATAGTTATTTTGTTTGGTTTATTCTATTTTTATAGAGTACTTGAAGAGAAACACATAAATTTGTATAGTTTGGTCTTTAAGTTAAATGAGTGTAGTGACCTCTTTTGGGCTAGATCTTAGTTTCTCTATTTCTAATGCAGACTTTCTCCCACAAAGATTCACCTTTATGACAGAGGCAAGGTTGTTAATTCTACCTATTAACAAACATGTATTTTGCTTGAGCAAGGTTAAATGACTGATAGTGATCTATATTGTGACACAAATACAAGTAAGGAAGGAAGGTTGTGCTGCCTTCCCTGAAAGAATACTTTTGCTGAATTTTATAGGATTAATCCCAAACTCAATAAGAGAACCCTTCAGTGCTGTTAGAAAGGCAGAAACATTTTCAAGAAAAAGGAAAATTTGAAAAATCTGCATTTTTAGCAGTGACTATTACTGGTTATTCCTCAGTTTCAATGTTCACAAACAGAATTCAAAGGAAAATTTGGAAGAAAATCCAAATGAAAAGGGGCTCCAGTTTTCTGCTTTTCAGACTCCTCTTTTGAAGTGCCTCCACCCAGGCAACTGAAGCACCAGTCATTTTAGAACTCTCAATCTCATTCTTCTCTTTTCCTCTTCTTTTTCTCTTTTCCTCTTCTCTTTTCTATTAAGGTCAAATCCTGCTTCTCCTGATGCCAATAATAAAACTCCCATTGATTTCAACATCAGCAGGAAATATGCAGTTTGTTATTTACCACAACCACCACAATGAACCTCTGGGAAGAATTCATTTATATTCATTCCAACAATGCCATGAAAAATGGGCCCTTGCTATTTTATCACATCCAAACTGTTGCTTTAACTCTAACATCCTAGCTGTTGCTAACAAGTCAGTGATGATTTGTAAACCAACAATTTATGGTAACCACATTCCATCCCCATTATGATGTGTGGTTTGGAAATGGAAAAGTAATCAAGACCTCCTGTTAAGAGACTTTATTTCAGTTGAGAGTTTCTGTAAATAAAAGCATTTTGAAAGGATCATTGCTATATGATTCTAACTCCAAATTGTTCATTTGATCTAGGTCCCATCTATGCTCCAAATTCCTGCCAGGCTCTGTCTGTCAGGAGTGTGAGATCCCCAACAGTGGCATGAACATACTGGCAAAACTGTTTTTATCAGTACAAGTATTTTCACTCAATTGGATAGTTTCACTAGACTGGAACAGCAGTTCCATTTCTTGGAGACAGCTATGTCCATTCCTTGGAATACTTTGTAATACTTTATCAGCACCCTATAAGGGTACTCTGACATAAATAAAGGACTTCTGCTACAGTTACAGTAAGAGATGAAGGATTGCAGTCAGACCCATGGTATGTAGTGATGCCCTGGGGAACAAAGAGCCTGCGTAGTTTGTGCAACACTTTGTCTTGGTTGTAAGGATTGTGGGCAGTCACTGAGACACTGAGGAGGACTTTCCAGCACTTTGATGGGAGACCACCTAGAATTACTGGTAAATAAACTCAAACAAGGAAATTTTGTTCCAGTACTAGGTTCTGGTACCAGCCAGGTTGAAAACCTTATTTTGATCTCTTTGGTACTGGCATACCATGTCCTCTCAACTCTGTGTAGGAAGCCCAGCAGCCTGGCTTTGAGGATAGAGACACTTTGTTTGGTGACCTGCTGAAAGAGAGCAATTTAGGCAGTCTAGATCACTGATCAGCCCTACCTACTAATCAGCCCTAACTGTTATGTGATATGATGATAGAGACCATGCTAATTAGGAGATAAAGCTCTCTTCCTACCTCTTCCTCTCCAGCAAAAATCACTACTTGATTAGGTTACCTATCCCAGAATTGAGCACAATTCACTGGGGTAGGATGTCACCTCAAAGGGTTTACTCTGATTTTCTATTGAACAAAAGACTGACTGCAAAAAATCACTCTTAAAATGTACTTTTATTTTGTACTTTATTTTGTACTTTTATTTTGTGAAGAGGATTTGAGCATATATGAATCCTCAGGAAGTATTCATTGCCTTGGCTATATTTTAATACTGATATGAAAATCAACAGCTATTTAGTTATTAAGTAACTTTCTAAGTAGTTATCTCTGTAACATTAAGGGGAGTTACAGTTTTAAAGGGAAGTTTATCTCATGTAGTACAGCAGACTGAAAAATATGACACAAATCCTGGCAGGAGAGCTGGTTCACCATCAGAAACTAAGCATAGCCCATGATAAAATGGATTCATCGGCTTAGTTCTGGTTTAATGCTTCTCCCCACTCCTGACTCACTGCTGTAAGTAGAATGTCTGCTTGTTTGTGATGGCACAGCAGTTCATGAACCTGCATTGGACTGCTGGAATATGGTTGAGGAAAAGCAGTTTTCATAATGGAGGGAATAATAATGGCAAAGTAGTTTCCTGATCTGTCATAGTTATGCTGCCAGGTGTGGTGTTTAGCAACAAGCAGTGGAAAATCAGAGAAGGTTTTAGATGGGTCTGTCTGAAACCAGCAGTAGTAGCAGAAGTGCTAAGGACAGAACTGTCATTTAAACTAGTTTTAGAAAAGAGCTCAAATATTTCACTAGAGAGATGCCCAACTTATTGTCCTACAAGCTGCTGGACATGGATTCTGGTGGGCCTTGAAAGGACAATCTGTCACACTCTGCAACCACTCGAGTGTGATGATAGGGACCACTGCAGCCCAGACTGGTTCATCCCCCCAGAGCAGAATTCGATAATATCTGGCCTCCCCAGTTCTGGAAACAAGTCAAAATCTCGAAGCTGCATTTTATCCCTATCGCTCATTCTTTCCACACAGCCCTTTGGGGCATGGAATAGATATCTCTTCTTTATTCTCGAATATTTGTTCTTACAGATGTATCAGGCCTTTTAATTAGAAAGTTAGGAAGAAAATTGCCCGCTCCAGCAGGCGTGTGCCAGGTAGCCGAGCAGGAGCCCAGCCAAGCCCCGTGTTTACATTAATCTGATGCTGCGCTACCACCTTGTGGGCAGAAGGTAAATAGCGCCGGGCAGAAGGTGAATGAAGAGCGAAGGGCAGAAGGTGAATAGCGCTGGGCAGAAGGTGAATAGCGCCGGGCAGAAGGTGAATAAATAGCGCCGGGCAGAAGTGAATGAAGAGCGAAGGGCAGAAGGTGCAGCGCGCTCAGCCCGGCGTGCAGGGACCGAGCCCGGCGGGACAAATGCGGCTCTGGCTGGGCAGGCACCGTGCGCGTCCGCGGCTGAGCACGGCACAGTCTGAATCCTCCAGGACGAGACACTTTGGGATCTGGGCGGCCAAGAGAAGCCGAGCAGATTGTGAAAATCTGCTGGAGCTCCAAAGTGTGATAGCAGGTGAAGGGTACCCTACAAAGGGATGTGACAGTATGGTATTCCTGTAGGATATAAAGAGAAGCAAGGAGGATGAAATCATGTTCCTATTATACTAGAGTACCAATGCCTTTATATAAAGTAACTCTTCTGATCTACTTGCTCTTAACCACAATCCTCAGAGTTACTTACAGGTTCCTTGACTGGCTTCCACCTGCTAACTCCACTGACAAGTCCCTTGGCAGCGTAATGCCTTGGAGTACCAACACCTCCATAGTCTTCTTTCCACATTCCAGGATTGCTCCAGCTCTCTTGAATTTCAGTGCTGTGCTTCAGGGAAGATTAGAAATAAGAAAGCCACCTAAAAGTCAACTTATTGAATATGTTATTAATAAGAATATGTATTATTGGTAGCCTCCTCATCCCATCACCATTTAGTACTCCATGTCACTTAACAGATTCCAAGAGAAGATGTATTCAAAACAATATCTCCTTTTTCTCTAAAACTGAAGGAATCTCCCTGAACATAGAAACTCTGCACAATCAGATGTACTGTCTGACGTGCCTCCTCACACATAACTACAGAGGGATTTGAAAAACCAGTGTTTCTCTGACATCTGTTACATGCCAAAGACTTCCCTGGAATTGTGCAAGGAACGATTTGACCTGGCACTTAGTGGTCTGCTTTAGTTGTTATGGTGACAGCTGGTCAATGGCTGAACGTTGGAGGTCTCTCTTAATGGTTCTATGACTCTGTGATTGGCTGAAGGTAAAAGCCTTTGGGGAACTGAGCCTCCTGTTAGTCAACAGGCCGGAGTTCCGGATTTATACCTATGCCAAGTTCTGGGGTGGGATGTGATGCAAAATCTTACTGAGGGTTTCCACATCCAGAGAATTTGTCCAATAAGCCCAGTTAATTTGATGTTAAAGAACAAGCCTTTCTCAATTGCTCTTCATTTAGAGCAATGCAAATTAGATTTCTGCTGGAGTAAGCACGTGACCTTGGGTCTCTAACACGACTACAGGTTGCCTTGGTGGAAGGCAGTAGAATTCTTTCTGCTTTCCTTCTCTCTCACCTCCTCCATCCTCTACATTTACATAAGACAGTTTGAACATTTAGTCGGTATTGCCTCTTCCAAGCTCAAGGATGATCCATCCTGACAGACAGGAAGCCAGGGAAAGATGGGATGAGGTCTGCATGGATGAAACAGGAGGTCCAGACAATCTTCAAACACAAAAAAAGAAACATGCAGAAGGTGGAATTAGTTTCAGATCTCCCGTAAGGAATACAGATATTACATCATGCAAGGATGAGATCAGGAAAAAGAAAGCCCGGCTGGGGTTGAATCTGGTGAGGGATATAAAGGAAAACAGGAAGGGTTTCTACAAGTGTATTTAAAAGAAAAGTAAAAAAAAGGCTGGGAGGAGTAGAATGTAGGCTTGCTGTTGAATGAGACCATGGAAAAGACTGATGGCTTCTTGGCTGAAGATATGGGACAACCAGAATCTTGGTAAAACAGTGCACCTGATGATGATCAGCCCCAGGCACCTGTGCAGACCACCAGATCCACCAGCTGCCAAGCAGCTTGGCAGAAAGGGCCTGATGGCCTGCCAGTGCTGGTGGACAACAAATTGACTATGAGCCAGGAATCTGCCCTTGAAGCAAAGATGGCCAGCAGCATCCTGGATGGCATGAAGAAGACTACTGCAGGCAGTTGAGTCAGGAGAACTTTGTGCTCACCTGTGTTGAAATTGTGTCTGGAGTGCTGCAGCCACAAGGACAAGGACAAAAACATACAGAGGCGAGTCTAATGAAGGAACACGAAGATTTGAAGGAACATGAAGCTTATACATGGATTGGAGCATTTGACATTCAGAAAGACACTGAGAAAGCTGGGATTGTGTCTAGCCTGGGAAAGAGAAGGCTCAGTGGGATCTGAACAATCTGTATAAATATCTGATGGAGACAGTAAAGAGAGTAGATACCCTTCTCAGCAGTATCCTGTGAAAAGAGTCAAGAAAATGGGCACAAAACCAAATATGTGAAAGTCCTTTCAAATTTTAAAAGCCTTTTTTGTTATTTAATATTGAGAATGGTCAAATGCTAGAACAGGCTTCCACAAGAGTTTGTGTAGTCTCTGTCCTTGGAGATATTCAATTCCTGGCTGGGCACAATACTGAGCAACATGCTCTAGTTGACCCTCTCTGAGTAGGGTGTTGGAGTAAACTATGTCCAGAGGTCCCTTGCAAACTCTATGATTCTGTACAGTAACACATTCATTATTCCTGGCACAGTTCTGATAGGACCAGTGCTTCTATGCACAACTTCTTTTTCCTTTTTTGGCTGAGACAAAAAACATGTGCTTTCAGGATAACTCAGTTACTGTTGGACAGGAGTGAGTCCTCATGCTCTCTTCAATAGTTTTCTGTGCCCTACTTCTCCTGTTGCCCAAGGAAATTTATTGAAGCCTCACAGCTCATCTCTGTCCCCAGCCTATGTCTTACAAGGACATGGAAAAGACCTAAGTATATATTGTATTTTCATATAGCACAAGCACAAGATATGCCTGAGGCATGAAGAGCAGTATGTGCACTGCAGGTACTCTTCCACTCTAGCTCTGTGTGAGTGGTCCTTTGATTCAGGAACAGGTCCCACACTCCGTACTCTGCTTCAAGCACAGCAAAATTGCTGCTCAGAACTACCATGAATCCAGGACTTTCTCCCATTTTTTCCCACCTGCTGTGCTTTTGCTTTTCTCTTTCACTGACCAATAGTGTGAAACAGCAGAGCTACTGTGGAGTAACAGGTTGTGTACTACATATCTTGAAGATGTGCTAATTTCATCTCTCAAGATCTTGTTAGTGAAAGATTTTCATGTCATGCTCAAAATAACTCCTTTGCTGAGGGTGGAAGTCTGTTAATGTGACAAATGCTGAACCTGTTTCTCTGGAGAGAAATTGCTAGCAGAAGACTGTGATGGTGTTGTAGGAGGAAGTCAGAGTAAAACAGTTCTTGATGGTTTTTGTTGGTGCCCTCAGCTACATGAGTACCTTCTTACTCACTTTTATCAGTGCTGCTCCTTATGTAAAAAAATATTTCCTCTTGCTCCATGTTTCCTAAATGACACAATTTATCTTTCTCTGTGTTGCACACAAATATAAACAGGATTTCACAATCTCAAATCTGTTCTATTAGAAAGCGAAATATCTGAACTTCCTTGCCTGAATTTTCAGGCAACATAGTACCCCATACAGCATAGCTTAAGACAGCTCTTCTGGCATTCTGTTGTAACACCACTTTTTATCAGCTTAATACAGAACTAAGCCATCAGTATGAATCATACAGGGCCTCACAGTTCTCTGTAATAATTTTTGTGTCTTATTAGCTGTTGGTCAACACTCTAAGGCTTTGATAAATTTCTTGAATGTGAGGAAGAATTTGCAGAACTTCATCAGGAAATTCTTTGTAGAGTCCATATTTTCCATTTAAGCAGTAAAGAGTGACATGTTCTCTAGCTTTCTGTATAATAACATCATTGCTTCTTTATTTTATGTTTTCAGTCTAGTTCTTGAACAAATAGAGATGTCAAGGCAATAGGAAGTCAATTTTCTCCATGAATTCTTTTTTCTTAATCTATCTTTAGCTCCATTTAACGGAGTAATATAGCAGTACAGAAATTAATGATGTATCACAAAGTACAGAGAAATTGCCCAGACAGCCAATATCATCAGAAAGCTAGTACCACATTAGAGATGGGGTGGAATTATTCCCAAACTGTGTATGCACATGATAGCAATATTGGATGATACATTTGTAACAGAAAACCCACTCTGGTGACCTTTAATTTGTTTTCTGCCCAAGGATAAAGATAATAATTGGAGGAAAGTTACTAAGCAACAGTGTCTAGCAAGTTTCATTTACAACACTCCTTCCTGCTCAACCTCCCTGCAGCTCACATAGTATTTCACAAAGGGGCTAAACCTCAGATTCAGTTGCAATGCCTTCCTTTGTAGGACACTGGAGACACAGAAATCGAGTTAAATCATTTTGTTTACTCAAATTTAAACCAAGAAATATGAACTAATTCAAGAGTCAGAACCAAATTGAAATGTCTGAAGAACAAGAATTAAACACTGTACAAAATTCATATCATCATCCAACACACATTCCATTTCTAACCCATCAGTTTTGGGATTCATTCAGGAAATACTTAAAAACAGGCCTTCTTTCCTTTTTTCTTCTTCTTCTTTTTTTTTTTTTTTTTTTTTTTTTTTTTTTTTTTTTTTTTTTTTTTTGTTTGGTTTTTTTTTTTTTAATTCTACAGGTTCTATTGAGACTGCTCCTAACAGCCTTGCACAAAACATAATCATTTGTCATCTTGTGAGATGTTATTAAAAGGCAGCATTCCTTAATTAACAGATTAATAGATATTTTCCTTCTATGAATTAATTTCAATTGTCTGTTTATATCAGAGTATCTAAAGTGTGCCAATCTACCACTTCAAGAAATATTTCACAATACTGATAGTTGGGATTTTTTTTCTCTGTCAGTCAATATAATAGGAAAGTACTAAATCTGCACAGTGATATGACTGTAAACGGATCCTCTATTTTTACTTCCACATTTTAGCTATTAGTCTGCTCAACAGAAATTTAGCTGTTGATTCTGAGTCTGCAAGTGAGATCAGTCAAACTGGCTTCACTAAAGTCAGCAGTACATCTTGTTTTATTGCACGCCATGCCCAAACTCCACAACTTCTACAACAGCTGAAATAGAAAACACCATTGTAAACGGTATCCAAAATTGTTTTAAGGCAGGATTCTTTTAGTTACTAGTACCTGACAAGTGTTAGATGCTATGTTTTATATTTAGATGTTTAAGTCTATCACAGTTAATGTTGTGAGAGAGGTACCTTGAAGATTACCACCACTGGTTGTGGATAGGAGCAGATTTGTTTTGGATACATCAGATGGTAGCTGTCACCTTCTTTACCCAAGTGTACCCATTTTGCCAGGTCTTAATTGCCTTCATCAAGGGCCAGGTTTAGGTTTAAGAATGTCTATGTGTTGCTCAAGTTCCACTCAAAACCCTGGGAAAATAATCTTGAACTTTCTCATGTTCAATGAGCAATTTTCCCTATTTGCAAGCACAAATCCAAGGTATCAATAAAAAACATTTTAAACTAAACTAAATAAAAAAGCTCTTGACAAAATGGTTAAACAGGGTAAAAGCACCTAGCATACAGTTACAGCAACAATAATTTTACAGTCTTCTGCTGAGAGGGCAGTGCTTGGCCAGCTGCTCGCTTCCCTTCCTAAGACAGCCTTCACTCAACATTTAGGACTCCTGTGTCTTGCAAGCCAGCAAGGCCTTGTCAGCTTCCACTTTCACAGAATTGTATAATCATGGAATTTTTAAGGTTGGAAGAGACCTCCAAGATCATCAGTCCCACTGTCTACCCAGCACTACCACTGTAACTCCTGAACAATTAAGCCACATCCCCCAGTGCCAGATCCAGATCCTTCTTGAACACCTCCAGGGACAGTGACTCCATCACCTTCCCAGGCAATCTGTTTCAATGCCTGGCCACCCTAGCAGGGAACAATTTTCAGATATCTAGTCTGAATCTCCCCTGTCTCAGCCAAAGACCATTTCTCTTGTCCTCTCACTGCAGGCACAGCAGCAGGGACTGGTCCCTACCTCTCTACAGCTTCCTTTCAGGGAGTTGTGATGAGGTGCCCCCAAACCTCCTCTTCATACTAAACAACCCATCTCCCTTAGCTGTTCCCCATAAGGTGTTTTCTAGACCCTTCACAAGACTTGTTGCCCTTCTTTGGTGTGTTGTTTTCTGTTACATAAAAATCTCTTTTCTAAAGATGTCTTTTTCTGCTCTTTGTCTTTTATAACCCATGTTCAAAGTTAAATGCTTTAGATAAATCTAATATTCCTCAGGCAGGGTAAAAAAGTCTTGACTCCTTGACCTTGACCTTGACTCCTCCACACTCTCTCAGGTACAAAATTTTGTTCTTTATGCTACAAGGCTCCTGTTCAGGGAGAAATGTTTCTCAAATACGATGAAACAGCCTATGCAAAGCAAACATGTTTCAGGCATATCTACTGGTCTTTTCTGTTCCTCATGCCTTTGCTCTGCCAGTTGTCAGCCTTTCTGCTCCTTTTCTAATCTGTCTTTCTTTCCCCTGGGGACCTTGTGTGGTGGAAGAGGGTGCCAGAGATTTGCTTTTACTTTGGACCTCAGCCACCAGCTTTACCCAAACCTAATGTATATTTAATATGATACAGCCAATAACCCTTTCTGCCAACCTCTGATCATGTGCCAGCTGAAGAATGCTGCGAAGTAATGTCTTCTGACTAAATCTCAAAGCCCACATATAAACTCCTGATTAGTGGTGGGTGAGATTACTGGGGATGTGTGTATGTACCCCTCTGTTTCTGTGCCAACTGGAATTTCTCCATACTGTAGGATATCTATGGAAGCAGGCTCCAGAGAACCTTCTGTTGTTGCAGTAGGTGCGTAAGGCAAAGCTGCTGCAGGGTTTTTCCTGGTAGTTTCATTTCCTGACTCAAAAAGTTGAGTAACACTTCTGTGCACGGTTAATTGATGGTCATGATTCACTGGGGGAGTTTTGGTGTTTCAGTGGTGGATGTAAGGACATCCTCATGTGTGAAGTGTACATGGAAGAATTTAATGATGTAGGTTTCTTTGGGAGTATACTACCTTTTCTATGGAAGCTTGATTTGTTTTCTTTCTTCATGGATCAGCAAAGACAAAGAAGACTGAGGGTAATTGAGTTTCTTTTCTTGGAAGATCTTTTTCTTTTTTCTTTTTTTTTTTTTCTCTACTCACCCTTCCTTCATCTCACCCCTCCTACCCCAGCATTCTTGGAGTGGTTAAGAAAGGTTTGTATTCACCAGGTAATCTAAAGATCAAAATGTTAAGGGAACCAGAGTGAAGTGATTGAGAAGGTCTTTTTGAGGATGACAGCTCTGCCTTGTAATACAATACTATTTCTCATGGGAGTGGGTGGGAGGCCAGCCTAAATTTCCTCTTGCTGTCCTGCCAAATTCCCCAAATTGCATAACTGTGTATTCTCCTTACACAGTGGTACCCTTGGCATCACTAGCAAATCTGCAGGG
Organism: Sialia sialis; assembly: GCA_009812075.1. NCBI lineage: Eukaryota > Metazoa > Chordata > Aves > Passeriformes > Turdidae > Sialia > Sialia sialis. Next base: position 11,129,272 of record VRYO01000369.1, read on the forward strand.
AAGCAGTGAAGCAGCTAGAGTCTTGAAGGTGGACCAAAATTGGTAGAGGACGGACTTGGTTAGCCAAAAACCAACACAAACTCGAACCCACAAACTGAATTTACTAACTCTCCCATGTATAACTGAACAGCACAATACAGATTTAATAACATACACTATTTTCTTCTAAATGCACTCCATCTAGGAAAAATAAGTTTGTCGGGATAAGCAAAGGGCCCATGGGGAGTTCATCAGTTCAGTTTCAAGTCACAAGATGTGTTTTACTTGGCTTTGAAACCTTTTTGTGCAAGATTAATATGAAACTGCTGAAACGCAAACTGACAAAAAGACATATTTTTACTGGTTGGTGCTTTTCCCTCTGTGCCATTATTTTCATCCGGAGGCCCCATGGCTGCCTTTCCCATCACTGCTGCCTTAGACTGACAGGAGGATGAGGTACTTGTTGGCTTCTGTGAGGAAATGAAAGAATGACTATTGGAAGAGCAAAATGACCAGTGTAACTCATAAGGATGTAACCTTGAAGGCTTTTGTTTTGTCACTACACTGAATCAAAAGAAAAGAATTTGGACTTTCTTGGAGGGGAGTGCCAAGCATGGCTAGCTGGTGTAGGTTCTGCCTGAGCAAGCAGGGAAAGATTTACCTCCTTTGGAAAAATATTTATGCATCTTAAAAGTTCAGGTAGCAAAATCCATTACTTTTGCAGCTTCACCAAGTTTCACTGCAGCCTACCCTGTATGCCAGCTTACTGTCAATAAGGCAAGGAAAAAACAAGTACACCCACAGTGGTTTTGATAATCTTGCTCTTACTGCCTGTGTGCAGCACCTTAAACAGGCTCAGTGCTGTCGCTGGGATTGCTTGAGAGGCTGGATACTACTCAGCATGTGTAAGGGTAGGAGTATCTGGCTCCAAAATGGTTTCTTTTTCTCTCCTTGCTACAGGACCTGGAAAAGACAAGGGTGTGTGGGCGGGCCTGGAGTCCCTCCAAAGAAAGTGTGAGGCCTTGGGCAAAACAAATCCATCAGGTCTCTCATTTCTTCCAAATATAGGTCTATTCTGAGTAATAGCCAAACTCAAGTCTAAATTCCACATTGAACCGTTTCAGAGGGAATACATGAAAAAGACCCTATGGCCCAGAGAGTCTGTCTATAGAAAATATTTTGATAGCTCTTCCACTCTGGCATTATCTTCTACTTAAAAATAAAGAAAAGGAAAACATACAAAATTCGAGCACATGATTCAATTTTCACTGAAAAATAACTGATTGATAAAAATAATACTTCTGAAAACAACATGTTGTGAGCTATCAAATATTTTTGCCTATGCACCAATTGGCAGGAAGCAGACAGATAAATTATTACAATATGTAAGAAAACAAATTGCTCTGAGGAGGAATGGTATTTTTGTGTGTGTGTGTGTGTGTGTGTGTGTGTGTGTGTGTGTGTTTATGGGCAGGATAAGTAGAATTAAACCCATAAAAGCATGCTGAGAGATCATCTTCCATCACAGCAGAAATGTACTGGAAGCTAAGGAGCTCACTTCAGCTCTGTCCCTGGCTGAATTTCTAGCAAAACAGGGTTTATGATATGCAAGTGTTCTCCTGGAGTATAATTTTTTAAAAAATTGAAATAAAAAAGGAGCTTGGGATGTTCCTGCTGTTAAGAGGAAGGGGATGTCATATACATTTCTGTCAAGATGCTTCCAAATTTTTCAGGTATTACCACATTTTAATAAAATGGAGCAGTTGCAGGAGATCCACAGATCCTGAATATTGCTACTCATGGGAAAATTTTGAGAAGTGCTGTAGACATGAAGCTGTAAGAACCAGCATTCTATTAACTTTGAATTGGGCAATTTCTATAGAGCCTGACAAGTGGAAAAATCACAGTGAGATAAAGTCTGTATGAAATAGCAGCCTCTGGGTTGCTCTGTGGTGACTGTGTATGTGTTCCTATCCCACAGTGAGGAGTTCAGGCAGAGATGATAATTAATTTCCCAATAACTCATTTTCCATCAAGATCCAAACCTCACATTTTCTTCAGAGCTCAGATCCTGTACACTAGCAGGTGATGGGTATCAGTGGACAAGGCAGCCATGTGCTAAATACAATTTTGAATAAATAAGTAGAGCTTCTAAGTGGCACAGGATAAATCTGCCTTTACATTTGTAGATAACTATCACCCAGCTTGAGCCATGAGATCCACATTTTCCCTTCTTATGCCATGCCTGTAACCTGCATCAACCACATCTGCTTGCACTGCTGCAAAGAGAGAGGGAACCCTTCTGGTCTGGAGCATCCTCCTCTTTTCCTGAACTTCCCTCTATTTGTGCACTGTAGAGGAAGCAAAAGGATGCAGACAGCATGAAAGTCTGGAATGGGCAATAATAAGACTGGAAACGTGACCTGTGGAACATACATACATTTCAGGCACATCTCAGGAGCTGGGGAGTGAGACGACTTGCAGAACATACCAGATATTTTTTCCGTAGCAAGGCTATACAACTGCTAGTGTGGTTGATCTTAGCTTTTCCACCAGATGTTCCATAGATTTGGCTTTTTGATCACTATTATAATCATCATGACATCAATAAGAGGCAAAGATTTCTAATAGTATCCAGGGGAATCTGAATTCCATGGAAAAAAGCAATGGAAGCTTATTTGCTAAAGGGAGTTTTTAAAATCTTTCCTTACGCAAGAATTTCCTTCCTGGAAGTTTAATTTCCCATTCAAATTAAGCATCCCTGTATGTGGCAGAGACAGCGTACCTTGGACCTTCTTTTTCCGCCTTTTCTTTCAATGAAGGCACAAATATTCTGTGATCTTAAATGTGACGAGAAATCATTTTGTCATATTTCAAGGCTACTGCATGAGTACTTAAAAATAAATAGTGAGCAGAAATGCTCCTCTAACAAACTGTTGCATTTGCATGTTTTTAGGGGTCCATTCATAGTTTGCGGGTAATAGCTGATGCTAATTGCTAGCAGCAAGGAGTCAGCTGCAAGGACTAATAACTGTAGGCATCTAGCCAGCCTAAAAGGCTGTGATCATGCCATTGAGGCAGCAAGTGAAATGCTATGTGGATGAAAAGTTACCATGCTATTTTGCGACAAGATAACATGAGAAGGTGGCAAGGGAAGGAAAAAAACCTGTAAGAGTCTCATAACACGTAAGTGTGCAACAAAGAGATGTAGCTCCTATCACCTACAAAATATTGGAGTAAGTCTTGTTTGTCATTGAAACATTCTAAGCAGAAGCTCATTATTTCATCCAATTACAGTGAAAAGATTACCTGAACTAAGCTGGTTTGTGCATTTAGGATTTCTGCCTGCAAGCACAACTTCATCACTAAGCCTTCAAGCACTTGCACCACCTACAAGTATCTCAGTGACAGGTGAGATGTACTGCTGTGGTTTTAAGAGAGATTTTCAAGGGCCAAGCAGCAGTTTTTCAGTTCCTCTTTTATGTGGTGGAGTGCCGTCTTGACTTTGTGTGGTGTGTTCAAAACATCTATGCTGCTGGTGAAGGGGTCATAGTGCAGAGCAAAAGGCTTCTTGATCTTCATTGTGTAGTTCCTGTGGGGAGACAGGACCGAGCTTCTAGTGCACAATGCATTTCCTTAAGTGAAAAAACCTGCAGGATCTCATTTCTCAGGGTGTAGTCGTGGCCTTACTGGGGAGCAAAGGATGCTGTGACATCTCCTCACCGCTTCTCCTGAGCTTTGCCTGGTGCAGCGCATCCTGCCCACGGCTGAACCACTTGCAGCTCCAAAGATCTGCAGTGCTTCATCTCAGCCTGGCTGGCTGAGACCCATCTGTGCTCTCACAGCTCTGCATTCACACAATTCAGAGTTATTACAACCACAAGCTGAGGAATGCAGGAGCACAGCATGTCTGCCGCCTTCACTTCCAAGAAATAACCTGGAGCAGCTCTTTCTGTGTAATATTCTAAAAACCTGTTGATACTAGGCATCCTGGGCTATTCTTCTGTCTCTATTAGAAGAAAAAACATGATTGCTTGCCATTTTCGACAGTATTTCCATTAAGTACATGCTGGTAGGAACCCCCGGTACTGATGTTGCCTTATGCTTTCCGTGCTGACAGATTCTTGTGCCTTCAGTTATTTTGAGCAGCCTTGGCTGTGCAACTGTCTTAAAAAAATGTATGAAAAAGCTCTATGCCTGAGAGTGGTGTATTCCTTGTCCTCGTACGTTCTTTGCAGGTTTGCCTGAGTCAAATGCTTTGCAAGTCCTCTCTCTTCTGCCAGTGAGTTCTCACCCACGTTTTTACACATATTAAAAGTTTAATGTGAACATTCAGATTTAAGATGAGGAGCCTAATTAGCCACAGCTATAGCCCCAGCAGACAGTGCTTCTGGGGAAGAGGCGGGGAGAGCAGGGAGAGCCTGGCTCAGGTTCTCTTCCTCTAATAAATTCCTCATTTCAGCTCCTACATGCTCCCCAGTAGCTCACTCCACAACCAACATCCATGCCTGCAGCCAGAATTGGTCATATTATTCTAACTGCTGGAGATGAAGGCCAGAATTTAAACCCTGCATACGTACCAAAAAAAAAATAAAAAGGGAAAAAAACCCAAAACATCCTTACTGCACATCACACTGTTAAGGAAATGTGTTTAGAAACACCTCGAGCTAAATTGAAATAATGTTATTTGTGTTGCAGACAGCTATTTTGTAGAAATTAGATTGCCCATGAATGCTGATTCTGAATTCTTCTGCAGATATAATCAGAGGAGAAAGGCAATCTTGTTTTTATGCCCCCTGCTGATCCATGTTAATTCCAGTGACTGTTATAAAATTTCCATGTGGCCTTCACGATCTCCTGTTTGTATGGACTAGCACATAAGGAGAGATTGCACTCTCACAGTTCAGTTACAGAATTTATTTAGTTTATTTCAGAAGGTGCTAAAATGAATCATTGTTAAGATGAAACATGGGATAGGGCATAGCAAAAATAAATCCTGAATTTCTGTGAGCCTTTTCTGAAATAAACAAGCTCATGCTTGACTTAGTTGTACAAAAGCCACTATGCAGATGCAGTGAGATAGCCTGGCATGGTTGTTGCAATAGTAATAGATGTATTTGAGAATAAGTGTAACCCCCTCAATGAAAATACCCACAAATACTTTACTTACTGAAGCTTGACCTTGGCATCTTCCAGATTTTCTGCTATGAAATAGATAGGCTGGAAGGCTTGATCTTGATAGGGGTGAACTGCAGTCACTTCTGGATCAAAAAGCTTGTGCTCTGGCTTGTTTGACAAAGCATACTTTGCAGCAGGAACAACACCGGTTAGAGCAGGTGAATGAACAGAGAAAGAATTAGTCCCTGCTGGGCTGTGAAATTCTTTTCGGGGAATAGTTGGGGGTAATAGAAAGTCCTGTGCTTTCATACATCAGAGCTAACAAATAATTTTTTTTAAAGATTTATATGCATACATTTCCTGTATTACAGTGATGTATGACTGGATAGCACAGCCGTATTCTCAGACAGGGAGGAGTAAAGTCTATGCCAACCCCCAAAATACAAATATCCAGAAGAAAAAAATATCATGCTGTTTTTTTTTCAAATAGTATCACAGAAGTTTCACAGTCCTATCTAATATTACTTTAGAATACCCTAGCCCATGTCACAAATTTCATGCTTCCTGCTGCAATGAAGAACAGACGACCAAATGCTTCTAATGTTTTATGTACAACTCTCAGGCCAGTATAGCAGCCTAAAATCTTCCCTGAAATCCAAGATATAAAGAAACACTATACTGCAAGTGTACATTTGTATTTTTGAACCCACAAAAGTTCTTCTGTATGTTCTTCTCCAGTTCTTTCACATTGTCCCCCCAGGCAAACAGGAGGCTTACAGAAGCCATTTCTGTCCACACTGCAGTCTACATCTGTATTGTTTGTTTACATATACTGGAAGTGTGTTTTAAACCAGACATCAGTTTGGCATCTGCACAGAGTCCTGGGAAGGTAGCTCTGCTTAGGCTTAAAGTGAGCTGCCAAACACTTTATCTGCCCATGAAACCCAAGTGAGGTACTTAAAACCTAGCTCAGCACCAGTGACATTTGAACTGCATTGCGATTGTGGCTAAAAGCTGTTTGGGCCTCCAGCAGGCCAGGCTGGTGAAGTGTCCTGGGTACAAACCAAAAGGAAAAAGGAACTCGTCCTGTCAAGGATGAAACTATTTTTTCCACCTTCAGACTGGACAGAGGGCCCTATTCACCTAGGGACAGTCTTTCAGTATCCACCCTTTCCTGAGCTCTGCCTCTTTCCCTTTCTCTCTTCTTCTCACGTATTCAGAAGGCTCCCTTCACCATTTTATAATCCAAATGTAAACTCTCAGGGTAGTACTTGTAAATAAATAACTGGTAAGAGTGGATGATGCTGCTCAAGACTTTCAGTTCAATCTGCTAGCTGGAAAAATTCAGACAGTACTCTTAAGCACATATTTAGACATTTCAATGAACTGGTGCAGAAACAAATATCAGGCTTAAAAAAAACCAAAAAACAAACAAACCAAACAAACCCAAAAAACCAAACCCCCCAAGAATATATAAAAGATGGTGTTTTTCTTGCTCTTCATTTGCAGTGTGCAATTGAAGAGTAAACCTTGGATGGCACTCATACAATCTAAGCTGGTTGGTATACACAAACATAGGCTGCTCTTAGAATCTTAGAAGCTCTGGGGAACTAATGGGAAAAGATTTCAGTAACTCAAAACCTGACAGGGGTCCCACCATACTGTCAGTGTTGAAGCAGAACTGAAATCCCATTGATTTCAGTGGAAGTTCAGCTCGAAACTGGATGGACTTAAAGGCCTCTACAAGTTAAGTACTGGGTGTGCTGCAAGAAAAGCATATGTAGCACTGAGTGTTGCCAGAAGTGTGGTATGAGCCATAAGATTTTACAGTATGTAGTACATAGTCCAGCTGAGTGTTAACAGAAGAAGCATTTGGGATAATGTAGAACAGCTGACAGAGTATAGTGAAATAAACAGTGCAATACTGAGAGCTTTTGGGGAGGAATTCTTACAGTTCAGAGGAGGCAAGTTTGGCCAGCAGTCAGAGCCATTACAACTGCTCAGTATAGACTTGGGGATGGTTATCCTTCTGATACCTAGCTGTTGTTATTAAATGCTTTGTTAGATAACAGGAATTCAAGTGAAAGACTTGTGCAGAGTGTCCAGCTCTGCCTCTCATCCTCTGCCTTTCCCACAAATTATGCCCTGAGTCTGGGCAGGATCAACTCATCCACAAAAAATATCTACCTGAAGCTGAGTTCAAACTGGTAAGAGTGGGTGCTGTGGAGAAAAGGGAAATGTTTTGAAGATTTCATAGTCAGGATGTGGTTCCCTTGGTTACAGTCACACACCCACAGACAGTCAGTCCAGGCTGTAGCTCAGGGATGTTCCCAGGCTTCTTGCTGATGCTCAGTTCTCATATAACATGGGCAGGATGACTGCTGTTTGCCCTCTTCCGCTGGTTAGTTGTTATCTTCTTGTAGCCCACCATTTAACCTTAGTAACTCATGCCCTTATTCCCTCTTTGGTGACTGAATCATTCTGCTACTCCTGCCTAGAAGCCTTCAGGTACAAGGAAACCCCTCCCTTGCCCAGACTGCTGCAGTGTGTCTCCTTCAACACACGACCTGCCGTGAGATTCCTACAGTATTTGCTCTATTCACTGCCAACAAAGTGCAAAAACTTCACTGTTTGTGCCAAATATGTTGATCAGCTAAACGACAGCGAATCGAGTCTGGGACCTCCATGCAGTAGTCTGTGTCTGGGCCCATTGAGAAGACTGGCAGATAATTATTAGGTTGGAAAATGGCTTTCTGCCAAGCAGCAACAAAACTTATCTAGAGCAATAAACTGAAATCTCATGAGCCTCACTATCTTCCAATCTTCATCTGCTCTAACAGATCTGTCTAGACACTGCTTTATTTCTAAAAAAAAAAATCCCATCTATGAAACAGGCACTGCACTACACATATTTTCTCTCTTCAGCTGTAAAAGAAGCAGTTGGTACAGGTTTGCAATTTGCTAACATGTGCTTAGCCATTGGACCTCACCACTTTACCCACATTGCCAGTATCTATACTGAAGTTAGAACCAGATGCTCAGGCAGACTAGAATGAATAAATGGAAATATTTCTACTTTTTGTTTTTTTTCTAAATAAAAATCTATGAGTTGAAATCAGTCAGCGCAAAGAAGGAAATTTCAGCACTCAACTTCATGGATATAATTAACTTATGTACAACTAATTTCGGGAGGTCAAGGTGAAGGGCACAGAACCACTAAACCATTGACCCAGAAAGTGCACAGTGAGGAACTTGCAGAGCTCTCAAAGGGATTCTGCAGGGTGCAGAGAAAAACTGCTGGTTAACTGCTTGCCCATGTTCTGATTTGGGTGTTATACACAAGATGAACCTGCTGAAAGGAGGATAATCATATTTATTACCTGTTGAATACAAATGCTATCACTCCTGCATGTGTTTTCAGTAATAAGATGGATGAACACAGACCTAGAACCAGCTTTATCAAAATTTTATCCAGTAGCTTTACCCAGCAATTACCAGAGCTAAAAGTAATGACAAACTGCCATTTATCAGCTCAAGGACAGTAAGGACTTCCACTGTCCGTCCCAGAGGTAGGCAGTTTGAGATGCAGTGGTACTTTTTTGTTCTATATAGCACAGTTTTGTGCACAAGCAGTCCTTTTCTATGGTTTTAACCAAAAGCAGTAGAGCTTTTTAATATTTGATTACAGAATTCACAGAAAGACATTCAAGATCATTAAGTCCAACCCATGCCCTAACACCTCAACTAGACCATGGCACCAAATGCCACATCCAGTCTTTCTTTAAACATATCCAGGGATGGTGACTCCACCACTGTCCCTGGGCAGACCATTGCAGTACTTGATCACTCTTTCCATGAAAATTTTTTTCCTAATATCCAACCTGTATCTCCCCAGAAGCAGCTTAAGACTGTGTCTGCTCATTCTCTCAGTTGCTGCCTGGTGAAAGAGACCAACCCCACCTGACCACAGCCACCTTCCAGGGAGTTGTAGAGAGTGATAAGGTCACCCCTGAGTCTCATTTTCTCCAGGCTGAACAACCCCAGCTCTCCCAGCTGTTCCTCACAGAGTTTGTGTTCCAAGCCCCTCACCAGCCTCATTGCCTCCTCTGGACACACTCAAGCATCTCAATGTCCTTCCTAAACTGTGGGTGTCTGGGGGAGAAAAGGGTGGAAATAGAGGAGAGAACAGGTCTGCTGCACTCAACTCCGGACACCAAAAGTTGCATTTCTGATGAGATTTTTACCTTCATTTGAGTCAAACAGAAAAAGGAGGTAACTGCATGTGGATAGATTTTGCTGTGCATATTGCTATGAAAGCTACATAAATATAAGCAGTATGATTACCTCTGCTCTTTAGTACCCTGTTTAATGTGTGAATGAACTTGATTTAAAACCATAAGGTACTAAGCCAGGGTGAGTAGAATAAATGTTGCCTTGAATTGTGCTTTGATTGGACATTTCTGTATTTTTCTGGCTTACTAAAAGCAAGTTTATGTTCTGTTTGTTGTCAGTGAATATAGCAAGGACTGAAGGACCAGATAAACAGTAGCTTCAGCAGTACACAGTGTGAAGTTGATGAGCAATCAGAGATCAGGCTGCTATGTAGAAAGGAAGTCACGTTAATTCCTCTAGAGGACAAATGAACATGCAGATCTTTCAGCTTATCAAGAGAGAAAGCTCTCCCCAGTTACCTCACAAAAATCTCCAAATTGCAAGTGTTGTGACAAAAAACAGTGCTAAACTCAGCAAGTGGTAAAAGTGAAGGTTGATATCTGGGAAGGTTCCCCTTTCTCTGTTGTTAATTTCAGTTGCCCTTCTGTGGGGACTCCTACTTGAAATGCCTTGAGATACATCAAAATGTTGTTTTTCCTTCCTGTCAATTGACTGGGAGATGGGCTGACCTGTACACAACTGCGAGAATTTTGTAAAATGTTTATTGTCATGACAACCCATCTATCTCCCGTTCTGGGAGTCCAAGCTATGCTAATTCAGATACAATTTTGAGTGAATGTATCATGTATCTGGCTGTTAGGCTGCTGATTTTATGTATTTAGCTTAAAATGTATCTCCCATGAAAAAAGAAAAAAAGGTTTTTGGTTTATAAAAGTGCTTGAAAAGAGTGGTATTTATTTTCCTTTGGCTCTTACAGATTTTAAAAAAAAATCATCCAACATCTGCAGAGCTTGAAGCTTGATGCCAGTTTAGGGATTTTGCATTTAAAGAGTGACCACCTGCATCAGTGCTCTTCAAAATTAAGGAGCAATTAATATCTGTCCTATGACCTGTTTGGTCAAAGGAGGGGAAACCCACTTTCTGTAAAAGTGTACAAGTCCTCTTTCTACAGGTCATCTGCCTAAGCAAGGCAGTATGAAACCTGTGTTCACAGATTCTGATCTATGTAAAACTAGAGCTGCCATTTGTTTTGAAATGTATTTAGGAGTAAAAAATACTAAAGCAATTTCTTTTTTTCAGTGTCCATGCTATTTCCAGTTTCTTTGTACTTCATTTGGTCCAGTCAATCTGTGCCTTTCTGGTTCATAAGTGTATGAATGTCAATAGCATGGACAAAATAGCCAAGCTCATAATAGGCAAAATATTGCCCTCTAGTGAGTAATTCAGAAAGGAACATGAGTTTTGTGTCAAAGGCAGCTGCATTACTACTGGCAGAAGCAAGAAGGAACAAATTTAGTATTTTATGGGATATTTGCTTTCACTGCACTTTGTCTCTTTAGATGAAAGATGGGTACAGTACCACAGTAGCTTTTCCCCTAGTCAGTAGCTTCTGTGAAGGGAGAATTATTTCTTTGTAAAAGAAAAAATCTGAATTTTGAATCATATTAATTTTTGTAGGAAAACATAGTTTGCTTTTACCAGAGTTCAGGGAAGCTGATTATAGAAATCTTTCGATACTATGCATTTGACACATACCGTCAGCTCTCCATAAGATGAAAGCAGTCCTGCCCCATAAGCTTTGATCAATCCATTTTCTTTGCAGAGGCCAAACTCCACAGTGAACCAGTAAAGCTGGGAATAAGAACAACTTGAAAAACAGTCTGATAAAGCAGGGATTTTTAAGCTTCTCATCTTTTCTTTCATTTTCTTTTATCCTCATTCCTTAATATCCGCATTCCTTAATATCTTTGTCTATCTATCTTCAAATTCCATAGTTGCATATTTTAAGAAATTTGTTTTTCCTTCAGCATATAACACACACTAAGCATAATGTGTTTTTTCAAAACTTGCTATCCACTTAGGAAAAAAATTAAAAACTTGGAATGACAATACATGGGTAAACAAAGTAATATCCTTTTCTTTCTTTGGAAGATGTTACCAATTACCCTGCAACCTCTTACCCCAGAACTTCACCATGGTCAGTGGAAGCTGACAGGTTTCTACCCACAGTCTCCAGAAGGACAGGTAGATCCTAGCAAAGCATTCAAGACCTTTAGAAAGGTACTTGAAATGAGAGTTTCCCTCCTTCTTTGTCCATGTGATCTCATTCTAAAGAATTGAAAAACACCTTTTTCCATATTGTGCTAATTATATCTCAGTTGTGCACCAGCAGAAAATATACATATCTTTGTGTTTTTCTTGTGATAAAAGCATACTTAGGACCATACTTCCTTTACCTGCTGGACAACAGGTGGACAAAAGCAATTCTTGGCTCTGCCAAACTTTTAGTGCTTTCCTTATTATAAAATATAAGGAAATGGACAGTGGAGAACAAGTCCTGGACACAGCCTGATGCCTTGAGAAGCTGGATGGGCGTTGTGCAAAGGGAAAATGTGGTAAATGAGGCATTTCAAGAAAATATTCACAACTCTTCAAGGTTCCTTTAGAGACACAGAACATGTTACTGCCTCATACACAGGGATAGAGCTTGGCTTCATAGGTAAGGCATTTCAGGAGCCTGCTTAAAGAACCACAGACAATTTGTAAAACTATGTGAAGCTCTATATTATTCTGTCTATTTTCCTTTTTTCTACATTATCTTTCTTTCGCTCACGCTCCCTTATACACCTTTTAATTTTGATGACTTGGTTTTAGCTTTCAAATTTATCACTGAAGAAACAACATGCCAGGATTTTTTGTAGGATCCTGAGTTGCTTTCTCTGCAGTTCAGCAAATAATTACATGTTTATATTCTGTTAATAATCTTGATTCTCATTATTTCACAGTGAAAAGTCTTTTAAGTATCTTCTCATTTAACTTTTTTAGGCTTTTTTGACTGCAGAATGAGACGTGGGAGGAGGAGGAGGAATTCTTTTTAGTCTTTCTTAAGATACCCTGTATTTGGCTTTTGGTTAAAGTCTTGGGTTACAATACAGGATGTGACCAAAAGTATCTATTCTATCACCATCTGCTGAGACCGGTGGGAGCAGTGATCCTTATCTCCATGGGAGATACTCTGCTAATGTTCCATGCATTGAAACAGGGTGGGGCATTGCTCTTTATCTTTGCACAACCCATCCTTCCTCCAGAGAATTATTTTCTGCTAATGGCCCAATGAGTCCCTCTGTGGGACTGATAAAATTATTTCATCCCATTGGAAGATGCTCCAGCAAGGGAGAAGAGCCAAGCCTTTCCTATCAAGATAAAAACTGAGATTTTGGGACACCAAGTAGCCCTTTTTCCACTGGACTCCAGAGGAAAACCAGACTTTTTCCACCTCATCACTGGACCTTCAGAGGGAAACTGCACCTTTTACAGGACCACTGCTCAACTGAACCACATCTGTCACTGTAAGAAGACTGCAGCCACCATTTAATGGGACTGCTACCAACACCCTGCCTGACGGGGTGTCAGGTTGTATTCTGACTGTCAGTGTTTGGGGTTTGTTCTTTGTAGTACTGTATTTCTATTTTAATTTTCCTAGTAAAGAACTTCTTCCTAATTCCCATATCTTTGCCTGAGAGCCCCTAGATTTCAAAATTATAATAATTTGGAGGGAGGGGGTTTACATTCTCCATTTCATGCCTTTCTTAGCAGGCACCTGTCCACCAAACTAGGACAGTTAGTGAGATTCTTCAAGCTCTCACTGTTTTAACAAAAAATGTAGAAAAATTGTATTAGTGGCACTCTGGATAACAAGGACACTGGCCATTTCCCATCTGTAGTGCATGGATCCACCTGCTTAGAGAAGTCACGGGGCTGAATGAAGTAATGGCATTTCAAAGTTCATCTTACAAACATTTTAGACCATAGCAACAAACAATTTTGAGATGCTTTAAAGAAACTTCCAAGCTAGTTACCAAAATTATCTTTATGAAGAACAGGGAATGACAGGGACTTCCGGAGATAAACACAGAAATTGTGTTAGATTTTCATGTCAGGATAATGAATACAGTTCAGGTTCTTCTCTATCTTCAGTTTTTAGAAAAGGAACTCAAACACTAGGCTTAAAATATGTATATAAATTTTAAACATTTGAATACTGAGATTTTAAACCAGGATAGGTTTGCTGTTCAGAATACTTGAACAGCATCAATAAAATTGTATTCTCACAGACCCTGAACTGCAGGGAGCCCTTTAAAAAGGTGTCCATATTCTACCTCCCCAAACCCTAGAAGAAAGCTTCAGACATGAGACCCACTACTCTTCTCATCTTAAGTCTATCTCTTGTCTAGGCCTATTCAGTTCAGGGTCAGGAGGAGGTGCTTGCAGAGGAATGCTTTATAAACCACAGGCCTTAACCCAGGCCCACCAAGACCAGGGAAATGGTGCAAAATGCCCTCTGGGAATTAGAATTTTTTAACGCTAGCAAAGGCATGGATCTTAAGCTCACTCTAGCCTCTCTACACCAAGACAGTGGGAACGGAAATGTGGACTGTCACTATCATAGTCTCCTCACATCACCAGTACAGGACCTGGATGAAGTTACAAAGGATTCAGCCCTTGATGGTAGTCTTTACTTAGTCCTAACCCAAGGATGGATATGTGCAGATGGATTTTAGGTGAGCCACAACCTCCTTCCTGAGTGGAACTGTGGGTAAGGAACTTCAGGAGTGACATTGTCTCATTCACTACCTGTACTAAATGAGTCTCACTCAATGAGGGTAAGGCTCCTCTCCTCTGAAAAAATCATCAAGACTGGTAAATGGCTGCCATTATCAGAAAAAAAAAAAAAATGTCCTGGCCTCCAGACGACTTTCAGAACAAGTTAAGATGGCAGTAAGGGGCTGTAAAAATCTTTTAGACAGTTGCAGACAGCCTAGTGACTCAGAACTGAGTGGCAGTACCTGCTCTCAAATTGCTTTAAGTGCTCATCTGTTTGATGAGGTTAATGAATATGGGGTGAGCCAATTTCTGATGGCTCTCTGCATCTCGTGTAGGAGAAAATACAGGTATCACATTGGGTATCTAGTGTTTTAGGTGAATCTGGAATGCGAGTTCCAGACCATCCTGGGACCATCCTGCGTCTGAAATTGTAAAAACTTAGCTTAAGAATTATATTCTTATAAAATCAAGAAGTGTAAGCATTTCCTCAGGTGGAATCACACTATTCTAGGCTCCCTCAGAGGGATTTCAGTTCCTGCTCCAGCAGCTTCCTAACTTGTGGAGGAGAAGAGACAATCCTGCTGATGCTCCCATTTCTATAGTCAATCTGAGACACAAAGAGAGCCTTCCCTGCACAGCAAGGGATATGCAGGGAATCGTTTGGGGTTTGCCTCTGATATTAAACTGCCATCTGTACTTACTGTGGCCAGTTTCTCAATCTCCTCTTCAGATGATCCAAGAGAAGCCAGTCCAATATCCTAAAGCAAGTAAGCAAGCAGACAGTGTTACACTAGTGTGATTATTCAGCCCAAGGGAGAGAAAGAGGGGAAGGGGGAGGGCCACATCATTTCTAGCATGAATAGCATGAGCTATTCATTGTTTTTGTCACCCAAAATGACCTTCCATGGCTTCCAGGATGCCTACCTCTCCCTGGCCCCCAGCTACATACCACTGGGAGCCACATTAGATGAGTGTTTAATCCTCAGTGTTCTCTGTATAACATTAACCATCTCTTGTCTTAATGCTGGACTATCTAGACCAGGCAAAAATTTACAGGGACACATGAGAAGGAAAGACAGCAAAGGTGGGTTTTATCTTTGCCATTACCTTTCTGTCCCTCACTCTTTCTGACAGCCCTTATGAGCAGGTCAGATCTATGCTGGAATTATTCTGTTTACTTTCCTCTGTGCTCCCTGTTAAATGTTATTCTCACAATAGGAATTTGTAGATGTCTCCTTTTTGCTATCCCAGGAGCCATATCATGCAACAAACAAAATTAGGGCATTTTCACCATTCATCGTCTCATATTGAATGGAGCAAAAAAGAATTTTCATGGGGTGAATTTCCACAGTGAAAATACTTTGTGGGGACAAAAAAGTGAAATGTGAAAATTTACTGAATGTGATCTCATATTGTATACTCTGTGTTATTGATAGGAAAAGAAGAATATTGAAAGCTTTGAAATTGCTGTAATCTTTTATTTCTAATGTGTCTTAAGTTCCAGTATTGAAGTAAACCAAAGAGGTTTCTTCCAGAAAAAATTATAGATGATGAGGATATTTAAAGTACTACTCTTCTGATTCTGTTAATAACCAATATTTATGATCAAAATGGCAACTGGCAAGTATTCAGGCTGATACAACTAGAAACCACAACATATGAGGTGAACTGATTTTCTTTTAAAGCTATTTCTCCAGGAATCTATACCATGTTGAGACCTACATCATGTTACCCGTCTGATCCTATTGCCAATTTCCACACTGGCCACTGATTGATAAGCCTGGGCAATGAGATCTGCTACCCTCTGTTATGGTTTTGAGGAACATCCATAGTTCTGAAGTCTTTAATTATGAGAGGTCATTGAGTTCAGTAGGGTCTGACACTGACTGCTCCTACAAAACAGCCCCTTCTTGTACAAAGAAGCTCTGTTTGCTTTTTGGAGGCCCCTCACCAGTGTGAGCAATGCTGTGAGAATCTGGTGACTGGTAAAGGGAAAAACAGCTCTGATGAATGACATGGTGATGGACACAATTAAAGTCTCTTGTGAGACAAGACTGTACATCCAGAGACCAAGGAGCTTGGAGGCTCAGCAGCTGGTGCTGTGTATGTTCATGTGGTGTAGGACAGGAAGCGGGGGAAGCAGCTCGGTCAGCAGGGCTGACTCCAGCCCCTCAGAGATCCTTCTCCAGACTGACACAGCCCTCCCACAGAGAAGTCCCAGAAGCTCTGCCTGCCCTTCCTTTCACACCATGTCTGCAGGGAGCAGTGCTACCACTCCCTTGGAGGAAACATCTCCCGGGTTGCTGCTAGCCCACCACGCCTGGAGGTCATGACTCAGACACAGCACAGTCTTAGAACTGCATTTCATGGTGAGCTGCGTGTATTTAAGGCACCTTTGGCCTGCTATGCAATGCAGTTGGTTGAAGAGCCAGCAGAAAATATTCTCACCTGTGAGAACTGGGCAAACTCCTTGTCAGCCAGCATGGGAACATGACCCAACAACTCATGGCAGCAGTCTCTGGAAAATAAGTGACCTTCTTGTTTATTAAAGGCTTCCTCTTCTGCCCTTCATGAACCCCCTGTGAAAGACTTCAGCCAATAGACCCAAAGGGAGGTGTGAGTGCTGGTCTGCAGTGGCTGCCTCCATACCTGGCTCTGTGAGGATCAGAGCATTCTCTCCTGCCACAGGCAGCCAGCTGCCCCCTGCCACCTTGTCTATTGTCTCCTTGGGATGGCATGGGCTCTAACCTTCTATGTCACAACATCTTTGAAAGATCCCTGTTTTGTCCCAGCATACAACAAAAGCGTCTGTGTGAACTTGTCATTTCTCATGAAATGTAATTGCTGTTGTCTGGCCAGCACTTACTGGGAGAGTTTCACAGCAGGAAATCAAAGCCCAGCAGATGGTAACTGAAGGCAGGATGAAAAGATTAAACCAGATATTCTTCAGTCTTTTCCTTCCCCAGACAACTTTGCAAGAGAGACAGAGAACCACACCCTCTCATGCATGACTTCCCCTTCTAACTCTCCAGCTACCAGTTTCTCAAATTGTTTCATTCTGTGGACTATTGGATGGAACTCCAGGGCCAGTCCCAAGAGAATGATCCCAAACACATTCAGAAGGATGGAATTATGTCAGGGCATCAAACTTACGGTTCTGGGGAATGCATAGGAGAAGAGAAATGCCTTATATACTGTGTGCACTGAAAAACACGAAATGCCAGGCTGCCAAGGAAGTCCCGAGCAGACAGCTGTCCTGCAGCTGGTCTCAGCTGGAAACCTGTTCTCTCTGCAAAGGGAAGGGACACCAAATTCAGCTGTTTCTAGGGTTAACTACACAGCACATTTACTTTAGCTAAATAGTTTCAGGGATCCCTCCTGCTCTGCTGGAATAGTTCCCTCCACCAAGCATAGCAGGCACACCTTGGCTTATCATTATTGATGTGCCCCTGTGCTGGCATGGGACCAATTCCTGCAACATGGAATCACCTATCCATCCATCCTCTATGTTTTCACATAGCAATGCCACGAGGTGTGGGAGTACAGCCCACCCCAGAGCACATTTTTTCACATATACACACAGTTATCTATGTTCCACATGACAGTGGTGTGGCTGAGGTCACACATGGTCCTTACGATCAAGCAGGGACTGGAACCTGCATCTGTTTGCTTTTTTCTTTTTTTCTTTTTTCTTCTTCTCTTGTTTGTACCATGGAAATGAGAAATTGTCCAGAACTCACTACACAGCCTCTCAGTGATGTCATCATAGGTGTTTTGATTTGCACAGGTTCACAGAACAGGACAGAAGAATGCAACACTTTTGCACTGTGATTTTAGCTTGTACATCCAGTGTTACCCCAGAGCACCCTGTCTTACCATGAAAGGGCTGTGAGAGACAACAAAAAGAATCACCAGTCTGGCGGTCAATAGAACTCACACTCTACATTTCCATGGGAAACATGTTGGTGGTCTGTAAAGCTAAGAAAATTGAACATCAACGCTTTCAAAGTGAGCCAATGATAGTCCTTTTGAAGTCCTATATTCAAAATCTGTATTGCATTCTCAGCTCCCATAAATGACATCTCATATTCTTTAAAGCATAAACTGCATTTAAAAAAAATCAGAAATGGCTTTATTCTCAATTCTTTATCCATATTCTATTGTGTCATGAAATCTTTATCCTTTTTTTTTCCTTTTTTATGTAAACAAACAAAAAAATCCCACCCAGAAACCAAACCATTTACAAGATGTGTTTTGGTTTGCTTTTTCATGTTTCTTCCAAAATTTCTTGTCTTACTCTGTCAGGCTATTAGTACTTTTCCCATTAAAAAATCAAACTAAACACCCAGAGAAAGAAAAAAAGGAAAAAAAAACCAAAGAAGTAACAAAATATATGAAGAAATATAGAAATGAGAGGACAGCAAGGAGTGCTTCTTCCTGACATTGTGATGGACTAGATGGTGGGCATATACAGTTATCTTCTATTGCTCCACTCCAGTCAAAGGTAATTAGTACAGAACTGCCACAAAAATGAACAATTTTTAAAAAAAATTCTATGGAGATTATGTATCTACCTTTGTCTATTTGGTGGTCCAATCCAGAGGAATGTGAAAATTCCAGAATCTGGTAATCTTTGGGCTGAATTCTGAGTGAATTGAAAATTGCACTAGCTGAAAAATATATTATATGAAAACCAAGACCTTAGTAACTCAATGTTGGAAGGACTATGAAAGAGTCTAGGGAAATTTATAGAGCTTTAGCATCCATGTTGGAGGAGAAGGAGGGAAAATTAAAATTACAACTCGTGCTCCCTGAGATGTCCTTTAAAATAGAGGCCAGCAAATCAGACACTCTGCTGTTGGAACAGAGTTGGCCAGTTGCCTTGAAAAGCCCTGGGAAAAAGTTATCTGCTGAAGGTAATATCTGCAAAATCTGAACTCCTAGTTCTTGACTCCACAGTAAAACAGCAATCAGTAGAGAACTGGGGGTGTGGCTGGTTGGACCTTTTGCCAAAGATCTGGGAAATCGAAGTGTGTTGCGGAGAAGGTCTGGAGCAGTTGACCTAAAGTGATCTGCAAGGCTTAATTCTTGGCTAAAAACTGGTGTATGCAGGCGGCCTGTGCATTGTAGTGTGAGCTTGCTCGAGTTCACTGGCTATAATTTCTTCCAGCTGTGGAGCATGACTGCCTAAATCCAAACGTCTTTCCTAGAAAGAAAGCTGTGCCTAGGTTCCTCTAGTTAACCCTTTAGAAAAACACTTGCCATGTGTGAACAGTCACACTGTTAATCACTTAATTCCCTTTAAGTACAGTGAAGTATTTATGACGTACAGTTAATTTCTCTTCAAACGAGCCTCACTAATAGGTAATAACAGACAGATCTCATACTGAACCAAAAGGAATTGCTTTCCTATGTTCACAGATACTGCTAAGTCAAAGAGAAGATGGAAGTTTGGCTATGTGGTCTGGTTTTAACATGATCACATTCTTTCCAGGTTATCCCTCTCTTTCTCTCTCTGCCTCCTATGGTTTATTGTTTTCAAAGCTGTACAAGGGGTGGTTCAGAATGGACATTCAGAAGCCTTTCTTTACTGAGAGGGTGGTCAAACACTGGAATAGGCTCCCTAGAGAATTCGTCAATGCCCCAAGCCTACCAGCATTTAAGAGGAGTTTGGTCAATGCCCTTAACAACATGCTATAACTTTTGGTCAGACTTTAGACCTTGCAGATGCTTATGACTCAGACTGAGTTTAGGCCTTGCAATGATGTCAATCTTCATGCTATTCTAGAAAGTATTCTGCATAGTGAAATGACCTTGTTAGAAGATAGCAAGCCAAGATATCCATTCAAAGCCTCATATAATGGGACTAAAATAGTTTTGTCTCTCTTAATTGTGTCTAGCTGTTAACACAGCTCTTCTGAAAAAAATTGTTTCATTCATGCATAACCTGTAGGCTAAAGTAATCCAATTTTAATCTACAGGGTAGATTAGCTAATTAAAGGGTAATGAGGGTAGGGCTGGTGGTCCCAAGAACTATTCAACATTTTCCTTAGCTGTCCATTTCAGAATGGAATAAAATGCCTCTGAAATGCTTGATACACATACCCAGTTAGTTCATACAATTAGCTTATAGTATACACCTTGTTTTTATAGTAGATGAGTTGAAACTCACTGAGAATGTCTTTCCAAACATTACAGGGAGGTTTTTCAGAGCTGCTGTTTAGTTTGGGGCATTTTTTTGTTTATGACACAGAGAAAAATTAGTACTAGAGCCTGTAAAAGAAGTGAGCAGACTCCAGGCAATCAAATCCTATCACCTAACACGAGCAATACCAATAGGATTATGACAGGATAGTCTTACATTACCCTAAATTCTCCCACTTTGGAATCTCCTAATGCACTTAAAGGATATTAATATCTGTGATAATCAAATCAGAATCACAATTCCTGAAGCTCCCTGCCATCAGCTACTGTGTAAATTAAATTAGATCTACTACTTCAAGAGAAAAAATATTTATCATCCCAGTTATTAGGACAGGGAAGTAAGATAGGTAGTTGAGTAGAAGTGAGAATACAGAGAAAACACACAATGCCTACACAGAAAAATTCCTAGAGCTGGGTGCAATGGTGTTCTTGGAAGATACGTTTCACATGGCAACCATGCCTTCCCTTACACTAAACGTGCAATAAAAACCTTGTCATCAAAGCTGAATCTTCATGAGAAATGCCAAAGTCTTAGAAAATTCTTCAGACACAAAAAGCTTATTCAAGCTAACCTGTATCCCCTACTCTTGGAGGAAGCAGGTCACTTGATTTCCTGAGTATTGTATTTAAATACAATTTATTTAAAGTTAAGAATTGGTTTTTTGTTTATTTCATCATGGTGATAAGCTGTCCTCTCTCTGGCACATCTTCTCACTCAGGAGGAGGCTTTAAAGATCACTTTTCTTCTAGTAGTTCTTGATAATCAGGTGGCTTACACAAAGCACCTGGCCTTGGGAATCCATGCAACCTGTGGCCTCATAAAAATAATGCAGATTCCCTTATTCTCCTGCTCCTTGCTAGCTAGCCCCCAGCTAACAGGTCGGCCTGGCAAACTTGTGTGTCCTTTTTCTAAGGTCATATCTTCATGCCTTTATGGACTAGCACAACAGCCTTTATGCTCACCTGTCAGCCATGTGGTAGACACCAAAAAGCTTAGTGTGTCAAGTGGTGCTGCAGAGACAGAAAGAAGCAGAGCTGTTTTACGGCATCTGCTGACTGACTCACAGGATCTCCTGGAAATCATTTTCTCTAGCACACATCCCCATCCAGCCTGGTGGATCAGGAAAAAGTGTACTTGAGAGGTTTGTACTTGTAGTTGTGTTTGGGTCTGACTATTGGCATGGCTGTAGAAGCATAAAACAGAGCAAAACCCATAAAAAGCCTGTGTGGAAGTCATGCTGAGCAGTGTCTGCTGTGGCTGTAGAGCTGCTAGTACTGGGACTAGCTGGTTAGTGCCACACCAGCTGCTGCCACTCAGAACAGACACAAACTCACAGCTCGGTCCCTCGATGTGCCTGGTGTGAATTCCCTCTGCACCATCTCCCTGTGCACAAGGGGACACTACAGCTCATCAGCTCTGCTCACCAGCCTGTGTCCTAGGAAATGCTTTTCAGTGCACAAATATATGCAGGGAGACCTAGAATAAACCATGGTTTATAATGACTGACCTTTTAAAAATCTGGAGACATCCTGAAGCTGAGGGATGTTATCCTCTCGGTAGCCACAGTGCTGCTCGAGCTGCTGGAGAGCATCCAGGAACTGTGTACAGGTGTGAGTAGGGTAAAGGCTCCTCAGCTTCCTGTAGACTTCTCTCCTGAAAATCAAAAACTGGATAGTGTGAGACACCTCAACAAAGCAGTACTTATCTGCACCATCTACAGATCCACAGAGAGATGTAAACCCTCAGTATGCATCATAGTCTAAAAATCTGAGCTCACGACACCTGGTGCTTGAAAGCTGGTGCTGGTTGAATGCAGCAAACCATAAGGGCTTTTTATTTCACTTTTCCTTCAGAAGATGTCCTTTAATGTTACAGAACTCTAATTCTGAAATAGAAGTGTTTCTTGATTAGACACCTTCTTGCTAAGGGTGTTGGAGGCATCAGAGAAATCCCAGGGAGAGAGCTGAATCTGGGATACTAGGTTGTTCAGTTTAGTAATGGAATAAATCAGGTATTCCCCTCCTTCCTATGCTGGAGTACAACTTGCAATGCTGATCCCTTCTTTTCCACCCTGAAGCCTTGCCTAGATTTGCCTCTTAAAAACCTCTGGAAAAAGCACCTTTTCTGATACTGGAGAGTAATATATGGACAGGTGAAGAGGTTTGTATTTTTGCAATTCAAAATTCCTGGCACAGGCTATATATTTGAAAGATATGCCAGCTTCTTGAAGCATTTATCCCACTACACAAAAAAAGACGAGCTGAAAATAATATAGATAACCTGATTTGGGCACAGGCTTTAAGCTTCTCACAAACTTATGGTACTTGGATTTAGAGTTGTGGTTTGGAATATATTTAGCTGTTGCAAAATAAACAAGTAGTAACTTGATGGCAAAGAACCTTATAGAAATGGTTATTTTTGTTCAGATGTGGCCCTAGGGTGTCAACAACTTTATAAACATTGTTTTATGAAAATTGAGATCATGCTTGGAAATGCTGGGTACAGGAAATGACCTTTTGTTGGTTTTGTAATTTTTTTTTACTAGTAGTATTATTATTATTCTCTTTTCTGTTATGCTATTGTTGCTATGGAGGTGATAGCTAGTCCCTGGTAATGGCTCTTTATATGACTGTCTTACACAGTGTGGGAGTAATGAACCAGAATGAAGCAGGGGAGGAAAACCTTAGGAGGAAAAAAAAGTTAAAAGAACAGAGGGAAACAGTGGCTGCTGTCACCATTGCAAAAGCCACAGGAGACTAGGCCATTTCCATGGAGGAATTAGGAAAAAATGAGGAGGATTAGTGTTCAAATGTTGCCCTGGCTTATTTTCTCATAGAATAGTACTGACTTCAGTGGGGTTGTGTGGGATTTGAACCAGTGCAGGGTTCATACCCAGACTGGAGTCTAGAGAGAGCAGGCTTGTTTCACTTCTGCACATATGGTCTCTTTTATCCAAGTGTCATTCTGCTGTGTGTCCAAACATTGGATACCACAGAAATGCAGGCATTCCCAGAGACCAGTGATGAATTATCCAAAGTGTTCCTCTAAGACATTATCTAAGCATACTTTCCAAAGCCAAGAGAGCAGCAGGTATGAAAGAACTGCTGTAAGCACAATTTATGAAACACTCTAGAAAGGAGCATCCTAACAAAAGATGGAGCCAGATGCTTGAAAGACTTTAAAGGCAATAACCTCATTACATGCAAATTTCCTTATTGTTTTAGAAAAAAAAAAATAAGAAAAAGGTGGCACTATTCAACTTCATTATGAAGATGTGACAGGTGTATCTCCACAATTTTTTCCTGAATTCTCCATTTTTCTTACACAGCTTTTACCCATATGGCATCTCTGACTACTTAGTTTCAAAGCCTTCCAAGAAGTTGTTTTGAAAACAAAAGCTCAGATCATCTGTGCCCTCTGTTTTCTGAAAGTTGTATTTCTTCACTGGCTCGGTTTTCATTTTTATGACCATGTTGCTACAAACTGAAGGCATCCAGCAACTCCTCAGAGTGACACCAAGGGAATTTAGTCAGTGCTACAAACTTCCCCGGCAATTGCACAGTGCTCCATTAACTTGCACTGCAATGCAGCCGACCTCAGGGCACAGCCTCAGGGGGCTGTGATAACAATTGGGAGGGCTAATTTTGGAAACAGCTTTACACAACTCCAGAACCTGGGTAATGGACAGATACTCTTTTAAAAGTGTATTCTGTTGCCACAATGGGTCTAATTCTAGGTGGAAAAGAGCTTGAATGACGAAGGTTGGCAACAAAAGAGAAAAACAGGAAAGAACACAAAATTAAATTTTCTTAAATATGACATTCCCACATGCCATCACATGCTAAGATTGTTGGCTGGTGGTAGTAATCATGAGCATGATACTGATCATCAATCTCTGACTATTGAAAGATGCTATAAAAACCTATTTGAGCTTAATAAAAAAGTGTCCTCCTGGATGAGCTGGATGCAAGACTTTTATGTGGTCATGGATTTTTGTGCCACAGTAGATTTTATTGAAAATAAATTAAGTATTGAAAGGGATGGGATGGCAGTGTGGTTGAGGTTCTGGCATGAGACATTTAGTTCTATTGATTTAAATCTGGCATTAGAAGAAACTTTGCATGTGATTTAGGCCAAATTACTCAAGTTCTAGGGTTTTCAGTTACACAGTTAGAACATATAGTCTTCATTTTTCCTTTTCCCCACCTTTAGGCCTTCTTTCCATTTAAATTTCTGAGCAAAGATTATTTTGTGCACATGTGGCACCTTGCATAATCCCAGGACTCTGCTCTTTCTTTAGACATTTGGACATATTAATGCTTTGTATTATCACACAAATGTGGAATTGCTGCTGCTTACTGATAGATTTTAAAGTTAGTGGGAAGAAGTGGAAATAGAGGGATTTGAAATAAGGACTCTGCTTTCTTTCAAATCTGCCACATACTTCACATAATTTTTAAAAATTATTTTGAATTTAATTAATTTTGTTTAATTAATTGGTTGTGTTTTGGGGCCTTTTTTTTTTGGTGGCAGACCTTCAGGGAAAACAAAGCCCCAGTGAAGAAATGCTGAACCCTTGTAAAAGTAACTTACCATCATTTCACATGATATATAAGACCCTTTTATGACGTCAATAATAAAATATGTTAGAAGGGTATTTCAAAATTTCCTCTACCTTCAGTTTGAGAAAATGATATATATTCATGTAAAGGCAATGAATATTTGAAGGTGAACAAGCAAGGCTTCTCTGTCCTTTGAATACCAAATTAGCCATGTCCTCTGAGTGAATTTCTGTCCTGTCAGTCTGCATTTTCTCCTGGTAACAGGTTTGAAAATGTGATATTTCTGCCAGCACCACAGCTACGATAAATTAGAGATCAGTCACAAGTTATTCTATAGGGCCCAGGTATTTTCTGGCTTCTGGTATCCTGATGGGATCTGCAGGCAGGGAAATACCTTTTGCTCTAGAAAGTGAATAGTTAAGACCAGCCATGAGAATGGCTTTATGTAAAACAAACGACCAAAAGATGACATTTAACCAACGAGTAAAATGTGGGGTGGATGAATAACACTTTAAAAAGGTTGTAGCTGTCTCATATTGCCAGTCTTTCCTGGGACTGCTATGGAATGGCCCAGGACTTGGAGCATGAGTACCAAACTCACCAGGTTGCTGTTTCCTGCGCCGTGTACTCGATGTGAGGTAAAGGGTCTCCTCTGTAATGAAGAGAAGAAATATGACACTCAAGATTTCAAGCTCAGCTTCCAATTTTTTTTTTTTTTGCTGCACCATGAATTCTTGCCATAATGAAAATAGAAATGGCAAAATAGTAAATAATGAACCATCTATTTTTCTTGGTCAGCTCTAATGTGGGTGCTCTCTGTTCTGTTATAATGTGGGGAGGAAACAGAAAGGGAGCTGTGTTCTGGTTCACAGATGGAATAAGAGACCTCCAGGCTTGCAATCACCTCTGCTGAAAGCAATCTAGCAAGCAAAACACAGTGTGTCTGGAGAGGCCCTGCCTGGAGGATGTGATCAGCACAGTACCATCACAGAGAAACTTTCATAAACCCATGAGCAGAGAGCTGTGTAATTAGCACTGATTCTCTGATGAGAGGTCTTTTCTCCTCATCCTCACTGTTGCTTCTTCTATAGCTCTGAGTCAGTTCAGTTCTGCTTTTGGGCAGCTCTGAGCTGTACTGACTCATATTTGATGGAAGAGAGAAAACTCTCTTCAGAAGTCTCACGAGACTTGGATACCATGAAGCTGATCATCCACAACGAGTTATACCTATACCTTTGATCTACCCTATCAGGATAGGAAGCAGTGTTGTTCTGGTGAAGGTTTGCACATAAAGGTAGAAACATTTTCCATTACTTATAAGAGAACGGAGAGCTTTTTATGGTTTTAGGTAGTTAGTGTGCATACACAGAGACGTTTAAAAAAGCAAATAACATAAATACTAAATCACTTCCCACTGTCAAAAATATGTTTGTAAATATTATTCCTCAAATTTCCTTTAAGAAGATTAGCCTCAGCTCAGGCCTGAGTCATAAAAGGAACTTGAAAATTGAAATAAAGGGTCATATTGCAATCATTTCTAAAACAAAATCCAGCCCTGGTTTGGGATATGTGAATTCAATCTTAAGGTTTTTGTTGTAAAATGTATTTGCTGTATCATCACGAAAATTCATATGGAGTAAAAGCTTTTGTGGCAGAATTTTGTTGTGTCAAAAGTGGCCCCACTGATACATTGACAAAATATTACATCTCTGACATTTCTTGTACATGAAGTCTGAAAGTACATGTGGACCACTGAACTTTCTCTTCAGCAGCCTCATACTTACGCTCTGTAGTTAAAGGCCAGGTCAGCAAAGAATGCCCTCCGTTTGTTATACTCCAGGTCAGTGTATCCCTGGGTTAGAAAATAATTAGGAAAGAATGTTTTACATTATGTGAGATCTGTGGGCATATGTAGAAATCATCAGAACCACTACTGGATCTCTGGGAAGTACAGGCTCCCCACCCCATTCTCACTGCCCATTTATTACTATGTTGTGATAAAGACAGACTCAGTGGTATCTGTTTAAAGTGGAAGTTTACCTACTGAATGCCATCATCTTCTTTCTGCTCCTTCTGTGTTTACTGGAATTAAAACTTCAAGCATGCTTTGCCAGCTATTGAATATGCATACAGACATGGAATCACATTCCTTTAAATTTTACATAATTCATAATAGGAATTAAAACTTAAATCTGGAACTGTGTGCTAACATATCTCATAAAACAGGGTTGATCAGCATCACTGTACAAATATTTATTATTCTAAAATATTCAGCATTTGCTGGAACCACTTTGTATACTACAAGCCAAATTTGTCCCTTAGGTTTATTCACATAATATTTAGTGTAGCAATAATACCAGTAACCCTGCAGTTAATGAGTGTTGTGTTCATGAAACTGAGGAAAGGGCTGGATCCTGAGAACAAGTTTATTTTGTGTTGTGGATAATATGCTCATTCAGGTGCCACCCTTGCTTGTCAGTGTCTGTAACAAGTCCATGCAAAACACATGAGAACATGTTGGGCCAGGCTCACGTAGATGCTGTGACATCTCATCTTTGACCCTGTGGGCTCTGTCCCAGGGGAACCTGCAGCCAGTGACAGGGTAGCCCAGAAATTGGTGTCACAGTGATACCATTTGATTGTTTTGGCCAGTAAGGAACAAACTGAAGGTGTGGAGATAAACAGCCCAAACTATCAATTTGGTAGGAAATGTATATGCAAAATCTTTGCTGACCTACCTGTACATCAGCTTCTTTTGTGCCTTCCTCCAGACTGTCTATTTTTGAACCCTGCTCAGAAGCCTGGTAAATCAGCTCACACTGTGCTCTCGTCTGCCACAGACAATGTTCAGTGCCTGAGGTAACTTGTTTTTAGCTTGTTAGGAATTTCTAAATTGCACTAGATTCTGCAATTTAGATTTATCCCCACTCAATACTTCAGCAACTCAGCACCACTTCTGCTTTCTCTCAACCTCTTCAGTGCTCACACCTTCTATTTGGTAAATGATGAGGGGAACTTAGTCCAGTTCAAAGAATTCCCTATGTGTGTTCATTTATCTAATGAGAAACAGCCTAAGAGTTAGCCCAGGAAAATTACAAGTACTTGGACTCTTTGTATCTGAAAGAAATAAGGAAAAATGAAATGTGTCTGGTTAAGGAGGATATTAAGCTCTCCTAGATTATTATATTTGAATAAACATTTCTCAAAAATAAAAAACAGACTTATAGATTAGGAAAGGTCTAGAATTGTACATAGCTCACAACAAACAGTGTAGGTTAATGAAAGGGACTAAATAGCATTCAGATATGTAGAAAAGGGAAGGACAAAAACTTTCTTGTAGATTCTGTTGATACACATGTACAGCTTCACTAGATTTCTCAGTGCAAATTATGTCTTCATTTTTTCCTTTCCATGCATCCCTTCTACGTGATGCTTGACAGAATGAAATGCTTCTGTGACCTGCCATGTCAAGTAACAAACAGCCCTTTGGAGTCCCTTTTGTGTCTGTGCCTAACTCACATCTCATCTGTACTAAAGTGGGGAAACTCATGAGAAACAGGTGTTTGATTGTTTGTTTGTTTGCTCCCAGTCCTTTGCCTTACTATCACCACTAGAGCATTTTTCTTTTCCTCTCCTAAGTTTGTGCTTAAAGCATGGCTAAGAGTGCACACATAAAGCTGTTACAGTAAAACTGTTTTTGTGCTCTATTCCTGCAGGGACTCATGCAGTCCCTAATTCCTCTGAAGATGAGCTTTTATCTGCCCCTGTGTTTTTTTCTCTTCTTTTATGAGTATTTCTTTACTCCTGAAGTTTCCCTTACAACAATCTCCCTACAGAGAGTTTCTCTTTTAAAGATGAAATAATAATTAAGTAATGTTAAACTTACAAGGTGACCATGGTCCAAACTGGGATCATATTTAGTGATCAGATGGTGACACTTGTCCAGATCTTGGATTTTTCTGGGGAACCAGGGTACTGGAGAAAAAGCACAAAGAGTTAAAGGAGAGAGAATTAAATAAATTTTAGAAGACAGAAAATAAAAAATGTGCTGAAGACTACAAACTTTCTTTTCATCAGTATCTAAGAACATTAATATCTACATGTTACCATAATTGTCTTAGTAGTTGACTTGTTTCCTGACCAAATTGGCAAATTGAATGAAAAATTATCTGAAATTAGCTTGCTGTGATAATCTCTCAGTTTTAATTAGTAGAAACAATTTTTAAAGGCAAAAATATTTTTTAGATCAAATGTGTTTTCTGTGTGACACAGGACAACAAATTTTGTTCTACATTCTGGATTTAAGAATATATTTGGATCTTGTCTAATAAGCAGTCTTACATTTTCGTACCTTTAAAAATGAAACAATATTTTAAAAGGAAGATATTAAATTTCCAGAATTTCCAGAAACCAAACAGGTGAAGAATAATCTTCAAGTTTTTTTCTTTCTGGCTCTTTTTTTTTTTTTCCCAGCAATATTATTCTTTAACTATATTTCCAAACAGCTTCCTTCTTATGAAGTGGGAAGCTTTTCCAGTCACTAAAATTAAAATAAATTGTGATCATTTTAATTTAAATGCCAGTGTTTATGAGAAAATCATTTTAAAAGACATGCTGGAAAAACACTTGATATTGCTTTCTGAGGTCAGACTGATGCTGTAATCAGACTTTCTGTGCTCCAATTCAGAAAGGTCCATTTGGCATCACCTTAGTCTCACACTGGACAAAACATCAAACATTTGTCTATTGAATGGTAAATTTAATTTTTGCTGTATTATGTTACATCCAAGCACATCAAGCTTAGAGAAGTACAAATCTAAAATACCTACAGATGTAGGGGAAATTATAGTTTTTCCATGCATTACGACCAATTCTGTGATAAGTAGGAATAAATACCAGTCTGACAGATGCCTTGTATGCACCCAGAACTTTTTTCTGAGCCTTTGCCACTGGCTGTACCAGTGGCTCTGCATGCAAGGTTCCTCTCCTGCCATGTATTGCCATATCCCCTCAAAACCTGATCACAGCTGCCCCAGTGTGTCCCCACACACATCTTGCCTGTTCCCTACAGAAAAAAACAACATAACACACCTTCTTTTAACCGTCCTTGTTTTTATTGTAGCTCCAAGTCCTGGCACATCCAAAACCTCTCAAGTCTCAAGGAAATTCTAAATAAATGCTTCAGCTCCAAAACCCTCTTTGGCTCTCCAGTTTCCCTGATAACAGTGATGCCCTTTTGATATGCCCACAGCTCCTGAGAACAGCTTGGCAAGGACTGAGGGCTGTGTCTCATTGTTAGCCTGACAGTGAATTTCAAACAACACCCAAAGGTGCCCAAACACCTGTGGGTGTGCAAGTCAAAAGTGCTCTGGGAATATTTGTCTGGCCTTGTCAAGGGAGAGAAAACCCATGGCAATTCTGTATTCAGAGAACTCAATCTGTGAGCTAGACCCTCAGCCTTCTCATCTGTCATCCTCAGGATTGTATTAAAGGTCTCTAACAGCTGTATTCACCCATTCCTGCCTGCAAACAAGAAAAATATGTCTGCCTCTGTGTTTGTCTTGAAGCAATGTGTTCCCTGCACAGCTTTTAGCACACACTCTTCCTGTCATTGAAGAGTTCCTAGTTTCTCCTCAGCTTGTTGTTCTGCTTCTCTATCCTTCTCTTCCCCCTCTTTGCTGGAACACTTCTCACCTCAGTTCCACTGGCTACGATGAAGTGCCTCTCTGAACCAATGGCAATGGAAAACAGCCATGCAGAGACAAATAATGAATGCACACTCACTGGCTTTGCAGACAAGTTGAATTACTATTATGAAGCTGAAGCTAAGACTAAAAAAGTTACTCCAAAAGAACTGCACTAAGAGATACATACATTTCTTACCTTTGTCTTCCCTGCTGGTTTTCACATCCTTTGCTACTCTCTTTAAGGAGGTGATAAGGATACCAACATCAGCACTGTGAACTTCACATTCAACAAAAATGTCAAGATCATCCGCAGAGTTCTTGGGCTTCTTGGCTCGACGGGTTTCAAAGTGATGGATTTGAGTTGCAAACATCTGCAAGAGCCAAGTGTTCGTATGATGAAGCTTCTCCAAAGACTTAAAATCCAGGTAAGTCTAAATACATTTCTGCAATGTCTTCAAAAGGTAACTAAAAGAGGTATTAACTAGAAATGTGTGTTAAGCAATGTAGTCCAATAATGTCTTGTTTGCAAAGAGCTAAAATACAGACAGAGCTAAAGATTAAACACTATAGCATTAGGTAGAGAAAGAAGGAGATGAAAGATGAGATACTGTTGACTGTAGAATTTCATCTGTGCAGAGATAGCAAATGAGCGGCTGGGTAACTTAAAACCCTGCCAGAATGAAAGCAGATCTACTGATGTGTAATAGCACCATAATCTTTAAATAATTATGAAAAACAAGTAATAAGTACAATACTTTTCTTTAGAGTTATTAATTTTCCCAGATAAGAGCGAGCACCTGGTAGGGGTACTTCAGTGCCCAGACTACATAATGCCTGTGTGGTTCACAGCTCCTACAGTCTTTGTATCTCCTGCCAAATATGCAGAGGAAATTCACTGGCTTCTCACGTCCCCACAGTCTGAGTGCTTGAAATGCTGGCCACCACAACTGCTAGAAAGAAACAACTGATTGGTATCTGCTCTAAACAGGCCTTGCATGAAATGGTGATTCTTCTAAAAGCCTGTGCCCAGACACTCCCTCCTTCCCTCCAGAGCACACTCTCTCTTCGCCCATAAGACTGCACCACCTCTCTGGGCAGCTGGAGCAAAACCAGGACAGGAAAGGCAGCATGAGGTGTAAGTCAGGCAGGGAGCAGGAGAAAGGTGAGAGGGGGACAGATGCAAACTGGGAGACATGAAGGCAGTAGGGACAGAAGAGAGGGCTCAGCAAAGGAAGGTGATTTTGAGTTCTGTACCTCAAAGACTTCAGCTGCTTTAGAGAGCCCAGTCTTCCTCACATTGTAGAGTGTGAGGGTCAGGGTGAGAGAAGCTCTATCATCCTCCCTGTTGGAGTCCAGGCTGCCTTGGCTGTTCGACTCTGTGCCACACATCTCCTTCTCCTTGTTGGCCTCTTCTTTTGGGCCTGACATCCCCACCAAATCAGTCTTCATTGGGAGATAGGGGAGTGAGTTGCAGTAGCCAGACGTTGAGTGGAAACCACCTGAGGGTGTGGGAGCAATGGCCAGGGGAATTGGTGGGACTGGAGACGCAGTGTGTGTGTGTGTGGTGAGATCAGAGGTGCCAGAAGCAGGGACACAAGCTGGTTGCTGTGTGTTGGGCACAGGGACATTTATGTTGGCCGTGTCAGACACATCAAGGGAGGCCGCCTGCATAGGATGCACACAAAAGCCCAAGACAGCCCTCCTCCCCTGGGTAACTTCAAAGTGCAGTCCTCCTGCTCTGTTTGAAGGTGTCTGCAAGCTGTTCAGCCCTGGATAGGGGTTCCTTTGTGGAGAGGCAATAAATTAGCCCAAGCTCTACTTACATCTGCCGGTCTGGATTGACCCGCACAGTGTCTGAGACCGTCCTTCATCTCCATTCTCTCTTACCTCACTGGGACTCTCTCTGTGTTGTCCATATCCCCAGTGAACCAATGGGTTCTTTTCCCAAATCATGGCCCAATCCAAGTGCTGTCTCCTCTGCACAGATACAATTCTGGGAGTGCCAGAGAGACCTCAGCCAGAGTCAGAATTCATTGCCTACTTCTGAGCTTTTCTTACCCACAGGATCTCAACCTGCTCTACCCTACTCCTCCAAGAGACGAGTGCTGCCTCCAGGCTGCGTTCCTCCATTGGAACTTTTTTCTGTCATGATTTTATCTTCAGTGAAGAAGACTCCCAAAAAGATCAGAGTCACATCTTTCTTGTGGGTGGCAGGACAAGTTCCAGGGGGATCTAGCTCTGCTCCTGACAGGGTGGGCACATCTTCCCTTCCCTTACAACTGACATAAAAAACTAAATCTGGATATGAGCACCCATATCTTCATACCTCAAGTTATAGTGTGCCAGACACCCATTGAAAGTCATCCTGCAGGTCCAGAGATAAGACCACCCCTCTGGCCTCCCTTTGTGGGTGGAGCCCTTTTTTATGTACACCTTAGCTTATCCTGGCTCTGTCACCCCTAAGTGCTATCATGCTCTTACCTCTTCCCTGGCCAGGGCAGATAAGAAAGGATAAGGAAATGTTGCTCTCTAGGGATCATGACACCACCAAGTTTTCCCTTGGGCCTAGACTGAGCACTGGGAAGTTCTATTTCCCAGCTGATAGACAAACCCTAGGTGAATTTCACAGCACCATGCCCAGGAGGGAGGTCCCAGCATGCTGAGGAATGTTGGCTCCTCCAGACCTCAGTGGCCTTTGCAGGGTGTGGTAGGTGCCAGCCTGGGAAGAGATGTGTCCCAGCCTGTGCCCAGGGGCCATGGGGCAGGTGCTGTCTGCCATGCAGAGCCCACCCCTGATGCAGAACCCACCCCTCATGCACACTGCAGCACCCTCCAGGCCTGGATTTTGTCCCAGGTGACTCCAGGAGGGCAAGGGGGCAACTCAGACGTGGTTGAATGGCAGCTGCAACTGAATTAGTTGGGTGGAGAAATGGGCTTTAAGAGGAAAAAAGCTCTTCCCACTCCCACATTCCCCCAGCAGTAGTGGCAAGGCTGGGCACAGAAGAAGAAGGCCATGTCTGATTACCACAAACAAGCTGCCCTGTTTTTATGTGGTACCATTGCAGATATCTTTATCCTCTATGAGCAGAGAGCCACTCATTTGAGATGGATGCAGCATTAATATTTTTAGTTTATTTAGGTTAAGTTAGATAGTTACATCTGAACATCAAAATGTCTTCTCTAATAGCTGCCAGCACAGTTTGAAGCAGCAGAGGGAGACTTAAAAAGCATTCCTGTGGACCACTCCCATGCTTAATCCCTTTTTCAACCATTACTGCATTCTTTGGAGAATAAAATATTCCTCCTCCAAGGCTGCTGACAGATGTAGGCATCTGTAGGATACCCAGAAGAATCCACCAGTGCCAACAAGCCGTCCCTCTGTCACAACTGCTGACCTGGGCCAAGGTTGCTGTAAAGGAAAAGGCCTCACAAAAAGCTTCTTTGATCACCTGAAACCAAGCTGGAGATGATGACACCAAGAAGTGTAATCGTGGGATAGAAGAGAGGAAGGTTACTTAAAAGATTCCCTTGGGATAGGTTAGTGTGAGTAGCACTCAAAGACTTCAGGAGCATGCAAATGTAGCACAAGCTGGGCCTTGTGCACTTCTAAGTGATGGCACATTAGGAAGTGTTTAAATCAGTCACGTAACCTTGGCTGGATGAGTGGCAGTCACCCAACCCAAGAGAGCCTTTCTCTGTGCTGGGGAACACCTCAGATGGGCATTCCCTCCTACCTGGGTATTTAATTCTGCTTGATTTGTGTGGTTACCATACAAAGAGGATTTTACACTGATCAGATAATGCAAAAAGCATTTTCCTACACAGCTGGGACTTTCTTTAAGCATAGAAATAAGTCACCTATTGAGCAGTACTATTTAAAATGTGATTTATCTGTAGCATTTAAAGTGCTTATGTACAAGATTATTTGTTCTACAAGAAAATCTACTTTCCATACATTTTCTCTGCTTTTAAAATGCTGAACGTTTTTTTTCTCTTCTGCATTGCTGAGCAGCCATGCTATGCTGCTTTAGCTCGAGTTATTGCTCATTTAAATCTGCATTAAGGGACAGAGAATCAGATATGTGGCATCAATATTCTTGAATTATTCCACTTGCACATAAAATATAATCATGAATCCTGGGCTCTCAATATCACTGTAGAACAACTGCTGCTGTCATGCATACATCAACAGGAAGAAGCAGAGGAGCTTGGAAAGTTGTCTGAGGATTAGTTTGAAAGACTTTACCATTGGGATGAAATTGTCTCTTTGTAGCATGCAGTTACCTCATGGGTCCTATTATATTAAGAAAGAAAAATATGGGCTACTTTCACACTGAAAATACATGTCAAGTGGGGTTGAAATATCTAGAGAGACATTGTGATGAAGAAAAAAAAACGGAATAAAAAGATACTGAGATAAAAAACATTACTTCGAAGCACCAAAATGATACCATTTTGGATAAGTATATGTCTGTTGAAAAGGGTTCCAGCTGGTATCCTTAGATTAATGTTATTACCTACTATATATATAATGAAAAGAACTGTACTTTCTGTCTTCCTAAAGGATGATGCTTACATTAAAGCAGTATTGATTTTCAAACTATAAACACAAAATTAGTACTATCACAGGTATGAGACTCATGGGCTTTCAAATCCCTGTCCAACTTTCAATCTTCTAACAGAAATGTGACCCCTGAACCATGTTAGTGTCATGATGCAAAATTGTTTCAAGTTGGAAATGCTGTTCAGCTTTGCTCTGCTCTATTCTGCTCCAATGCTGAGTTTTCTTCAACCGGGGAGCTACAAGGAGGCATTATACAATGTGGACCAGTCCAAGAGGGCATTTGGCTGATTTGAGTGAAATTTATTGGATAAATATAGAAACAACTTCCTGAACAGCAAAACTACTCTCTCCATGCTTAGCCATTGAGTTAAGCTGAAGTCACCTTTGGTTACATTTGCTGACTCTGTTGAGATATACTCCAGGAAAAATAAAACTGCTTTCACCAAAAAAAGGGAGATTAAAGCTCAGATGAGCAGTGGAGTTACAAAGAGATGTCGT
This sequence comes from Sialia sialis, assembly GCA_009812075.1. Taxonomy (NCBI): domain Eukaryota; kingdom Metazoa; phylum Chordata; class Aves; order Passeriformes; family Turdidae; genus Sialia; species Sialia sialis. The sequence goes on from VRYO01000369.1 coordinate 11,164,882, forward strand.
TACTTAGGACCTAGCTTGAAAGATAATATGTTTGGGTTTGAATGCAGTTAGACTGGGACACAGCTGACCCAGGTCTTCCCTGACTTTGGTGGGAACTGTAGCCACAGACACAGTGAGTTAGGAGTTGTAAGGCTCTAATGTCTTCAGCTGCATTGTAACAGGCACTTCCTTTCCATTTCCAAGGTGCTGGTATCCACTTTCTAGGTTGTGACACCAGAAAGTTAAGAGACAACTCTCAGAGAAGGACACACACACACACACAAAAAATGTAGCCTTCACATATCAACCAGCCACTCTGAGCATGCCTGTTAAGAGAAATCTCCCCTTGTACCCTGAAAAATCTCCCTGTATACCCTGCAAGGTGTAGAGTTTCTGACTCCATGGGAAACTTGGACAACTAAGAGGCACTGAGGGGAGAGTGACTGTGAGAGAAGGCAAGGTGCTCATCATTGACATCCCATCCCTGGTCCCAAACCTCACAGGTGCAGCAGATTATAGCTCTGCATGGTAAAGATCTCCTTCTGCTAACTTTTGGCACAAAACGTATACAGACGTCCCCCAGATTCCCAGGAATAAGGTAATTTTTATACATTTGTGAGAAGAAATGGATTACTGTCTGAAGGCCAGAAGAGTTGAGGTTCACCTATAGATGTCTGTTTCTCTGCTAATCTCTAATAATTAAGATATATAACATAAGTATTAATGCAGTACACTGGAAGGTAATAGAGAGGCTAGATCAAGACTGGCACTCGCACATGATAGCTCCTAGTCACTACCAAGTTACAGGAAATCTTCTTTAGATCTTCTGGAGGGCATTGCAAAGGATCCCAATCTCACCTGCAAAGGAAAAAATCAGAGCAGTTGATTTCAGAACTAGCCCATTTCTAACACTGCTGTATGCTTTTTACCCTCTATATCCATTCTCTTAAAGAATAAGGTGAGCAGAGAAGGGCTGAACTAGACACATTTATTACTGGCATTAAGTCTGCGAAGTCATCCCTTTGCCTTCGTTAGCTATAGAAGTCTGGCTTACAGGATCAAAGGAGCTGGCTCCCAGCAGGTTAGCCAATGTGAGGGGGAAAATGTGATCAAGGCCATGGTTCTTCTCTTCCTTACTGAAAACTGGAGCCACACATCAGGATCCACCTCAAGGCCATCTGACATTTCCTAGCATCTCCCCCAAAACTGGGTTTTTCAGATTTAACAAGTTACAATCAAGTGGAAATGCTTGTTGAAACTTGGCTAGAATTGGGAAGTAATTTTTTTCATGAGAAAGAAGATATGTGCTGCCTTATCTTGGATAGGCTCAGAGCATTAAATGCAACCAGATGGAATCTGCCTTGTGGTTCCTATTTCTGACCCAAGTTTTGAGGAATTCAAGGCAACAAATCTGCCATTTCTTACTATGAATCGTGTCAGCTAAGTTCTTCAGCTGCTTTGCGTTGTCCAGGACTTCAATCCTCTGTGTGTAGGGATTATACCGAACAGAGAAAGGACGAGGGATTGTTTGAGCAAATTTCCTGAGGGAAAAAACATAAACAAATATACAGTTGAAAATATGTTTTTTCACTAACTCTTTTCTTGGTGTTTATCCTTTTGATTGTGGGCATAAGAAAATCTATAGGCGGAAATAACTGAAATTCCTAGTGACTGATCTGAGACCTACAATGTTCTGCAGCACACTTGAAGCTGCATTTGTCTTTATCACCTCTGTTTTTTTCTGAATAGGACTAACTAAACTCTTGGCATGGCAATACTGCTCCTGCTATAGGCCAGCTATGAAGCAATTGGGGTCTGCCTAGCTTGAAAACCTCATTTTCCTTTCATTACTGCAAAATCTAGGAATTTTAATCCAAGTCTGAGTCGCTGGTGAATTAAGGTCAAGGATCTATGCCATCCTGGTATGCCAAGGAGCAAGCAGAGACCTAACTTCTGGCATGGTGTAGCTCTTACATTACCTGGAAGCTACCAGGTAATGTAAGAGCTAGATGATAGTTAATGGAGTGAAGCAGCATTCTCTGTTGCAAAGTAGTTAATTCCATGGCAGAAGCATTAAGATTTTGGTGTCTTGGGAAAATATTAATTTGCATAACCACAGAACTGTGGAAAGAAGGGCTCTGAATGGGATGAGATGGTCAGAGCTATTGTTCCAGGCTCCTTGTAGACCCCAGCAGGATACTGGCTTATATATCTGCTTTGGATTACTGAAGTTATTGCTGAAAGAGGAAGGGAAGCACGCAGGAGTTGATTATGTAGCTCCACTACACAGACTGTGAATCAGCAGGATAAATCCCATGTGCCCAGAGAAGTGGAATATGCTGGATGCCACCCCCAAAATGCTTCTTCAGTTTAAATCTAATTATTATCAGCTAAGGACATTGTCTCAAACAGAATTCAGTACAAACGGGCCACAAGGTGTGACCCTGAAAAAATATTACGTTGACTATGATGAATTTAGCAGCATTGGTCTAGTTTTTCTAACGGGAGAGATTACACTAGAAGATGGCTTCCCTAAATCTCAGCTGAAAGTAAGACCCCAGTTAGAAGATAGAAGTTAGAAGCTGAGTTCTTTCAGGTCAATCTCAGAATAATTTTTCAGAAAGGTATTCTGTTTTCCACAAACACACACATCCAGATGCAAGCCACTAACACAGGCACTGGACCAACCCCCAGAACTTCTATTTCAATTTAACCACTTTTTCAATTTGGTCACTGAAATAAAAAATAAAAAAAAAACAACCTCCAAGATATTTTGATTCAGCTAAGTAAGGCAGCATCTTCCACTTCCTCAAGGAGCTTGCTACTCAGTTAGAGATGGGCACAGAGAAAGTAGAAGCTGTGTGCAGTATATTAGTAGCACAGCCCAGAAAAGAAGGCCATTTTTCCCAGGTATTTCCCCAGACAAAAATGCAGAAGCCACAGACTTATGGCAACTAAGGAAGCAGCAGGTGAGAGAGCTAGAAAGACCCCAGAGTTGGGGAGCCTGAGGTAGCAAAATATCTTGGGATGTAGGACAATTTATCTGGGAATGGTAGGAAGATAAGGGTCTGAAGGTCTGGGGCAAGTCCCTGTGTGGCACCTCCAAGTGAAAAATATATTGAGTGTGAACCAAGGCAAGTTCCCAGTGGCTTGACTAACATCCAGAAATATGGTGGTGTGTTGGTGTTTTAACAGGAATAGAAACAATTTCAAGGTGAAAATCAAGCTGAACCCCAACACAGGCTGAGCCATTCGTGTTGCAAGAATCAGAACTGAACCTAGACATAACTTCAGAGGAAAAGGAGTAGATGTTATATTTTTTTTACAAGGACTGTTAATTCCAATAATGGTAAAGTTACTTGGTTTGCATTAATTAGTCAGATTTGACCTTAAATGTTGGTATCATTGAATTGAACAGATGAATTTTTTTTGTTGCATTTTGGTTACATTAAGCACAAATTCTTGGCTTCATGCATAAGGTATATTCCTGTTACTACTCATTTTTGCCTAAGATTCTGAGGATATAAAATGTTTATTATCTTTAAGCATTGCACAAAATTTTTCTAATGCCTCTCAAAAAATGATTGCCAACCCAGGACCCATTATAGGAATGAGATCCATTGTATTTGCAGCAGACAAGAATAGGTTCTTCTCTGGAATGATTGGAGTACCTTAGCTTTTCTTTTGCATCTTTAAAACTTTCGGCAACATAGTAGATAGGCTGGAACTCGGTAACAGGGTACTTCTGCACAGAAGTCTTCTCCAGGACAAGAGGCTGAATCTCAGGCTTACTTGATAAACAATACTATGAACAAAAAGGTAAGAAATTTATTTTAGCGTAAGAGTGTTTGAATGTGCTGTAGAAGAAATAAAGAGCCACCCCACTTCAGACAGTGAAGAGTTGCTCCTGTGGTACACAGTGATAATGTCACTTACTGGGAAAGAATGAGGTGTGAGTTCCTGTGTATCCATACATCTACACATTTATCAGAGCTCTATGATAAAGTACTAATTTCATGCTACTTCTATGCAAAAGGTATGAAGCAAAACCAAAGATCCGAAGACATTAAAAAAATAAATTTGAATAATTATAAACATATTTGAACTATTTTCTAGAACACACCTGCAGCTCTCCAAATGAAGACAGCAGCCCTGCACCATATGCCTTGAGAGAATCTCCTTCCTTACATAGTCCAAACTCAACTGTAAACCAATAAACCTGGAATAAAAATGAGACAGAATCTTATGATTCCTTGATAAAAAGTAATATGTGTACACCATTTATTGGAACGCACTTGGAGTTTTCATTTCTATATAAAATATTGCTATGTGTCAAATTCAAATGCATAAATGCAATAAATGCCCCTTCAGACTGAAATTCTTCTCCTGGGAGAAGCACAGCACTAGATTTTGTGTGCCTTAGATCAGTTCACTTCCATGATAAACAAAGTTGTGTTTTACTGTGCTTATCTTTGTCAGCAGGAGCAATGAAATTATAGCAATAAAGCTTTGCTTTGGCTGGCCAGCCCAGTGGAAGATTGAACCTTAGTTTAGAGAAGTTTGAGTCCTGCTTCACACAGGGCATCTGACTACAGAAGGGGCATGAACAGGCTGTTGTGCTATAGGAAAGGAAGATATTGTGTGGCCTAATTTGACTCCTGGGCCTGTCCTTTTGAAGGGATCCCTGCCCTGGCTCAGAAGAAAATGCCACATGTATCAGCAGAGTCAGAGCTGGTGGAATTCTCTGCCCAGGTGACAAAGAATTTTGGCACTGGGGACACTAATCTCAGAGGAAAACCCCTGCTTTTATTCAAAGTTTGCAGCTCTGGGTCAGAATAGCATCCAGGTGATCTATGTTGACTACAGAGGATATTGCCTGCCTGGCAAAGTGGAAGAGACGCTTGGAGGTAAAACAACTACAGAAGCTGCCTCTTGAAATTTCCTGTGGGGATGTAGTAACATATAATCTTTTCTTGCCCAATATGTTTGTGCTGGAGGAAATCTAGTTTGGGCTTCTGTGTTTAATCACAACTGTCACTTTGAATAAGAGGTGCCAAAGCTGTTTTCCTTTAGTACAACTGTTTCAGGGTGGGGCTTTCCAATCATGTTCTTCACTCTGATCCCATTCAGCTCTATGGGAGTTCTATCAGTAACTTCAGGGGCAGCAGAATTAAGACAACACAGGGTGCTTTCGAAAATTGAGCCCTCATTTATTAAATTACCGTAGCAAGTTTCTCGATGAAATCATCTGGAGCTCCCAGAGATGCCAGTCCAATTTCCTGTAACAATAAACCATTATTCTTCAAGCTGTTTATTGCAAACATTCTTCCTGCCCTGTCTTATGTAATTGCTCACATTTTAAATGTTACCATTGCTTAGTACCACACACAAATGTTTACAGGACATGTTCCTATCATGCAAGATCAATTTTAAACCAGAAACCTCTCCAAAAATGAACAAAGGGTCTTGTCCAAATGCCATTTACAAGGCATGATCCTTTGTGCCTGGTACAAAGCCCACTGAGGTTAAATAAAATTTTCCTCTTGCTTTGACAGGCTTTTGATCAAGTCTACAATGAACATCTGAGAGTGATAGGGTCAAAAGGAGGCAAATCACAACTACACACCTTATATATTTCTCTTTGTTTTGATGGATCCTGATTAAAGGAGTTTTTCTGGAGCCTTGAATGAGCTATTTTTTCTGAATGACAGGACATGATTTGAAAGAGATAATTCATACCTTGGGAGCTAATGGAGATTTTTATCCAGGAGGCATGCAATAGTTGGATTCAAAAGACAGACACATGAGACTACATATAAACAGGTTCCTTTCTCGATTTGCTCTAGTGAGGACTGCACAGTGCAAAAATCAGAGGGCTTCCCCCAGACACAGAAAGGCATTGGAGCAGTTTATCACCATGTCAGATCCTAGTAAGCCAAGGTACAGTAGGGCTTGTCTGGAAGGAAACACACCTCTGGGACAAGGCAAATCCTGAAGGCAATACTGAGAACTTACTAACTAGTTCAAACTGACTTCTGTATTTTGAGAGGTTACATCAAGTCTTTCTTTCTCTCTTTCTTTCTTCTTTCTTTCTTTCTTTCTTTCTTTCTTTCTTTCTTTCTTTCTTTCTTTCTTTCTTTCTTTCTTTTTCTTTCTTTCTTTTCTTTCTTTCTTTTTCTTTCTCTGTCTTCCCCTTCTCTCTGTCAGTCTTTCTGTCTGTATGCCTTTCTCTCTTTGTGTATTTCCATGTTTTGTGGTAGGATGCAGCCAAAAGTTTACTGCTTCACCAGGGTTTAGCTTCTTTTCCAGAGACGTTAACACGACCAAAAAGAAGTCTCTCCAGCCTTCTCCCATTCTTACAGCTGAGACAGTTCCTCGCTTTACTCAACCTTTAATGTCACTTCAATAGAAAACAAAACAAAATCTCCACTTTCCCTAGCATTTGAACATCATGGTGAGGTAATTATCCATCAGATTCATGAGCTATGTGACTTCACTCAGAAGGATCAACATCTGCAGGAAGGTTTTAAGATTATGGCTTCACAGGGCCTGTCAAAAAGCAGCTCACACAAGATCATGTTTGGAGCTGGACTTTATGATTTCACCTATGTGAACTGTGTCCATATTTTAAGCAATAAATAAACGATCTCTGCCACTCTTACACAGTATGCTTAAATGTAAATCTGCACCACCCTTCACAGCTCTTGGATCATCCTCTGAATTATGAATGCATGTTTAATTGTATAAATAATATAACCACCAAGTATCTTACCTGGGAAAACTGAGCAAAACTGGGATCAGCAAAAAGAGGCACGTGTCCGAGCAGCTCATGACAAATATCACTGCAGAAAAACATGACATCTGAATAACTATGATTTAGGAAAAGTCCAGCCATGCTGGGAGAATGCCCCAGAACCAGCACACAGTCAAGAGCACAGTGCATTTTCTCCTACTAGCAGATCTTGTTCACATGAAAACATTTTGCTCTGAAGTTATTCTTGTGATGGAAATGCTTGCAAACCCCAGGGTTTTCTGTGCTTCTGCATCATACACCCCTCGGCAGCAGGGACTGCTAGATTCTTCAAATACAGAGAAGTGATTTGGTGAGATGGAAAGGGGAAGGGGTAAGATGCCCAAAAAAGGCCAAGTTTGTAAAAGACATTTCAGTCTGGCATGATGACAATAGGATTAAAAAAAAAAGTAGGAAGTAAAATTAGAAGATTTAAAAATAGAAAAAAGAAAGGGGAAACAGCTTGTCGAAGTAGGAAGAGGAAAAAAACAAGGAATAATTGCAACAATATGAAGCAGAATAAGAAATCTGGCAAGTGGAAAAGGGCAATAGACAGAGAGAAACACTCCAAAATGAAAAAGAGATGGGTTCAATAGTCTGGGCTTCTCCTATCTTACTGCCAGAAGCTTGCTTGCAACAGGTTGAGTCCTTGCTGCACTACTTGGGTGCTAATAGCTTAGCTAAATGTACACTGCTCTCTTGCATCCCAGCCACCTCACAAGCAGGCCTTCAGTAGTAAAACTATCTCATCTGCCCCAGGAGAACTTGCAGAAGTGGATGCAGATTGTTAAACAGACTCAAAATGCTCGGTAAACGTTTTCAGAAGAGAGCAGTCCCTTGGCTGCTCTCCCTTAGCTGTGTTTCCAGGAGTGCTGCAGAGTCCCCTGCAGTTATTCCCAGTTGGACTGACCCTGCTGCTGGTGAGCTGCAGCTGTGCACTCCTCGTGTGCCAGAGTACTCACGGCTCAGGGGTGTACATGGGCTTGGAGGAGTGGCGGATGTACTGCGTCGAGTGGAACACTCGAAACGCCAGCCCAGCCAGGAAATCCCGAGAGGACAGCAAGCCTGCAACAGGACGCAGCCGAAACCCAGTGCAGCCTGAAGGGACACAAAGACAGCATCTTCAAAACAGCTGATGTGTTCCATTTATCCTTATCCAGACTCCTCACAGTCGGAAAAGTTTGCTGACAGTTGTTTTGGTTTTTCTAAATTTCCTTATGTGTGCTGGTTTTGCCTTAAAGCCAAACCAGCACATTATGTTAGAGTTTAATTACAGGCAATTTTCTGCCCAGATATACCACCAGCACAGTATCTGAGCATCTGTCCCATTTTACCCCCCAAAGTATTAGAGAAGGACCTGGGACACAGGATAAGTCATGTGCCCAAACATCACAGGGAGTCTTTGATAAATCAGGGATTGTTTTTGCTTCTCTGGAAGCACCACCCCCACTGATAGCTGAGGCCTTTCATTTAATTTGGTTCTTTTAGGTGCTTCAAACTTACTCTGCAAGAAATTTGAAACATCTTCAAGCTGAGGGATATTGTCCTCCCTGTAGCCACAGTACTTCTCCAGCAGTGGGAACACGTGGTTGTGTTCATAGCAAGCATGAGTTGGATACAGACTCTTCAGCTCCCTGAAGACAGTGCCCCAAGTTTTCTTTTCTTCTTCTGTGTAGGTGACACGAGGAATAGGTTGGCCACTAGAAAGAAAATGGATACCCTCAATAGCAGCAACAGAAAATGTCCTATGCCGTCAACATCATGTTTGTCCTTTCCCACTTGCCATTTTCAACACAGTTTTCTTACTCTGGTTCATGTTGCAGCTTTACTAGGACTGGCCAGGAGCTGCTGGTGCAGGAGGAGAGATGCTTTTAGTCTGACATGCAGGTGCAACAGGAGCCTCACTTGTCCCTAGGCACTGGCTGGAAAAGACTCTACTGACCTTGAGATATTGGCCTTTAGACAGCTCCTTGCATTATTGTGTTAAAAACGGATCAGTGCTTATTTGTATTTTAAAGGTGTTTTTCTAAAAATACTTGCTGACCATTGGTTTCAATTTATTTTTCCTTCTATATCTGGAGCTGTTTTACTTCTTACTCTAGTGGGCATTATGTTAATTTATTTTGTAAAAACATGAAACTATCAGCTCCATAAAACTCTGTTGCAGTGGCAGAGAAATTCTGATCTGTGCTCTGTGCCATAACAGCTGCAGACTCCTGCCAGTTTGCTGGTTTACAATTATAAGGAGTAATTATGAGATAAATCCCACCCTCAGGCCTCCACGTGCTTAGCTCATGTTGAAGCTTACAGGAGTTATACATCACAAGCAATGCACTCTGGCCTCCTGTGAGCGACCAATTCCTTAGCAATAATGTTAAGGCCATAGGTGAACCCAGCAGCTTTGAAAAATCAAAAGGGGTTTAAGTAACTTAATAGGGTTAACAACACTGCTGGAATAATGCTGAAGCTTTCCAAGTCCCAGAGACTCATTGTTAAACTCTTGATGACACTCCACCATCTTCTGCTCCCCTATATTCTTTCTTGAGCCTCAGGGCAGCTCCTCCAGAGAACCATCACTTTTTGTCTCTCTGTATCAGCTCTCCTTGATCTTTGGAGCTTTAAACATCATGTTGAGTTATGAGGATTGCTGGGGATTTTTGTTCCTATAGCACTCTCAAATAATCCTCAACCACCTTCTGGGGCTACAGGGGGAAGCTATGAATTAAAAACCTTTCAAATTCCAATTAAAAAAAAAAAAAAAAAAATCTAGGGATCAATGTGGCCAGAAGCAAAGTAAGGCAGAGGGAAGAGGCAAGCTAAAAGCAAAGAAAATAGAAATCAGAGAAGTTGAGCATTCAACCAAAACAGTAGGTAAATCTACCAGGAGAGGAGGCAAAAAAGAAAAGTCAAAGTAGAGGCAGACAGCACAAAGAAAGAACAAAAAGAAGAGATACAGAAAAGGATTAAATTAATATTAGGAAGAATACAAGGCAAGCAACCACTGACCCATCTCACTGTTGCAGCTGTGTAGCACCTTCACAACTTAAGAACCCTTGCCTTTTCAGTGAAGCCCGAAAACTTTGGTTGTGCCTCTCCTCCTGCCCACTTCTCTGTATCTTCTGTGGGATATCCAAGAATGGACATAAGATCTGTTCACATATGGACACAAAATCTTATCTGAATTTTCCAGCTATAAACTGGGTTTCTGACTTTTTTCACGTGAAATTTTATACTTTCAATCAACCAGCCCAATTTTGTCTCTCATTTTGTGATTACATTAGCTCTTTGGCTCAGGGGCTATCTTTAGAGCCTGTGCAAAGTGTAGCCCAAAATGTATAATATATGCTAATTTTTTTCTTTGCAAGCACAGTTTTTGCCAGTCCCAGCAAGAATCAGGTCCAATAGTACTGATCTATACATGTGAATGTCTCTGGGAACAAAATTTTTCTTCTCCAGATCTAATCATTGAAAGCAATCAAACAAGCCTATTCTAACTGAATTTATCATCTCTATTAGTTTATTTTTCTTGGGAAATGAAAGCCCAAATTGCTGATTGCAGCTGGATTAGACATGATAAAAGTAGGGTAACAGACACTGGATTAGCATCAGAACCATAAGTTATTCATTATTTTAATAGAGTATGCAGATCCTGCTTTAATGTTAATGATAGGCACTCCTCCCCCAGCCCTGGTTTAATGGGGAGTACCAGATTTATTCAATGCTCAGGTCTTTGTAGTAGCAACAGTCTGCTGCACAATTAGACAACAAAGCTGGGAAAGAGGGATGTTGTGGGGAGAGAAGGGACATGATGTCTCTTCTGAATGTGTGCCTGGAACAATTTACTTTTGTTTTGCTGTGATTTGGGGATAAATGCATGAACAGGACGAATTAAACACATGGCAGAGAAAAGCCAAGAGCAGGAGGATGCTTGTGGAAAAGCAGCGATAGCCAGCAGGGTGAGCATCCTAGGGGAGGGCAGGAGATGAGGATGAGGGCTTGCTTTGTGCCCATGCAGTGGGTACTCACTGTCTGTAGTTGTAGGCGATATCTGCAAACTCCTTCCTCCGGGCCCGGTACACGGGATCTTTGAACCCCTGAAGAGAAACAGCAATGGCCAGCCCATGTGTAAGTGCAAAATCTGAAGAGCCTTCCTCCCAGTGAGCACCCTCAGGCATGGCTGGTGCATCCAAGAAGTGCAGCAAGATTGGTGGGAAAGCTGCCTCTGTTCTGCCAGCCTCCACTCACCCAGGGCACCGCTCCTTCCCGAGCCACGGGAGCAGCCATCCAGCCACAGTCTCCCACCACCCCCACTGCTCAAGTCTTTCCTTATTTCCACTTCCTATAACATGGGGAAACTTGTTCCTTTACAGCAACAATGGGGTGCTCCTGGCAAGAGTAACCTAGAATTATCAGTGCTCGGATAACCATGCCCTTCTGGTTTCCCTTGAAGTTTGTTGCTGTCCCTGGCACAGCTGGGCTGCTCTAGAGGAGCAGAATCAAAACACATTAGAAACACATTCATCAACTGATCAGACCTTTTAGGCAGATTTTCAGCATGAACCACTGTTAAAAGTGCTCATTTTCAAACTGCTAGAGGATCAGTAGCCATTTGGCAGCCCTAAAAACTCTATTTGTAGCACAAATTCAACCATTTGAAGGCAATTAATGACTACAGAGATTGTCTAATAGACCTTGTGGCTGGGAGCTTGACCTTTGCAGCTAATTAGCGATAACACCAAGGATAAGAAATAAAACCTCTAAATCTTCATCTGGGATAACCATTTTCCCAGCCCAGTGTGCCTGCTGTTTAGATTGAAAAATCCTTAGGAGCAGGAGTGCCTTCACCACCTGGAGTGCAGACACATCCTCCTTCCAAGCTAGGATATCCTTCTGCAGGGCAAAAGGAACAGCTCCCTGGGCACTGCAGCAGTCCATAAAAGCATCTCTTAGTGGTGAATGGCACAACTGGACTGATGGGCCACAAAACACATCCAAGTACAGGAGGCATCTGAAGTGATGTGTAAATTCAAGAGTGTGAATCAAAAAGAGGTAGCCAATGGCCCAAAAAACGCACTGTCCAAGATTAACCTGTCATGGGGGTCGTGATTAAATTCCATGCTTTACTTAAATACTAAAAATATGGGCTCCTTTAATTTCTCTGTTTCTGCATTCCATGGACTGTCACACATATTACCCTAGCAGCTGGCTTTCTTTTCTAAGGTACAAGTGCTCACTAACTAATTCTAGGAACTGGAGGAGAGATGCTTCATTCCTTTTTATATATTTTTCTTTTATTTTTTTTTTCTTTTTTCTTTTTTTTTTTTGTTCTTTTTTCAAACACAATCTTGATCTATTCCTGCATGACACACAAGGGGGCCATTGGCTCAGTGTACCTCCTTTCATTCTGCCTTTCATATGACCACAGTGAACATCATGAATCATTGTACATGGTACATAACACGTCTCAAATTAAGCAATAGGTAGTGAATGACTAATCACCCCATCTCAATTAAACTAATAGCAGCAATTTTTGGTGCACTGCATGTAATTTATTTATAATCACCCTATCTCAATTAAACTAATAGCAGCAATTTCTGGTGCACTGCATGGAACTCGGTGTGTTTTGACAAATGAAAGTAAGTTGTTGTTTGCTTGGAGAGGGAACAGAGGCAGAAAATATTCTTGTATCTGAACAAAACTGAAAAACCGCAAAACAAATTTTTTTATCAACTAAGTCAATGAACAAAATTTTCTGATGCTACCATTTAAACCACAAACTTTTTGAAACAAAAACCTTTTTTTTTGTCATGTCTTACCATAAAAGTACCAGGTCAGATTTAGCATCCACATAACAATACACTGAGCTCAATCATGTGTATGTAATCAAGGATGAATCTTTCTCTCTCTGGGCTGTGATATGTTGCTTCTTTTTTTTGTGTAGTGATACACAAAGTGAACCTGAAATCACCACATCAGAGTCTCCTGGGAAGACTAGATTTGTCCTTGTGGTGGCCCTGTGTTCTCAAAACCACTACAGCTTTTAAGATCTCCTGGCATTTTCTCAATTATAGCAACCTTTGGTTTGATTTACTCCAAAACCAGGGATTGAGCTGATTATAACCCTAGGAAGGTGGTAGCCTTCTTGTCCTGTACCATGTGAGATTTAGTCTACTAGATCTGTACTAAAGGAGAGCAAATTTAAATCAGAGAAACATCAGTGCCAATAACTAGAAAAAAATGCTAAAAAAAATTCTTACAGGATGATCAGCATCCAATTCTGCTCCATAGCTTAGGATCTGATTGGCAAATCTGTCCAGCTCCTGGATACTTCTTGGGAACCATGGCACTGCAAAAGAGAAAATAAATAGAGATTGGTATTCTTCTTTGTTACTTGATTTTGGTCTTCTGGCATTTTCATCTTTTCATCATATATATAAAGAAACATAGGCAAGCAGTTAAATTCATTCAATCCTTTTCGCTGTAGAAGAAAACAAGAACAAACCAAGCAAGTTCTCTTGAATTTGTGGTTGTTTTACATTATTGAAAGAAAATAGAGGATCAAGAGCATCTGACCCTTGGTGCAGAGCTAGCTTGTAATGTTTCTGATTTTCTGTTTACTACTTCTGGTCTCTTGGCTTATCAAAATGCAGAAAATTTTCACAATAAGCCTGAATCATCCCTTTCAAAGGAACGGCAAGAAACCTTAGGATAAAGAATTTTTGGACTGTCTGAAACACTCTTTCTAAGACCTACTTGGTGGCCCCACTTGAGTTAGGATTCTGAAACAAAACAATAAATGGCTTCCTTACTAGCACTTTATCACTACAGACATTACACAATAATGCATTAACTTGATTCACTTTCTTGGTCTGGTTCTCTATCGCCTTGTAACTCATATTCTGTCTCAGGCACAGCCAGCATGTCAGAAGGGATTATGTTGACCACACAGAGTATAATGCCCATGTGACCCTCTGGTTACAAAAGGACATAAGGTGAAGGACAAAGAAGAACCACAGGGATTTCCAGATGGGATATGTCGAGATAAAAAAAGAGTAAGTCAAGTGTCTTCATGGCAATTCAATACAAAGACTGAACAGTGGCAGCCTCTATCAGTAAGAAGTTTGCAATTCATTAAGAGACTTTCTTGTACAAATGGGTGCTTGGACAGCTGATTCCCCTCTGTGGCTCTCTGCTCAGCTGGGATCCCTGATGCTCAGCCATACCTTCATATTTTATCTTGGAGGCTGTGCCAAGTGAACCTGATCCCCGGCCAGCAGCTGCTGAATGACCTCCCTGCAGTGCCTTGCTGATGGGGCTCATCCCAGACCCGATGGACCACCTAGAGGATAAGAGGATTTCTGTCTCCGGGGCTATTCAGCCGTGTTTTGTGCCGAGCCTCACACACGGAGGGCGCTGGTGGCACTGGGGCTCTGGAGGCACGGCACAGGCGCTGGAGCAGCATCTTCACAGGGCTGCCTTTGGGGGCCAGGGCCACAGAGTGCCCGCTCCCCTGACTGCGGTCCCATGGCCAGCCTGGCTCCACGCTGCGAGCCTTCGCATTTGTTTCCAGCAGGCAGCTGCCGGTGCCTCCCCTCCTCCCGCCCAGCAGGAGTGGGATGGATTTGGGCCGCCCCTCTCCAGAGAGCACGCTTCTCTGTCCCAAAAAGCAGGCCTGAGCGAGTCACTAGAGTCACTAGAGTCACTAGAGTCACTAGATGGCAGCAGCAGACCCGGGAAGGTCCCCGGATGGGTTTCTCGGCCGCTGGATGCGCCGCTGGTTCCCTCAGCTGCTCCAGGAACTCTCTCTCTCTCCCTCGCAGTTAGAAAGTTTCCTGCGCCTCCACTCCCTCACTTAAACTAGTCACAGGGGGCAATAGAAAAAGGTGTGTTTGATCTATAGAGAGGGGTCACTACTTACACTATACCCTTTCATTTTCTGTCTGGGTTTATCTCTTGGCTGTATCACTGCTTTGTGCTTCAGACTCTCCACCACCATCCTGGGGTGAGGCTCACTGGTGAATGGTTTTGTGTTAGGCACTGGGAAAAAAGAGTGCCAGCAGCCCCACAGCAAAGGTTTTTTCAGTGTTAGAGAGAAAACCACTCTTTTCAGGGAGGCAGCATGACCTGAAGGGTCGAGGCTGTGTAGAAAAATAGGTAGGGGCTGAAGTCAGCACTGGATTTTGGCAGTGATGTCTGTAGGGCTTTGCTGGCCTAAATAAGAAAGGTCTTGCTGGGCAGGGTTTGAACCATTGCTGACTTACTTTCATTAAATATTTTATTCTTGAGATTGCTTTCATACTTGGTGCGGGAAAACTGACTCCAGGCTGATGTGGTGTCACTCCTGGGTGTGGAGATGGGTGGTTTGCTTTTCCCCTAGGCAGGAGCAGCGACTCATTTTCCTACCATGAAATCCTGATCCTACCTACCCAAACACCAGCAGCTAAAGGAGAGCAGCTCTGAGCTTGCAGATTTGGATGAAAGTGGCAGGCTCTGAAAGGGAAATCCCAAGGAGACGTAGTGCTGCTTGCACCAGCATGAGTTAAGTTGGGTCCTGGAAAGTGCTGAGCCTTCTCAGCTCTCATGGAAACACGAATCAAAGACTCTGAGCACAGTTCCAGGGCAAACACTGCATTAAGTCCATACAGCCCTCACATTGAGGGCCAGGGTGAAAAAAGTCTACTGGTGGGTCTTCTGCCTAGATGTGATGTGCCAGGATGCTGTCTGCAGCCCTCCCAGAAACTATGCAAAAGATCAAATCAAATTACCCCCTGGCTGAATCTATCCCATATTCTGTTTGCAACATCCTTCTCCAGCCCGTTCGCTAGACTTGCTGTCTGTCTGCACAGCCATTAATGAATTGCCAGGGCAAGCTCTTGCAACACTGGGGCTCTGTGAAGGTCTGAGGAGCAAACGTGGGCTGATCAGTAATAAATATTGATTTGTCTGCAAGTGAAACAGCAGCATTTATGGGATGGTGCTGGACACCCAAGTAGTGACCAAATTACCATGGGGTCAAATGCTGAGCAGAATGTTAATAAGCCATTTATATGAGAGGCAGCAAAGCAGGGGCAGCGAGGACTTCTGCAGAATCCTCCACTTGGACCATTGTGAGGAGGGTCAAAGACAGGTCTATGCAATTTATAGCAGTTCAAGGCCCAGGTTTAGCCCTTTTTTTATGCATTCTTAAATGCTCTGGCCAGCCTCAGGGTCTAGCAAACAAGGCCCCTACAGATCCTGAGCTCCCAGCTTGTTTCAGAAATGCAATAAATTGTCTGCATTTCCTTAATGCTGCAAGAGAATATTATTTAATTATTTTTATTCATGGGCTCTAAGTGGACTGCAGATACCCATCTTGTTTCCAAAAAGAGCAACTAAGAGATGCACTGTGTTTTTACAACAAATCTTTCCATGTACACAAAGAGCTTTTGGCTCAGCTACTGCCAGCCCTTCTTTTCTGAAGCTTCAAAGCTACATTTGGATTTAGAGCACTTTGCTGACCTACTCTCGCCTAAAATCATACCATTGACCCAAATCTGATATTTGCGCCCATTGGAATGTGCCAATTAAATTTTGCATTTAGTTAAGAAAGGATACTAAAAGCAGTTAAAGTGACCCCAAAAAAGAGGGAAATATAAATAAAAAAGAAAAAGCCATTAATTTACTCCTTGCCCAATAAATCGCATAACACTCAGTGCTTAACACTGAGCTATACAGAAGGGACAGAATACAGAAACGTCCTCTGAGTGCCCACAAAGCAGTGCCCCAAGAATGGGACTGTGTGCTTCTCACAGGAAACAGAAAAATAAGGGTTTTCTTTCTCAAATCATGAGCAGGAACAAAATGAATCCTTTGCATGGAAGAAATTAGAGCATCTTAGCCTGCAGTAAAGGAATCAATCCCACAAGATTCTAGATTGCTTCTGGAAGAAAACATTCCCAGCCTTTACCTGCCCACTGAGACAAGTATGGCAACATCCCCATAAACCATCTGCCTGAGATTTTTCTCCCTGGAGGCATAGTGGTCTTGTTCCGTGTTTTAGGAATAAGATTTCACACAAGCACATCGGTGGAATGTGACCAGATTTGCCAGGAGGATACATTTGGAAGACAAGCTGGCCTAAAATGCACCACAAGGCCTGTTATTTGTTAGTGCCTTCACTGATAAAGGACAGCATCTCACCACACTTCCTACAGCTCTGCCTGTTCGCATCTCACTCTGCCCTTGTAGCTGCCTCTGCCCGGGATTTGCCACCCACAGTTCATCCCCTAAGCAGGGTTTGTTTGACCTTTCAAAATATGGTCCTTTGGGGATTTCAGTTTGACCAGATCCTTATTACTCATGAGAGGAGTTCAAATTGAAAAAAAAAAAAAAAAAAAAAAAAAGGAGAAAGGGCAAAAAGAAGTATCAATCTTCCTCTCTCTCCTTGGCAATAAATTATTCCCATTTTATATTATTTCTGAATTGCTGAAACTAACAAACAAACACAAGTTATCCTCTCAGACAGAAGAGGATCAAGTTCCTTTTTGAAGTACTGACAGGATAATATAGCTCAAAAACTCCTTTGATCAACACAGTAATATGCAGTGAAATCCTAATCCTACAGCTGACCACAGGAGTTTTGACTTCTGTGAGGTCAGAATTTCACACGCAAGACTTTCCTGGATGATATTTAGAGCTGTATCTCTGACTCTGACACATGTTTATAGACAACTTTATTAATTAATAAAATTTATTATTAACTTTTTCATAGTAACTAGAAAAATTAATGTTAAGCCCTGGTAGGTCCTGTAACTTTCTTCTGGAAATAAAAAAGCCCCTAAAAGTTAACCTCTTCAATCTGACATGATCATAAATCACCTAATCAACCTTTTGTCCCTTTGTCTATGAATGGAGAAAACTGACTCCAAAGAGAATCTGCCTCCTTCTTTTTCATCTTCAAATGTCATGGGTAGGACACAAAGGAAATGGTAAAAGGATTACCAGCACTGATGTCAAGAAGGTATTAATGTCCTTTCATGTTGTTCCTAGGAAGGAAGAGGAAGATCCAGACCTAAAGTATTTAAAGTCTGAAATCCTATTAAAATCACATCTGTTATCTGAAGAGTCATATAAGTCTGTCTCAGACTATCTGCTGGGCAGCCACCACTGCACCAAGCAGCCTCAACTCCAGCAAATCTTTGCGAATTAAGAGCATGAACAACTCACAAAATCTTATTTCCCTCTGAAGGCAGAACTGCAACTGACCTCTCTGGGGCTTAAAGTAATGGAGAGTTGTCCTTTTCTCACCAAAGTGGTGGCAGAGCCTCCCTAGTTTCCCAGGAGACCTAGTCAGAATCACAGCAAAAAAATTTACATTGACAGAAAATCTCCAAATTAAAAAGTTGACAGCAGAGGAAAAATAGAGAGAGAGAAATGTAGCCATAAAGATCCAAGAGGATCTCCTTTACTACAGAAAAAAAAAAGTAATTTGAATATTTTGACATAATTTGACATAAATAGTCTGTGTCAATGGTAACCTTGTCAGCATATCCTTACCAGTGTCCTTCTTCTTTGTTCGTGAAAGCTCATGGACTGTTGCTCCAATATCACTCCTCAAGGACTTGATGATCTTGTCCAGTGCTGGGACATTCTTGCCTTCCAAGTTAATAAAGAATTCATATTCATCTTTGTTGAGACGGGAAGGTCGAGACTCAATGTGGGTCAAGTTTATACCTTTTTCCTATGAGAAAGAGAAATTTTGGTCCCACAGTTTTTGGGGAAGGAATATGCATAAAGACTGAATAAATGCCTGTGTCAATCAACAAACCATACTGTATCATGCAAATAACTCAAAAGCAGCCACTGGATTTGAGGACTTCCACAAGAGAAGAGAAAACAGAAAGGAAGAATAAGAAATATGTGGGATTCGCTTTTGTGCAGAGCACCCTCAGGAAGAGCTGGAACTACTGAAGGCTTAGAGAAAGGTGGAAGCAGGATCCAAGTTATAAACAG
The DNA here is from genome assembly GCA_009812075.1 of Sialia sialis. Taxonomy (NCBI): domain Eukaryota; kingdom Metazoa; phylum Chordata; class Aves; order Passeriformes; family Turdidae; genus Sialia; species Sialia sialis. The sequence continues at coordinate 11,183,642 of VRYO01000369.1, forward strand.
GCTTTGTATTGTAAATGGAAACTCCAGTACGTCGAGCACATAATGAGAGCTTGTCTATGTTGACAGAGGCATTTCCTCAGGATCAACACAGGAAAAGGCATTCCACCTGTACCCTCTCATTGGAAACTGAATGCTGCCTTGATGAGCATCTGGAGAGAAGATTGGACAAGCAGGCAGCTGGGCGCCCTGTGAGATAAGCTCCTGCCAAACCTCTGCACAGTCACCTGCAAAGCCACCTGCAATCTCCAGGGCTGTGAGCAGCTGTTGGGCAAAGTTTCAAAGGGAAACATGGATCTGCACCAAAAAAAGCAGTCCAGGTGTTTACAAATAAAAAGATGGGTGTTTTAAATCACAGAATCATGGAGTTGGTGAGGTTGAATGGATCCTCTGGAAATCAGAAAGTACAGTAATCTGCTCAGGTTGCCCAGGGCTATGTCCAGCCAAGTTTTGAGACTCCTCAGTCTCTCTGGGCAGCTGCTCATGAGCAGCTCATCACCCTCACAGAGAAGGATTCTTTTCTTTAGCTAGAAATTCAGGCTCTGTTTCACCAAATACCTTTGCTGATCAGCAGTGTCTCCTAGCTCTGAAGAAAGAGATCATTGGCAACTGTAGCCTTGATAATTAGAGCCAGTGGGAGCCTAAGCAACAAGTAGCTTAAAACCCTATTTAAAAAAAAAAAAAAAAAAAAAGCAAACAAAAAGCCCTGTTAACTGAACTCATATGTTTTCTTGAGCACTATAATTTGAATACAATTTTTTTTTTAGAAAAATATTATAAAGAGGTTTCCATGGACATTGACTTTGCCACCTGACCATCTTGCCAGGTTCACACTGGTGCTGCAGACGCAGCATGCCACAGCCAGGTCTGGGCTTCTGTCCCCTGGGAGGAATATACAAAACGCTGGAGGAAATCTGGGCCTGAAGATCACAGAATGATAGAATCATTACCCACAGAAGAGTCAGAGAGACTGACACACAATAGTCAACATCCCTAGAAAAACTTCTGTGTTTTGTCTTTCAGGCTAAAGAAGACTCCAAACTACATGGGGTGAAGTGATGGCCCTGCTGGTGTCAAACACCCTGCTCCAGCGGGGTCAGGATTTCATGAACAAAGTAACACTGTGAGGATCTACTTTTGACCTACAAGGCAGAAAAAATGAAGGTTTTTTAACTGTACATCCCTCTTTCTGAGCCTCTTTAGGGTTTTCTTTGCTCCTCTCAGTGCTTGCACAGCACAGGAGGGCATCTGGCCATCAGCAGCAAAGGCCTGATTTACTCCTCCACAAAAGGCAGTTTATTCCCTGGTAGGAAACTTATATGTCATTACTCTGTTTCCTGAGCATTGCACACTACAGATGAACTCAAATTGTTTGGCTAGATACCAATACAATAAGTTGAAAAGGTCAAAAGCACATTCACCAACTGCTGCTCTCGAGAGATGCCACCCTCATAGGGCTGTCTGCAGGAGAGAATGGCCAGCACTGTCCTTGGCCCCAGGGACAGTTTGTTTTAGGCCTCCACAGCCCTGTTTCCCAAACAGACTGCACATTGTCCTGTCCATGTGGTGAGGCACTGGGAGCTCCCGAGAGAGAGCAGGCGCAGGGAGCTGCTGCGCTTTCGCTGTGTCTCACCATCCTCATCCTAAAAGTTTTTCTCCTTATGCCTACTCTGTACCTACACTCTTTTAGTTTAAAACCATATATCCCATGTGCCAAAAGGCCTTGCTAAAAACTGTGTCCCCATCTTTCTCTCTTATAGGACCCCTTTGAGTACTGGAGGGCCACAATACGATCACCCCAGCGCCTTCTCTTCTCTGCAGTTTAAGGGTCCTTAAACTGCATCCCTTTGTTTTTTGATCAGGTGACTCTTCCACTGTACCAGCTCTCCAGCTGGGCTCAGTGAGCAGCCGCACCCAAAATGAATGGAATGGTGCAGGGGCTGGGAATGAAGAGATAAGCCACAGGGTGGGTGCGAGATGTGCTTAAGGCAGTGGGAGTATCAATACCTCTCAAACTATTACAACCCAAGACAGTGAGAAAAAGAAGGGGCAAAAAGAAGATGGAGGAAGGAGCCCATGGAGAGAGTTAACTCCTTTCTTACACCTGAAAGAAGCAGAACACCTTCCCACAGAATGTCAAGCTACTTTGCTGTTTATTTGAGGGATATCTGCCACTCAGCAACGTGCAGAACCAACCAGTTACCTTTTTGTGCCAAGACATCAGGACCTCACAACAGAGAAGCTGAAGGGGAGAACCTTTCTGGTGACTGTTTTTAGAGCAAAAATCTGGCAGCATATGTCCAGCTCCCTGAACTGGCATTCCTGGAGAAATGTGTTCTTGTTTGCTGTGCCTTGCAATCAAGCCCTTGATTTCAAAATATTTACAGTGGCTCTGTTACTAGACTTGTTTTACAAATCTCAATTTCATTCCAGTCCAACTACTCCATCTAGTGTTTAATCTTCATAGTTTCACATTGTTCAGAACTTTTTTGTATCTTTGATGTTGCCAAATCTTGCAATTGCCTCATGTTTCACCCAATAGCTGTTTTCTTTAATGCTCCAACTTCTGGAGACAAGTAGTAACCTGAGAAAGGAGAATGGGAGCACTTTCTTGGTTTTGTACATTTTAAGCAGTTTTCAATCTCTGATTTTTGGTAGAGATTGACATCTTGAAAACACATATCTTGAAAAGTTATTCCAGTTCTATGAGCTATTTTTTGATGATGGAACCTAACTCTTAAACTAACACCTTTGGAAGATGTCAGCTGTCACATATTTGTGGATGTATTCCCACCTGAATTATTAACATGGCCCTTTTCTGCCGTCCTATTTTACAGCTGGTAAGAATCAGATGAGCGCTTGGAGTGAGATTAGGTATGTCTTTGCTGAATTCACCCCACCACCCATCACAGCTGCAAGGAACTTGGAGAGCAGGTTGGTACTTCTCTCCTCTTCTTCAGGTTTATGACCAGGGGAGAGTGAGTCTCTTCCCTTTGGACATATCCTGTCACACAACCATGTGTCAGCTGTAATATTTTTTTTCTTAAAATCTTTCTTAAAACCCCCAGTCCTGGGGTGGAGGGGGCGGGTGGTGGGGCAGGCAGGCTACTCAGCTTTTGTTGTTTGAATATCCAAGTCAACTGTACCTCTATCACTGCCCATTAGAGAAGGAAGTCTCAAGATATGTTCTCGGAGCTCAAAAATCAAGCTAGAATTAGTTCTGAGTTAGAAGGGGGCAGAGATACAAATATCAATTTAAAACAGAGACAATGATGGATGCAGGGAGGAGATTGCCCATGTCCCTCCCTGCCTTACCTCACCGTGTTGCATCTCAGCTTTGGCTTCCTCTCAGAGTCTGTGAAGCAGCCCCACCCCCTTGCCCAGTTATTCCATCCTAACTGAGCACACCTATGCTGCAGCTGCCCCACACCAGCAGGAGAAAACCAGACTGGCGTTGGACTACACCAGCAGCTTTGCTGAGGTCACTGCCAAGAGGATTTAGTCCCACCCTCTGTTTAATGGTCACTGGAAAAGGAAAGTTGTGTGTTCATAGCTACATAGTGAAGCTTTTAGTAGGGATGGATACTTTGTGGAAGTTATGAATTACCACTTCCCGTAATATTCACACATCCTTCTGTTCACTAATTACTAAATGCTCCTATATATGGTTCTAAAACTAAGTGCAGCTGTGAAGTCCAGCTGCAGCTTGTTTTCATGACTGTTGTCATTAATTAGGTTTGGCTTCATCAGGACACCCCACACTGTTAGCAGATGAAGAACTTTCAACAACACGATGGTGCCACTATTCAACACTAAGAGAGAATTTAGATAAAATCTCCCAAAATAATTATTTTACTTCCACTTTCTGGTACCAAAAAAATCCAGATGAGATGTTCTTTTAACCCTTGCCATGGTATAGTTCAGAGTTTCCTGAAGGAGGACACTTTCAGAAGCACAAGTGTAAGCTCAGTGCCTAATTTTCATAGATCAGAGGACTTAGGAAGTTACAGTGATGCCTTCAGCCATGGATTCCCAAAGCAAAGGCAAAGGCAGCCCATCTGATTTAGTTTTAGTGTCCAAGCTTCTCAGCTGGAGCAATTCCCCACCTTCTCCTTCACAACTGCTAGGGTCTTCCTTCCAGGCTCATGGAGGAAAAATGTCCCAGAGCAGGTCCCTGCCAGCAAAGAGCACCAGAGGCAGCGGGCCCTGGAGCAGCCCCTGGTGTCCATCACTCAGCACTTCTGCTGCAGCCCTAAGATTTGGCTTGCAGCAGAATCTGTCTGCAAAACACGTGGAGCAGGACAATCAAAAACATGTGACAGTGTGTGGCATTGCACAAGCAGCTGTGAAGAGGGCACTCCTCTCTTTAAACCTATGCTGGTTCCTTAGATAAGAAGCCCTGCTCTTGTGGCCATAGGAAGAGGAGGGATAAGACCAAGGATGTGGATTTGGAGCAGTGTCATGAAATGATCATTGCTGTACCTATGCACAGTATAGAATATATTAAAACACAATCTTGTAGAGGCAAGCCTGGCCTGTTCACCTATGGCCTGGGCAATTCCAGCACACCCCATGGCCAAAGTGACTGTTTTCTTCCCCTGATTTGGAAACAACCCCAACCACCACAGAGCCAATACCTTCCCAGGGGACAAAGAGATAACAGTCACGTGGGACTTTCTGTGGAATAAAGTTCCTAAACAGAAACAGACCACAGTTACCTCTGCTGGCTCTGAAAGTGCCAGGTCTCATTTAGTGCAGCCTGTAACTCCCACCTCATCCTTTCATGGAGCAGTAACTTACCCCCACCTGACAGCAGCTTACTCTGGGAGTAGGAGCACTTGGTGCAAATCAACTTTTTTTTTGCTTTTGAGTTAGAGCCTTACCCACTGATGGCTGCACCTTGCACTGAAGTCCTGTTCTGTGTCTGAGGAGGTCCCACCAGTGAGGAAAAGACAGAAGGCTCCTCTCTGACAATGGGTTAAGCAAACTGGTAATGTATTCCAATGTTTGCCACTTAAAACAGCTGGTGATCTACAATTTGTAAATCCATCAGAAAAAGAACTTTGGAGATTAGTGCACTCACAAATTCATGTGGAAAATACGCAATGGAAACTGAATGCAATCCTTTTTGTATATGGAAATTCTTATTTCTGATATTTTTAATGATTAATTTAACTACAGAAAATCTTTGAGGAGGAACAGTGTGGGGTTTTCTTCACTTTTTTTTTTCCTTTCAGCATGAACTTTGTTGTTTAATAAACCTACCTCGATTTCAATAGGCTTTTATCACTACAGAGAATTAAATATATCTACCAAGTGCAACACTTGGGCCAACTCAAAGTGTTCAGTTTTGCTTTTTCAGTTTTGATAAGAAACCTTAAGGAGAGTTCTCTTTTGTTTTTTTTTCCTCAACTTATACTCAGAACATAGTTGATGTTTCCAGTGAATCAAAAAAGAAACACAATTTCACAATGAGTGTTGTGTCTTCCTGATTTTAAGCATGGTATTTTACTCATGTGTGCTGTTCTGTTTCAGACAAAGGTATTTATTCAAGATTTGACTGCCTAGCTGTCATCTTCTATGACACAAATAAATTGCATCAAGGAGTACCTCAGTGTACAACAGATCCCATTAAAATGAAGTTGGTGTAAATACCCTGCTGGTGGGTTTGTGCTGTCCCTACAGCCACCCTCAAGCTTGCAATGAGATCAGAGGGGCTTTTCAAGTGCAAAACAATTTGGTTTGACAAGCAAAAAGTGTCTGCCACATCCCAATATACAAGCAGAGCAGCTAGTGGAAGCAAAGTAGATTCAATTTCAGCAATCTGCTTACTGCTGAGCATGATTGAGCTACTTGCACTTCACAGCACATCAGAGTGTGAACCTGGCCCAGTGGACACATCTCTCCACAGGACAGGTGAAGAAGGGACTGCAGAGACAGCAGTGGCATAAAGCAGTCCAGGAGGAACAGATTCATGCAGTCAGGCAAGTATTTGCAAACTGGAGAGAAGAGACAAGAACCAGGGATCAGAAAAGCTTAGAAGCCTGCTGAGATCTGGTGTTCAGATGGGTCTTCCTAAGTAAACATAAGAAAAAAGTGGAAATGATCAAGTATGTTTTGGACAAAATGCAGACATTTTGAGTTCATTGAGGAGATTCCTCAGGAAAAAAACCTTCAAGCTGCATAGGAAAAACAGGAGTTGTCATATGTATGTATGTAGCCACATACTTGTGTGCAACTGGGACCTGAACAGAAAGCTAGAGTTTGGGTCTTTGAGCAAAAAAACAAATGTAAGAGCATGCAGTACTCTGCCAACTGCATGAGCAACCCTGAGGGATGTTTGAGTAGGACAAACATTACTTTTTCCACAAAACACAGTGAAATTCTCTTAAACTTGCTGTCTCAGTTAGAGAACATAATTCAGTGCCATGAAAACTCTGTAGCCCTTAGCCTTGAGCCTCCCATGATGGGGGCTTGCCCCTTCCTCTGGGCTGTGTTCGGACACTACTTCCTTTCCTGGGTGGTTTGCTCTGCAGGCGAGTAGAGATTTTACCTGCCACGATGCTTGATGAGCCAGAAATCTTGAATCTTGGACCTCATGATATCCAGGGGCAGACCCAGGCTAGAGCACATCCTTTGGGGTCTTGCTGCCCACAGAGAACAAGCTGTGGCAGGGCCCAAAATCTGGACAGTCCCACCCCAGCACAGGAGAGGGACATGGGTAGGATGTGAACCTGGGAGTGCATCCCAGGAGGAGACTCAAGAGAGGCTGAACAATACTACCAGAATTCTGTTCTTAAACTAAGGAGAAGATGAACCTTCACAGGTCCATACAGAAACCTGCTCTACAGAAAGACATCCTGTGTGCTGATGGCACCTCAAGATCTTTCCTTTCTTTAGGTATCCTCTCAATTCCCTATGACTCAGTCTGGATCTTGTTTCCATGCTTCCTTTCCTGGGCACATTTTCAAGTCTTTCATATTTACAGCTCATTCAACCCTCCTCCTCTCCCCTTCATGTCCCAGACAAGTTTTACAGACTGTCTAGAAAAGAGGCAAAGTCCTCAAAGCCAGTGCTGGAGGCACTGTCCCTTAATCATTCCCAAATCCAAGCTGGGAGGAGAGGGTTGAGCTGTGCTCTCTGCCCGCGTTCCCATGAGTGCCCAGAGAGGTGCCAGGAGTCTGGGCAGCTCCCAGCCTCAGCAAGGAGCAGAAACTTTACAGACATGCAACACGTGGCCATCTGCACAAGGTGGGGACCCCCTCCATGAAGTCAACAATTGCAGTGCCACATCTGCTTCTGGAAACAGCCTGATCCTATTTGTGGCTTGTCAGTTTTCTCTTTTCCTACTGCATGTGGCTGCATGAGGCAATGACAGCTGGAGCAGCCATCCTCACATCTCCTCTTGTGAGGCCCCTCTGAGACAAATCCACTGCATTTCCACAAGCCAGCAAGAAGCTGGTGACACAAACCAGGGGTCAAGGCTGGGAATCTCCCTGCCCAAGGAGCCCACCCACAGAGAGTCTGAGCTAACTCCTGCAGCATCTCACAGTTTGTATTATGTGAAGGAGTACAAGATGAAAAAATTCCCCCAGGTTCTTCCTGTTTTGTCTCCACTCTTCACCTGCCTATCACTACTGTCCCTGTCTGTGCTGCGGATGTCACTGACACAAAGTCTGTTTCTCTGAGGCACCATAGCTATGTCCCAGATGGCAAAGGGGGAAGGTTTTCTCAGCTGTGCACCAATGTAAGACTTACACCTCTGTGTAGTTCTTGGAACAGAGTTCCAACAGCCTTAAGACAGCCCTGGTTTACACCAGGAATTCACTAACAGCCCTGAGGAGCTGTTCTTGTACCATTAAATTCAATCCATCCATCCATTCCCCTGCTGCTATACCAAATGTAAAACCGATATAAGAGCACCTATTCCTGGTCTCTTATTAAGCCTTGGTGCTGGAGGAGGCTGCAAGTAAACACAAAAAGAATAGGCTTTGTTTGGATGGAAAACCAACTGAGTCCCAACCTCTCCGCTGCAATCAGGAGCATTGGAAAAAAACATGATTCTGTTGGTCTAGTTTAGATATCTGCTTTGGGGCAAGGAAATTAACATCCAAGAAATGGTTACTTCTCTCTTTCCTATACTAGCTCCTCTACAAATTTCTCTTTATAGCTGACAGCACTTTAATCACTCGAGAGCAATGCATTTAATAAGAGAATATCAACAGTCTCATTCATTCACTTACATATATGCACATCACTAACATGTGGACATTTTGTCAGACTTTACTGGTCAATTAACAGATTTAGACTTGTTCTTCTGTTGGTGTGAATTTCCATTTATCTTAATGAATTAAATGTCCTATAACTCATAATTATTTTTCCTTTGTACCCATAACACACGACCTTTCATTTCCTAGTAAATTCAATTTATGAATGGAAAATATGCAGGCTGTAACTTCTTAGAGTGTTTTAAAGAAATTGTGTTTTTAGGCACAACTATTACATTAAAAAAGCCACAGAACCGATAATAAAAGTGTATTTGCTTGGGAACACAGAGTACACAGCTCTGTGTGTTGCAACACAACCATCCTGAATTGCAAAGATTTCGTGCTTTTCAAACAACATTCATGACATCTGGGAAATATTTCTGCAAGAATAAATAGGCACACAATGTCCTGAAAGGTGAATGGCTTCTTGTTTCCCCAAAAGCTTTCCAAATCACTCAGTATAAGTTACTGAGTCCCTTTGGTGTAAAAAAAGTGCTGTGATTTTATGCTGTTCTGTAGGTTGTTCTCTGCACTGCAGGTGGGAGATGGTAGAATTTTTTATATCAGATTTATTGAGGTAGACAGGAGCTAAGATCTGCCCCAGCAGAAATACCTCATGCAATGTGCATTGTGAGTCACATGGCTCACGCGCAGGTTGTATTTGCCTCACAAGTTAGAAGGCAAATTACTTGGTTATAAGTCAATCTTAAGTCACAGCCCAACTCACTCCTACATCTTACTACAGCAGTTATGAGCAAATATTTCCCTCTTAGGTGGAAAAATTATTTTTTCCCACCCTCATGTCTGTTAAAGGTAGAGGCTCTAGTTTAAAGAAGCTACTTCTGCTCCAAGACTTTAAGGGATTTTAAGCTCAGAAAAGAAATGCAGACTGCCTTCCCCTGTAATAGCATGAAATAGAATCACAATCTCCAAGACCCTGAGAAAATGTGGCTGCAATACAAAATTGTAAGGACCTGAAGGAAAATATTTACCTCAAATGTACGCAGGACTTTAGCCAATGCCCCAACTTCTTCTTTCAGAGAGAAAATCAAAGAAATCACACCATTTTTATTGGGGGAGTCTTCAATGTACCTAGATTCCTGAAAGGAAATAAAAAACACACAAACAAAAATTACTACCGTTCACCCTAGGAGTCGGTTTTGCCTTCCTCCATTTCCCTTTAGCACAGCACCAGCAATATAAACAGCTCTAAGTGGGAATCAAGACAACTGCTGCTGCAAGAAGCAGAGCAGCTCTGGATTTATGATGGTAGAGACCCAAATCCCTTCTCTCAAACCAGAGCCCTCGTGAGAGCAAGGTAGTCAAAAAGGACATGCAAATAAGCCTAATACCATCCTTGCCTGACTTCACCCCTCAGGGATGACTGGAAATATTACTGCACTTTGGTTCCAGCTACAGTGTAAAGTCCTTCCCTCAGGCTTCCTGTTCATCAACACTCAGGCTTAAGCAGAGCAATGTAGATGAGCTCTGAGCAGAGACATAGACCACGATCTGTGTTTCCCTTCAGTCCTGCTTGTACCTTCCAGGTATCCCCAGGAGAGAGTTAGTATTCACAGGAAGGATATGGAAGGTGATTTTAAAATAAAATAACAACATCAAGCAAAGAAAATCAAAGGGGGGAAAAAAATTGTTGGAGCAAACATTTAGATCTTCCCTAAACTGCATAATGGGTAAAGACTCCGGGCAAGATGTGTTTTCATTTACATTTGCTCCCTTTCTTTTATGGATTTTCTACTCTGCAAATTCCAAAAGGCAATTTCTAGTACTCTCAAAGGTTTATTTTCATTATTTTCATGGTTCTCGTTATCAGAATGTCCTTGCATGTCTCTACATGTGTTTCTTTTCACAAAAGCTCTGTCAAGCAGGCAAAAGCTATTTCACTAGTTCAGAAAGAGGAAACTGAGCCCTGGAGTGGAAGCAGATCTTAAAAGCTGGGTACTTGGCCTGGCAGGTAAATGCCTGCTGAGATTTCAATCACTAAATTTTTCTGATATCACAGGAAATTTGATTCACAACTTTTTGGAGGCCACATTGACATCTTACTTACTTATTCAATTTTTTTTAACATCTACTGGCCTTGAACAAATTGCCTGTGGTTGGTATTTCAAAGATCACACCAGACATCTGCAATACAGATGAATCCTGGTGTAACAAAACCTAGGCTAAAGCTTGAGTCAAGGTACCCATTCAAATATTCCTTATAAAGATCTGTATTTTCAGGCAGGGCTTGCCCTCATTATGGCTATTGCTGAATTGAACATATAAATCAGAGTAAAAAGAGTGCCAGTTCCCAAACATTGTCCTTAGTAAAGATAGCCTTTGTAGAAAACAAACTAAAATCAAATCCAGCTGCCCTGAAGCCAGAAAGTTCTTGGTGGGCCTACATTTCCTGAGGCAGAGCTATGAAGACCTGCCTTCTTTTGTAAAGTAAATAATTGCTGATTCTTCAAGCCATTTCCAAGGCTGCCTCTAAGGCTGCTGCTCACAGACTGACCACACATTTTTCTATCTGGCTTTGTTTGCAAAGGCTGCAAAAGTTTTCCAAATGTCTTCCAGCTTTGTGAAGGACCGCTGGTGGGAACCTGGTAGTAGAAGGGCTGGCTTTATGCACCAGAAGGAAGATTACCACCTGTTCAGTTGTGACATTTCTGCAGCATCTCTGTGCCTCCTGAGTCCTCACCTAGCCAGGGCATCAGCCCATCTCTTACATAGGAAGGACCAAGAGGAAAAGCAGCTGGAAGTGATGTGTCAGCTGGCTAATGAAACCCATTTACACCTCAAGCAACCACAAGGGAAAACGATGACAGGAATCTGGCAAAAGTCAAAACAAATGTCTGTAGTACTAAAATTTTGTGGTACTGTGACCAAAACTGTCATCTCAAATACTGTCCATGCATTGCTTTTTCCTTCTGTTTTTACCCACCACAGCCAAAGCTGATCTTAAGGACAGAACTGGCTCTACCATTTCCATTCAATGGATTGAGATTTTGGTTTTCACTGTCTGCAATGAAACTGTTCTAAAAGATATGCAGTTGTATATCTAAAATATTCTTACCAAGTCATGCTGTGAGAACCAATTTATAAG
>VRYO01000369.1:11212744-11227895 GCA_009812075.1 Sialia sialis
ACGTGCGTATGTCAATGCACAGTCCTTCCCGCATTGCTTGAAAAGTATACACACGTTTGCCCCTTCGCCTCCTCCCCCACGCCCTGAAATAATCAATACGTGATTTAATCACGGGGGGGGTGGGGGAAGAGGAGGGGGAGGACGGGACGGGAGGACGGGACACGATGGGGTCACGAAATCCCTCATTACTTTAGCACAAACACTCATTGTTTTAACCGCTCGTGGAACCAATGTTTAGTTATGAAAATCATAACCGTTATATGCCGCCATCCGCTCTCCCTTTACAGCATCTCCCTCTTTATTTACCCACTTTTGCAAGTGTACAGATAAGGTATGCAAAGAAAGTGTAGCGAGTAATTTATAGCTATGAATATAACATTAGGATAATGTTTCATTCTGTTACAAAGGCGAAATTTCTCTTCCTTGTGTAGACAGGTGTTCTTTTTTGCTCACTTCTGAATAGTAAATATCCAGACTCATTAAACTAAAGGCAAAGTTACGCTGTTGTTCGCTACAATGTATAAGACAGGCTCAGAAATTCTCCACCTCCTCCCTCCCTTTTCCCCTCAGCCCCCTCCAGAAAGAAAGAAAGAAAGAAAACACACACACACAATTTTACTGAAGATAGGGAAAGGGCAAAGCAGGATTGGGGTAAATCTCATTACATCTGCTCTAATCGCTTAGCAACACAAAGCCTTTTCTTGTATTAGCGCGGAGAGCCTTTCAGCGCTGCCTGACAGACAGTATTCAGTTAGCATTAGTAAACTCCATAAATCAGGGACTTCTTTGGGCGCAGTATAAGTTTTAGAACTACTCAGGAATTGTTTGGGGTAGGAGGAAGAAGAGCGAGAGGCGATATGCGTGCAGATGCTTGGCCACGTATTTATTAATTTATCTACCTGTGTGTTTGTTTATCGCAATGCACTGAAAGCGTCCCGCTAACAAATGCCTCTCCCAGAGTGTGTGCCCTCCCCAGGCCCAGGCCCTCGGGCAGCGGGGGAGCACGGCGAGGCCCTCGGCGCAGGGCAGCGCGGCCCACGCCTCCCCACGCCACGGCCCGTGGGATCCGCTTCCGCGGAGCCGGGCGGGAGCCTCCCCACGCCCTGGGGCTTATCCTCACTCCCCATTCCTGCTCCGCCGCTGCCCCCTCCCCACGGCTCCCCCCGTGATGCGATACTTTCCGCACGCGGGAGCAGCGCCGGCCCGGCGCAGCCTCCGCGCCTCCACCGCTCCCGCACAGGTAAGAACGGAGGTAGGAGCCCCCCAGGCCCTGTCCCTGGGAAGAGCTGTGGGCATCCCTTTGAGCGTCCTCTTGCCCCCAGCCCTCCTCTCCCCTTCCTCTCAGGGAGAGGCGCCGAAGCGCACCCAGCCCGGCTATCACTGCCTTTTGGGGAGCCCGGGGGTTCTTTCCGTGTTCTAAAGACTTTTTTTTCCCGCTCTCTTTTCCTTTTTATTTTTCTTTTCTTTTTTTTTTTTTTTAATTTGTTTGTTTGTTCCCCCTCCTTCTTTCTTTTTCTTTCCTGCCCCTCCCCGCGGCGCAGGTCCTGCCTTTTGTGTGCGGGCTCGCAGGGGCAGGCAGGGGGGCGGCGGGGGCCGGGCAGGCAGCGGGCAGCGCTGTCCCCGCGCGTGTCGTGCCTCAGCCTTTATCCCGGCGGCGGCGGCGCGGCGGGGGCCCGCCGGGCTCGGGGGCGGCGTGCGCCCGCAGCAGCTGCCGCCCGCCAGCCCGCGCTCCCCGCCCGCGCCGCTCCGCTCCGCGCTGCCCGGGCCAGCGGCGGGGCCGGCAGCACGCGAGGGGAGCGGGCACCTGCCCAAGGAAAGGCGGGCGCGGCCGGGCGGGGGTGGGGGGCACACACGGGGCGCTCTGGCTCGCCGCTCCATAATGCAGCGCGTATTACTCAGTGCATTCAGGGATTAGCTCGACTTGAAGTATGGGGAGATTCTGCGTCTCCCTGCTCCTCGCTTCTTGGAAAGGGGAGAGGGGAGAACCGCCCCCCCGGTCGCCCCTCTCCCACCCCCTCTTCCCGATGCGTCCCAGCGCGCAGCAACTTGGAGCTCCCAAGCGAGAGAGCTCTTAGCGTGTCAGGCCGCACAATGCGGGGCTAATTCCTGCTGCAAAAGGCAAGTGGTGAAGAATCAATCGCAGGCTTTACACAATCAAAAGGAATGATGGGCTTGGGGTTGTGAATTTTTTTTTATTACTTTCCCTGCCCTAGTTTGAATTTCTCCTGCTCCTTACCCCGTCCTATTAATAATCCTATGCAGGCGATTGCAGACTGAGGTAAAGCTATCATTTGTATGCGCCTGAAGATTAATTTCCCCCATGTACCAACTCAACGGCATAGTTATCTCTTTAACAGGGAAAACAGTTTGGCTCCATTGTCGGGTTGCCAAGACCGCCTTTTGAGAAAGGGAGCCCGGCTAGTCTCTGATCAAACTCAAAGGTTAGTTAAAAGACAAAAACAGCTGAAAATCTTCATGAATAATGCTGTTTCCCCGAGCCCAGTGTAGTGCAAGCGCACATTTCAATGCCAGAGCATTTTGTTATGCTGCTCGCCTAAGTCAGAATTTCACAGAAAAGGCAGAGAAGAAAAGCTCCAACAATTAGAGGGGGCCTGTCAGAAAACATTAACGCCTTCCTCGCCCAGCCTGTCAAGCGTGCTGGAAATAAAAAACGGGCATAGCGAATTGCACCTCCACCCTCTGGAGCTGCAGGAGGGAGAGGAAGGCGGGGTTAGGGACAGAGGAGGAAAGTGAGACAGATAAATGGACAGGCCCAGGCAGTTAACAGTCCCCCTTGGCTTTGCAGTTCATCCAAAAGCTGGAAAAAGAAGAGGAAAGGATCTGCAGCTGGACGTTCTAGCTTGATATTAATCCTTCTGTTTCATGCTCCAGAACTACATTTATTCTCAGGACCATGGCACAAGCACACACAAATGCACACATGCACTCACACCATCCTCTTACACCTTCAACCTTTTCCTGCATCAGCCCTGCAAAGCACACGAGGTACCTGGTGAAACAGCAGCCTGGCAAAGCTGCCACTGCTTTCCGCTTTCTTCCCCCTCCAGTCCCATTTCTAAATTGCCACATCTGTAACCATGCAGATGTCCAGTGTTGCCAACCTCCAGCTGAGCTGAAGGACCTCATGTCAGAGAAGCTGTGCTTATGTATAGCACCAGAGCCATCTTACTCTTTAGAATTTATTTGGAAAATCTTTTTCAAATGTACAGTTTTAACTAGCCAGATCAACTACCCATATGCTCAAGTGCTTTCCCTAGTTAAATACCTACCAACAAGGATACTAAAATATTTAAAGCTCCCCTGATCAGCTGATGTTGATTTCTGTAAGTGAACATCTAGACTTAGACTTTCCTGGCCAAAGCAGTTTTTCAGTCATTCTAATAACCAAGAGAGCTCTGGCTCATCTCTTACTGTGAGCAAAACCTCAGACCATTATTTTAAGTCTTGGTTTTCTTTTGCCCTTGTTGTCTTTGTTGTCTCATTGCAAATACATGTATATGATAGTAACTGATAAGGGGCAGATCAGCACTGAGCAGCTTCCATATTCAGCCTTCCGCTGGGTGGGAAAGAGTGGGGGAGATTACTGCTGTGCTTTGTAGTGTTCATATAGGGGTGGAAAAAATGAAATTCCAGCAGAATACAAAGAGACTGAAGGAAAGGTGTACCTCCAACCCTCCAATTTAAGGCGTTCTGAGGGCTGTATCTGTAAAGGGATTCAGCAACACAGTTCAGACAGCATGTGAAAGACATCAGACTGCCCATGGTTAGAGAGCTCTGTGATCCCTACACATCCTCTGGGGAGGAAACTCCTACCTTGGAGACAGGAACCATAGCCCTCTGTCCCATGCACACCCTGGAGCAGCACAGTACATCCAGGCAAAATGGTACTTGCTGCTCCCCTTCAGAGAAGGCAGGGATCTCCTGTGGCTTTGGAGCCAGATACAGCCCTTGAAGGATGTCCACAAAAGAAAAACCTCATGGAGGATTGGGACTTTCATTGCCTCAGACACTACTGTCCTGGAGAAACACAAACAACTGGTAGGAGAGGTGAGAAGTTTCAAGAGACACTTTTTCTGCCTCTATCTGGCTACCTGGTACTTGTTATTCTAATTACAGAGGAGTAAGATGGGTAAAAATGCAGGCATGGGAGCCTAAGGGTGTTGATCATGGACTGAAGCCATCCAGATTCATTGCTAGCTATGACTTTGTCCTGGCTTAATCCATTTCAGCCTGAGATCCACAAGTGCTAAACAGCAACCGTAAGTCTTTCCTCATAGATGCCGGGGATATGCAGCATTGGAAGAACATGAGAAAACTGGTAGACTCTACTGATCCAGACTCTACTTTGTGCAAGGAGCTGTTGGAAGAGCCTGTGCATACAGGTAGTCTGCCTTATTTTTCTAGGGGACAGACAACCCATGTTTCCCACTGCAAACAGGATCCAATCCAGTTTTTTGTCTTTACCTAACACTCAGAAAAGGACAGTTATGAATCCAAAAACATCAGAGTAAACATCTGTAAGTTGCTTAGGAGTAAAATTCCTTTGAAAATGTTACCCAACAAACCATGTATTTCAATCTCCTCTTAGACCCTCTGAACAACTACAGCAGCCAGTTGCAAAGTTTTCTGCTGGTCACGCCTGCTTTGGACAAACATCTAGCTTTCTTGGATTCTGCTTCTATATACTCCAAATAGCACTGAGGAAGGAAAGGTAAACTTCACAAAGGCTCCCTGTAACTGGCCCCAGTGACATAATCCAGGCCTTTGCTATAGGGGAGTGGAATTGTCTTCCTAAATGGAGCCCAAATGCATTTGGTTGGATTTTACACAAGCAGATCACAAAAAAAGCCCAGGTTCCAGGTTTGGGACAGAGTCCTCTTCCCTCACCACCAGTCACACCACTCTTCACTCACTCTCCCCTTCTGCTGCTGGCCACAGCTTGGAGCTATTTTAATTTGCACTTTCTGGACTGTCAGGGCTATATTACTCTGGAAGAGGAAATGAAAATCCCCATATTGGTAAAGTGTGAAATGCAGTTTTGACTGAGAAGGGAAGCCATTTTGACATGATTATACTGTGATAGTGCAGATTAAAACCCTGCCATATGGCCTAAGATAGGTTTATTCTTACTTTCAGGTAACAACACATTGCTAATTAAGTGGTGATGACATTTCCAAAGGAAAAAGAAAAAAAGAAAAAGAGAAGCCACCTGCACGTGAAATAGACAGTTAAGAGAAGGGAAGACATCAATCGGTGCTCATAATAGTGGAAATCAGCTCTTTTTTATCATTGTGGTTTGCTCTGAATAGGAGAGAATTTGTTTGATTTGTTATTGAGTAAACAGTAATTCATGTGTCCACTTGTAGATGTGAACACAGTGCTCCTGAAAGGCACCTGACTGACAGTACAGGAGAGCAAAGTCCTGCCTCACATCCAGGACAAACACAGCCTGAGCAACAGCACAGGGGGGTTCCCCATCCTGCTTGCCAAGGGCTGTGAGAAGGATGATGGAGGTCTCCTCGAGCAGGGCAGGAAGCCAGCCTGCCTCCTAAATGGCAGTCACATTTAAGGATGTACTTTAGTGTCCCTGTACTGGAGATCTTTGCTTTTGCATCTCAAGGGATACAGCAGCAAATGATGGTAGAACCAGCTCACACAAAACCTCCAGTCCTGCTTATATCCACTACTGTGTCTCTGTGGGATAGAAGTACTTTTAAGACAATAAATGGAATAGTATCAGACTGATGGTTTACAAGCAAAGGGTCACTTTAATCACTAGTAACCAGCCATTTGAAACTTTCAGATGAAGGGCTTTCCTTAAAGAACCAAGACTTTTACTTGCAGTTTCTTTTAATTGCACATATATATGCGTATATATTCCTCCATGCCATTCAGACTCTATTTGGAGCACCTGATCCAAAAGTCTGAAAAACGGGCAGTGGGACACATTTGGCTTCATCTTGTTTTAAGTTTCATAGCAAGCCACATTTTAGGTTACTCTAATGCACATCATATTGGTCTGCCTAGTTATGAGCCCTGACTTGGCAAGGACACTTACAGTCCTTATGGAAAAAAATATAAAAGAGCCACAACTTCCATACTTCCAGAGTATCACTTCCATCTCTTCCTGACTGTGTTGCTGCTCAGATGAACTCCAGAGTCTCTTGTGGTTCTCACAGATTTTGCATGCTCAATGATTTGAAGTTGGAATTTACCAGACAATTGAGGTTCTAGACAGATGTATGTCCATGGATGAGCCTGGCAGCACTTTATACCTTTTGCTCTCATTTTTGCTTCCTTCTCTTCTTCCTTTTTGCTGTCCCACATCTCATACCTGGGGCTGCACCAGCTTGAGAGTTATGCCTGAATCAGCTTCCAGGGTAAATACCCATTTGCAAACATCTTCATGTAGACATTCTCACAACTCACACTAGCACAACATATTGAAAACAAGCGTGGGTTGAAAGGAGACCAGGAAACCAAGAAGAAACCAAAGATGAAGACTTGAGAAGTATCTAATAGCAGGTACTACCTACTTGAATCCCAAATCCCCGTGGTCTTCGCAACAGTTTGAGTTCTGCCCCTTAGGGACTTGCTGGTGAGGATGGTGGCCATCTTCTGCCTCTGAGGCCAGCAAACCTGTAGAAAATAGTGCAGGGTAAAATGCTGGCAATTGTCTCTACATGTGCAGAAAGGAGGATGGCATGGACCTGCAGTGTCAGAGGATGCAGTGCAAGATGCTGTGGGAGAGAGTCACAGAAGCCATGACAGGGAGAGGAGGCCCAACCAAACACCAGTGCTATGTACAGCACAGAGCAGGGCTCTGATCAGTAAAACGGGAGCATATAGAAAGAGCAGTGCTGAGCACATCCTCCTGGCACCCAGGCAGTGCCAGCCCCAGGGGACTATTCCATAAGAGTTAGCAGTACCACAGGGCTCCTGCAGGTCCCTTTTCTTGTGTTCATGCATATGTGAGAAAGATGTGTTTGTGCAAGTAGAGAAGCTTGTAGAAAGGGCTGGCAGGAGTGTGAAACAGAGGAGGATAATGGTCTTATCCTTAATTCAGCTACTAGTCTCTATCTGAAGGCAGATGTATTTTCAGATATATTTTCACCTTCTCCAAGACCCTGTGGCAATCACTGTTAAGAGACTACAATGTACAGACAAACAGAAATAAAATAGCTGCTGGAGAAAGCAGTGAACAAACCTCCTTTCCTCATCCCCTGCTCCAAGTGTCAGAAGACCACTGCAGCCCCAGGGCAGGTGATGAGGACAATGACAGATCCAAGAGGGGCACTTTGCTCAGTTTGGATTTTCTCTTGGTTTCTCTGCATGGCCAACCCCTGTCTTCTTGGCACTTCACTTTTAGTTGCCACTACTCCTCTCTCTCTCTGTGCAGGGAACTGCTACTGACCAATGGAGCATTTATAAATAGAACAATGTTTAATTAACACAACAGTAGGACAGACTTGTTGAAATACTTCCCAGACAGCAGGCAAGAGTCCTGACAAGGAGACTATTATGGGAATTTTAATGAATCCTTCCAGAGTGGATCAGCTTCCATACATCTACATTGCAATGACTAATTTTGTTTGTGAAAATTGTATTGGTAAATGATGCAGAGTGACAACAACATTGGGGACCAGCAAACTGAATAAAGTCACTGGGTGACTGTGTGAAATACTGCCTACAGACAGAGCAGAGTGCTTACTAAATGCAGTGCAGTCATGGGTCCGAGTGCCCAAAAACCCAGCTACAAATGGAGTTTGCATAAGGCAGGCAAAGAAGCAATTAAATAACCCAAACAAGGATCTAGCTGTGCCAGATGACACCACAGCATGAAAAGAAGCAGGGGCTGAGCAACTACTTCTGTGAGACACAACCAGGAGCATGTGCCTTATTAACACTACTGTTAAATGCATGCCTGCTAGCTGCTGCTGTAATTAAGACCACTCACAGATATTCTTGCCATCTCCCTTTCTAAGAAAACAGGAAATTAAAATTGACTGCCCCAGTGTTAGGCCTGTGTAAGGTTCCCACCTAAGATACAGCAGCCTACTTCTTCTAACAGGCATGTGACAAATGTTAATCAGGAGGCACTGGAAGGACAAGGTGTACAATGTGCATTCCCTTGAGCTCATCTGCTCCTAGCTCTGTAAACTTTTCTTACTCCTCTAGCAGAGACATTGTACACCATCAGTAACCCGTGGCCATAATCAATAAGTACTAATGAGCTCAGAATTTCAGAAAGAGCCTATTAACCTTACAAATTTTAAGAAACAAAGCTCCCAGGAAGACACTCTGCAATGACAAATGTGTCATACTCAGATTTTCCAGTTCAGCTCTCCACTGATGTGCTGTATGGCAGTAGCCAACAAGAAACTCTCTGCAGGCCCTGTTCTTCTGACTTCATTGTTATACATCTGAGGTTCTTTTTCCCCAAAGATCTAGATTTTAATGAATGGATTCAAGATATGCCTTATCTATCCAGAGAGTCTGGGCACCACCAGTTTTCTTCTCTAATTTTGCCATTTTCTCCTCCTTACAGGCACGTCACATTTTTTTCTGGAGTACAATACAAATAAGGTGAACACACACTGAGTACTAAAACATGTTGCAATGCATTCCAAACAAAACAGAGCTTGGAATGGAAGTGTATGCTAGAATAGTAAGAAGAACAGTAAAATAAAGATTATGATGCATTACTTCAAAAATTCAGGAACAAAATAATTTCTGAATTGTTGGGCTTTACAATGATGTACACAAAGCTGACCAAGAAAGTCAACAAAATTATTGCCGAAAACTTCAGTAACATATAAGGATTTCACAGAATTGGAGTCAAACTTTGCAAACTGTTTTACATAAGCTTTGGTTTGCTGAGGAAAAGATATGAGGTGGTAGAGAATATATTATTTCTACTACTACAGATGCTGCATTCAGAGGTGCAGGTTGCAAAAACATTGATTAATTTTTATCCACATGCATCTGTTTCCTGTTGAATTCTTCCTTTCGCATAATGTGGAGTCTTG
This sequence comes from Sialia sialis, assembly GCA_009812075.1. Classification (NCBI taxonomy): domain Eukaryota; kingdom Metazoa; phylum Chordata; class Aves; order Passeriformes; family Turdidae; genus Sialia; species Sialia sialis. The sequence continues at coordinate 11,221,795 of VRYO01000369.1, forward strand.
CCTGTCAGATTAGCGCAATGCTTCACCCCCAGACAAAAGTGCTGGCCTCTGACAAATCCATCTAGAGCACACCTAGCTCCATCGGTGGGCATATTATAAAAGGTAATGAGCTTGACACCCCCCAGCTCCAGCTGCTGCAGCAGCGTGTAATGAGCCCTGCTCTATGGGCTCCAACACTCCCACTGAAACACCATTGAGAACTGAGACAGCATGCCACTGAATTTAATTTACTGCTTAGCATCAGCTGGCCCCAGATGATGGAAGGTCATCTGTATGGAGGGTCAAGTGGGATAAACAGCTCCAAATCTCCCTTCTGCCCAAGGGCTCAGAGCTGGTAAGCCCCAGGGCAGGCAGGCACAGACCTGATGGGGGCATGTCGGCTAAGCAGGCTCCACAGGCAGATTCCTTTGGAGCATCTGCTCTCCTACATGAGAAATCCCTTCTATTGACCATATCCCACCAACATTTTCACAGAAATTTTGAGAAAATCCAATGCAACAGGCTAGGTTTCTTGGAGGAGTTAGTCTGCCATTGTAGGTATTTCTTCTCTGATGGAGTAGCTTTCCTACCTTCATAACAACACATCACACCATATTTTGCTTGTAAGGTATCAAGAATTTTCAGATCATAAAGTATCATCATTCTGTTTCAAGAAAGCGAGGCTGGAGGGAAAGTTTGAGTCCAGAAAGGGCCAATGTCAGAGGTAGAAGGAAGAAAATAACAAAAGGGAAGCACATGGTAATACTACCTTCAGTGTCATATGGCTTAAGGATGAGGAGGTGAGGAGCCTTAAGGTGAGGAGCCAAGGCAGTGATATTTTACTTAATTCCTCACTGAGATTTTTTTTCTGCCATGCCATAAATATGTTGCAAGTGACTCTAAGCTTTGGGTGTATATAAAATTAAACCCAGTCAATAAGAAAATTTAAAAGATTCATTTGTTATGTTCAACCTAAGGGCTGAACCTGCCTCTGCTGAGGGACTAACAAGTCATACCATGCTCCAGAAGGTTACGATCCTGGGAGAGCAGGAGTGAGAAACACAGGTCTGGCAGGGAAGAGGGGCTATTTCCCACTGAGAAGATGGTTAATGCTCTTTAAGGATGTCCCTTAAAGACTTAAACCCAGAGATGTGACTATGCAGTAAGAAACAGCACAGCCAGATTTCGGCCTCTGAAAAGCATAAAGATGCTAATGGGGATGGGGGCCTGGGGCATGGTGTGCTCCAGGCAATTTCTGCATCTGCTCTTCAAAGACACAGCTATTGAATACAATGAGACCACCTGAGGAGTAGGAAACCTTCCTGAGAGAGCAACACAGGCAGAATCAGACCCCCAGGGAGTGTAATATCAGTCCTTAAAAATTTTCCTCACTGTGCAGTGGCAGGTCTCTCACTGGCTTCTTTGCCTCATGCCCACTCACCAGTCGGTACCGCACAGTGCATGTGCTTGGCTTGATGCAGCCCTTACGTGTGCGTGTTCTTCTGCTGCTCACAGGACACCAGGGGCTTGGGACAGGCCACAGACACACACATGGGGCTGGCAGGGCCCAAAGACAGAGCTGCACAGCTACCTCCATGTGGGCAGGCTGTGCGGCACAAAGGCAGGTACCATCTCTCTGCCTGCATACTGGTACTGCACAGACATATTTATGCCCCAAACATTTCCCTTTCTTTAGATATTGCCACCTCTTCCAGTGCAGACCTGTTGTGAGGCTACGCTCCTTTTCTGTGCAGATGACAGGTGGGAATGAAGGTTTGATATAAATATACCCTGGTCTGAAGTGGATCAGGAGCAAGATCTGGCCTAATTTTCCACCCTGAACAAACAATTTTGCTTAGCTCAAAACTTTTTCTAAAAAGAATAAGCTCAATTAAGAAAACCACAACAGCACAACTTTTAAAAAATACCATTGTTATTGTTCATGTGGGTTTTGGGTGGGCTGTGGAAATTGATTTACGAGTCAACCACTTTTCTCTTTTCTTGCCATCTCTCGCTTGAGTGGTTTGTAGGCCTTGGCCCTTTCTTTCACTCAAGGAGAATAAGGTTGTCTATGGAAGAGGTCAGCATTTCAAATTGGTGGAGTTCAACTGCACAAATGACATAGAACTGACAAGAAAAGACAGGGGGTTTGGAGGTCATAGACTGCATAGGTCCTGGTTAGGGTTTTCGCTTTGTGATGGGACCTGGCACCAAAATGAATTAAATAACAGGCTTAAGGACTATTGAGGGAGGGCTGAATGCAAATCAAAGATAAGTAGAAGTTTTCTTTCCTAAAAGGGGAATAATTTTTTTCCTTACCTCCCCCTTTCCATATCTGCACAGGCAAGGTCTGCATGTTAAACATGATTTAGCAGGCATTATTCTGGAGCCTTTTCATCAGGTTTCTGCAGTGATTGCCTATCTTGGCCTATGATTAATGATCTGCTGTGCAATTTGGAGGCTATAATGACTCAACAATCCACACACAAACTATATAGTCGCATTCCTTTTGCAGATTTGCCAAGCTGTTACCAAGGGGCCCACAACCAAGCAGGATTGTTAGAGAGATAGCTAAACATTTCTGCAAATGCCATTCTGCCCTTATCTTGCTGAGAAGTGCGTTGGGCAGCAGGCTCATTTACAAAATTCAAAGCCTAGATTTTAGTGGTTCTTTTAAAAAAAATTGGACTGAAATAATCATTAAAAAGGCTGGTAAGAAAAGATCCTGGTATATGGCCTCTCAGTGATTATACAGACAAAATACTTTCTTTGTTTCCAAATTTTGAATCTGATTAATTGATGCCTAATGCTATTAATGCAGTTTGAAAGCAAAAAAGTTAATCTTCCGAAACCCATGCCACAAATGAAATCTGAAAATCCAAGCAGATTTTGAAGTGAAAGCTTTGTCTTCATTTCAGTTTCTATACAGAAATAGGCTATGGGTTTTTATTTATAGACTTCAACTGGATCTGTATCCAGCTAAAAAACTGTCTGTAGAACGCTGATTTGCAAACTTTTTTTAAAGCATAGACCTTGATAAGAGTGATTTTGGAAAATCCAGTTCTGTTTATAAGGTTATTTTAAATAAAAATCGTTGTAAAAAGGAAAGGTGAAGACAGCTACTGATGGAGTCTGTCTTTCAGACATAAGTTATCTTCTGAAAAATAATTTTAGGATAATATAAACACGTTCCTGTTTCCTTTGTTAGCTGTTACATGAAGCCCAAGTAATTCCACCACAACTGAAAAGAGATCTCATATTAGCTGGGTTGCAGTTTAATAATTCATCTAGTTTTAGTTTCTGTCTTTTTTGTAGGCAACAGAGATTGCGAACTAGAGGGGCAATGTAGCATGTCCATGCATCCATGTCCATCCATGTCCATGTTATTGCTATTGTTGTTGTTGTTTTTATTATTATGAAAGTGCTTGGAAGCTCCCAACATTGTGCTGATATTGAAGCCTCATAACAACATTGAGGTCCCATGAAGAACACTGTCTCCTAGTCTGAGACCCTGACTGCAGAGAGGCTTCTTGGTCCCAGATTTAAGTACAAGTGTAAGTGATTCTCTGAATCCAGGCTTAAGCAAATATGTCACAGTTTAGTTTTTGTCCAAAGTGAAGACAGAAATATCTCCAAGCCTTTGGGAAGAAGGCCTTTCTGATTCCACTGTAGGAAACAAGCAGCTTCAGACCCTGATGTGTTAGAGAGAACCTCTTCAAAGAAACATTTTTAAGACTATAACACAAACAGGAAAACTACAATATGCAACCTGAAGACTCAGAGCAGTTAGTTTCCCACTCCTTTCCTACTGTTAAGGGAAAAGAGTAGGAAACATCCAGCTGCAAACACAAGCAAGCAAAGCAGCATTTACCCTCTCTTTATCCAGGCTTTCATCCTTATGCCAAGAGTCAACCCACATTTACACACTGTGGATGTCCTACTGTTTTATAGGTTTTAAACTAATCTTTGCCTCAAATATGTACATAAATACATAAAATCAGTTGTGAGCAGACTGCTGTACAGCTATGATAGTGTTGCTGTGCATATAAATCTCTTAATCTTTGAATGGTTGTGTGGCTGACACTGCCCTCAGGGCAAAGGATTGGAGGGTCAACAACCTTCCAGTGATGCTCTTCTAGACTGTGGTTATCAGCCCCAAAGTAGGGGTTAGGCAGGACCGACAGAGACCTTTGGTAGCTGGAAGATACTGCCTCAGAGAGGTGAAAACCTGCTGCTGCAGTGGGATCATTGGCCTGTCTGAGAGAACCACTAACCTGACTCGGGATGTGGCAAAGGCAGCAGCAGGGAACCCCTTCACTCTCAGCATGCCATGGCCTCTGCCTCCCAGCCTTGCTTGTGCCTCTGAAAACCAGCGACTCTCCTCTCAGGTAGATGGAATCTTCAAGTCTTTTCGGGACTCCTTTGACTTCACTGAAGCAACAAAAGTGTGTACTTTCCACACAATAAAAATTGGGTCAGAGCAGGTCTATACAGAGGAAATATTTTGTCTGGGAGCCCACAGGTGATTCTGAGAAAGATGAAAAAGCCAACAAAAAATTATCGCTAATTTGAAAGCTTCTTTGGTTGCTTCCTGTGTATGAAAGTTCCTCAGCATATTCACATCCATATGGATAATAACTTGGATGGGAATAAGGCAAGAATCCCCACTGGCATCAGACCTCCACCATCCTCTGTATAAGATGGCACTAAGAGGGACACAGAGCCTCCACCACAGCCATGTCCTCGGTTTTTCTACTGCAATCAGCTGTTACAGATGTGGGACAGCTGTGACACAGCCAACTGCCTGCTGGGCAGTGTGATGAGCTCAACCTTATTTCACACCTCTCACCCTCTCTGTTTCTTTAGTTACCTTAGTTTGAGCTGCTGCTTACAGGTGAACTGGACGGAGATTCCCAGAGAGCTTGGGTGGCTGAGGACCATGGTGTGTGAATATGCAAGAGACACGTTTTATATTCCAAGAATGACTTATATACGGACATAGGAGAAATAAGAATCACTCCAGCTTTGCTCATGGCATCTTTTTGTAGTCCGGGTGCTTCAGGAGGAAAGACTGGTTTTCAGTGATGGCTCAGTATTTCTGGAGGACCAGAGTTCAACTGCTGGGATTCAAGTCTTAAGGAAGTTAGAGACCTTTACAGGGGTCTGCAAGGTGCAAACTAACGTGTTTCGGAACCTGAGAATGACTTAAGTCATACTTCTCCTTTGATTAAAGTAAAATATTGTAACCTGAAGGATGTGGACAAGTGTGTAATTTTACATGTCAGCAAGACAAGAAAACTGAATTTCATCAGAAGCTGAAAAATCTGCCCCAGAATCACTTTGAACACTGGCATATGTATCAATGAGTAGTTGTCAAACTAAGACACAGTGACTATCTCAGCTGGTAGATCATTTAATCAAAATGGGTGTAACAGATAATTGTGTGGGCCATTGGCATACATGGCTGATAATTGAAAACACCATTTTTATGGGTTGCTTTTACAGTGAAAATTGTATAATTTGAGACAGGCAAGCAGTGATGACCACAGCCATTCCTAGGTAAGCCTGTCCACAGAAGAACAGCTTGCTCAGAGTTGTTGTATCCCTCTGTTCACTCAGAAACCATGATTTTTGCCCAGCTTACAGAATCACATTTAGGATGCAAGTCAGCCAGTTGCAAGGGCAGGAACTAGAAGCTAAACCTTTTAAATAAATAGAAAGTATTGAGTGATCAGTCCCTCTATAGAGAATCCCTTTCTCCATGCCTTTTTAAAAGTTATTTGAGCACCTTTATATGCTAAAGATGGGTTAAATGGGGTCATAGGGCTAAAATAGCTAAGAACTTTGGAGACACTTGGAAAAGGAATATGAATGCCTCTTTCCTACATTGCCTCTAGTCTTGCAGAAGGGCAACAGTAAATGTTCCTGAAATAAAAATCTTAGCCTTCTGAAACATTTTGCTATATAGTTGCCCACTAAATGCGGGGCAAGGAATAAATCTTTATTATGTCTTGTGTACTCCACTGGTTTTCACAGGAACTATGGGACTTTCCACAGAGCAAGCTGATAGATTTTGATGTATTTGCTCTAAAACAAGTGTACACTGTACAGTAATTTCACGA
>VRYO01000369.1:11228834-11296687 GCA_009812075.1 Sialia sialis
GCTTATATTCGGGTGCGGCTTATGTATGGACAAATCCCGTGGTCTTCCCAGCTACCTGGAAGTGCGGCTTATATTCAGGTGCGGTTTATAATCGTGAAACTACTGTAATCTGGAGATTAATAGAATAAATATCAAGGGCTAAAGCATAGTTTTTTCCAAAGCTAAGAACAGTTGCTTTGTGGGAGCTGGACCAGAAATCTGAGCTTCAGATTACCAAGCTAAGGGATCAGAAACACATAAAGGGTTAATATCTGCTCTTCCAGATGTGAACTTCATTAATTTAATCTAAAACATCTTGAGAGATAATAATACACATATTTTCAATTACAACAATTATTTAAACAGCCCTAATCTTGCACTTCATGAAACCATTTACATTCACTGTAATGTCAAGCTCTGCAGGGGAATATGTTAACAGGAAATCTAGCATCTCCTAATTACATTACTTCTATGAAACAGAACCAAAACTGGGTTTTGAAGGTTGAGCTGCGAGCAGGAACTATTGCATGGCAGATGAGAATGCAGAAGCACCAGAGCAGATAGATGGGTATACTATATTTGTTTCACTTCTCTGTAGAGACACTGGCACACACATCTGGGAAAAGATGTATTATCATAAAACCTGCATTTAATTTTGGAGTAAGAATGCTTTCTCATTGACTGAGTCACTGCTGTACTTATAGGCCATAAAAGAGAACTACCATGCAGTATATGCTCTAATCTTTCTAAAAGCCTTACACAGCTCATTAGAGATTCACGGCCCAAAATCATATGCAGAATGAGTAGCATCTACGCGACATTTTCAGATTCTTGCTCAGAACAAGAAAGTCAACTTTGACCTTGGCCATCTACTGGGGAGAGAAAGCAGCAAACAGTGGCACAGCATTTCCCTGTCAGTCAGTCTCATTTCACTCCCAGGGTTTTGCTTCAGCTCTGAAGGCCTCCATGGTACTCCCATCTCAGGCAGCTGCCTCAGGATGGCCTCCTACATGGCTCTGGGAAGCTCAGGTCTTGAGGCCACCATGGCAGTGTGGAGGGTACAGCTAAGAAAAAAGTCCAAGGGTGGGATGTTAATGTACTGAAGCTTTAAAGGACATGTCAGGAAACACAATGTGAATTTTCAGATGGGAAAAGTTCAGATTATTACTCCAGACATGGTGCTGACACTGCACCAGTGTGTTGCCCTCCATGGCACTGGGAATGCACCCACTGCTATCACAGATATGTGAGCAGGCACCTCAGAGGTGTTCATGGTCCACTGAAATTCAGGATGAGTTGGGTGCCACATTGCTTCAGCTGTCTTTGTAAATCTTGGCCTTACTTATGTTTTCTGGTTATCTAATAAGATTTTCCCAGAAGTGACAATGACTAGTGCTTTTTAGCAGTAACAATTTGCGAATAATGTGATAGAAGCAAAGACACCATTTTATGCTGGAGCTCTTTGTATGACATCACACAAAGACTACTTCTATCAAGCGAGACTTGCTGTAAAAACCTTTCCTCTCACATCATTACTTGATCACCAAAATATGTACACAGCTTTTTGGAGATGCAGCAGCTTGGTTCCCTCTTTGAACTTGACTGAACCACTGGCTATCTGTAGCAAACCAAACGATGGCAGAAATGCAAGCATAGGAATACGTAATTCCTGAAATGAAGCCACAGGTGTGTGCATCCATCACACGGGCTTACCTCAACCATTTGGTGATGTGACTTGGGTGCTGTGTCTATGCTGTACAGGTACATTAGTAACCCCCTCCCCACCCTACATCCTCCTTGGTAATTGGTCATTTGCTGGTGGACAACACAAGAAGTATGGTGGTTCTTGTAAGGGCTCTGAAAAGAAAATCAAAGAAATCAAAAACTGTCTTATTGGAGCAATCTTTTGTGCAAAAAGATTCAAAGTGTAGCAAAAGCTCATCCATCTCATAAATTACCCCCACCCACCTGCCAGTGGAAAAGCTCAGCAGTGCAGGGGACAGGGGCTGAGAGAAGGTGATGGGGAGGGATCTTTTTGTTTTCGATTTGCGATTGTTTGGGTTTCTGATCCAAGGTAAATGACAAGAAATCGAAAAACACCCCCAACACACATATTTCAACTAAAGCAAGTGCTTGGGATTATTTTTTCCCCCTCTGTGTCTGTTTGAAGGTATTCTCTGAAGTTGACAAGCACGTGTTTTGGAGACCATTGAAAAGTTTCTTCCATAAATAGAGGAGGCAGCTTGGCTTAAGTGTTGCTAGGGAATACCTGGCAACAGGCAACAATAGTCCTTTTAGAGAGCCCAGGGCAAACAGTGACCGTGGTAATGGGGTGGGCTTAAGGGAGGCTCCTTGCCCAAAGCCCCTCCACTCACACTGCGCTCCAGCCCTGGGCTGTGTTCCGGAAATTCCCTGCACAAAGCCCGCCATTCAATGGGAGGTGGGCCCGTGCGTGTGCTTTTCTGGCGGGGAGGGGGGCTGCAAAGGGAGGGGGCCTGCTTGCCAAAAAAAACCCAACAAAAAACCCTAACCAACAAAAAACCTATTTTTTTCATTTTTTTTTTTCCCTGCAAAGGCTAAGAGAAGCACAGAAAGTGCTAAGTTTGTAAAAGAATCTGAAAGGGTTCAGAAAGGAGCATAATGGGGCCAGGGAATGCCCCATGAATTTTGAACAGAGAGCAGAAAAGAGACCCTAAAAAGCAATTAGTGATGCTGCCTGTCGCTGAAGAGAGAGCTTGAAGGAGGTGGGAAGGAGCAAAAGGAAGAGGGCAACTCCAATCACTTAGTAAAGTAGGAGGGAAAGCGGGGGGGAGTGCAGGGGGGTGAGGGTAGGCACAGGGAGAGAGAGAGAGAGACTGGCGCCTTCGGGAATTTTTGTAGCAAAAATAGATGGAGGCACACGGCAAGAGCAGCGTCCAAGGAGTGTCTGGAGCCGACGGCACATGCCAAGATGCCTTTTGACTTTGCCTCCCTGCCCATTTCTGCAAAACCAGGGATCAGCAGGACCTGGCTGCTGTCTCTCTGCTCTCCGATGTGTCACACAGGCTCTGCCTCAAATCCTCACCCATCCCTGCGAGGAGGAATCCTCAGCCAAGGGTGTTTGCCTGACAGATGAAGGCGATAGTGACATTTCTAAAAGACCTCCAATCTCTCTTCCTCTGCTTTCCTCACCTCATTCCAATTTCCAGAGCCATGCACAGACACCTATTTAGCCATACATTCCCTGCACAAAATAAAAGTAACGCTGTCTGCTCATTAGCTGGGAGTTGTTAGGGAGGAAAAAAAGAAGGAAAAAAGGACTGTCTGAACAGAGCTGAATAGCTATAACCTTAATGGGTTGTCAGAAGTCTGCAGGCAGCAGGGTGAGGGGAGCCAATCCCCCTCTAGTCTTTTGTCCTAGACATTGTTTAGGATCAGTGGTAGCTCATTAGGTCGGGACAGTAATATTCCTAACGATCCTGTGGGGTTGAGGCTTCAGAATGTGTCTTCAGCTGTTTTCCTGATGTCAATCTGATTCATGGAGAGGCATTTATCTCGACAGAGATCTTTGGTGGAAAGCGTTATTTACCTTTCATACCCTGATTACTAACCTTTGACAAAAGTTGCAGCTGGAAGGGGAAAAAGGGAAGCTAAGAGAGTCCTGTTGGCATAAACTGAGGTGTGTTATCGTCAAAGCGAAGTAGATGGGGCCTTGGCCTACAATTTGACCCTACAGTTTGCCTCCTTGTATTTCAGATTCCATTGGCAAAGTAAGTATAATCACCCATTTTGTGTTCTGGTGGTGATGAAGAAGAAAACACTGGAGTGTGAGGTTTTTAGGCAATGGGCCAGATAAGTAGCTAAATTAATACCTTTTCTGCACTCGGGGATCCTAAAAGGCTGGGATTTTTTTTTTGTTGCTGTTCGTTTGTTATTTTTTTCTGGTTTCTAACAAAAAGAAAACCCAATCTTATTAAATTATATATCAGAATGGATTTTTCATTTGTGTATGATTTCCCTTACATCCTATACTTGTTTTCAGCCTAGAAACATGAATCTGCTGAGGAAGGGAGCAAAGTTAAACTCACATCTTGCCTCAGGCATTTCTGCAGGCATGAGGCTGAGCAGATGCAGTTCACTGACACAGGCCAAATCACCCTCATTGGTCATTTGTGCTGCCTGACAGTGTCACAAATCCAAGATGACATATTATTAGAGTGATGAAATTAAAGAATAATTGATCACGTGGCAGATTTCCTTGTGATTAGGAAACACATTATTCATCCATTTGCCAGTCCTGCCAAACACAGAGGGCAAAGTACATTGTCATTCCGTACCCTCTCCAAGACTTCGCTTCTTGTATTTAAGGCCTGGGGTTTTCTAAGGAAACTCTCAAAGCTCCGTGCAGCTGCCCTACATCCCCATTAAAAAACAGCCAAACTAACAAGTAATGATGAAATGATTTCCTTATTTATTTTGTGTTAGAAAACAGAGTGGACAATGAACTGCTCTCTGAAACAAAGGGGCAAGAACTACTCATCCCTTTCACTTCAGTAAGAGGAGGGTAAGTACGCACAGGTCAGCCTACAGACACTGAAAGGTTCAAACCAAGAGCACGAGGCAATGGAAACAACATCCCCAGATCCTCAGTGAGTGCAAAGCAGCTGCCTCTGTGATGCTCCAGAGCTGGCCAGAGCAGGAGCAGCTGCTGTGGGCATCCTGTGAGCCAAAATAGCCCCCAGTGACTCTGTCACATTCTTTATGCTAAGATCCTGGGAAAGAATTTGGTATCCCATAGGACACCATCAAAACACATGGAAAGACACACAGAAAAAGGCTTTGGGATTCTCTATTGAGGCTTAACTGTTTCTGCATTTGGGTAACTCTGCTACCTGGGGCAAGTTGCAAAGGAACATTATGAATCATGAGGTCTGCACAAAGAACCATCCCACACCCTAAGGAGGGATGGACTTTCAGACCCACATTTATATATTCTAACAGTGGGGAGCATTATTCTGCTGCCAGTGAAAAGGCTGCTGGGCTAAATGTTATTTTTCACAGGTTACTTACTTAAAAGAGGGCATGAGCATCAAGAGGTACCTGCCACCAGAAGAACATGACAGAACAAGCAGGTCATGCCTCTTGAATAGATCCAGAATAGTTTTCTAGCTAATGAGCAGCAAAAGAAATGCTGCTGAGAAATGAAGCAATGGAACATATCTCATCATCTGCAAGACAGCTTTTGCCCAGCGATTCTACTGATTTCTCTGGTACCCCAGGAATATTGAACATTGATTCCCATATCTGGGCTGCAACTGGCAGTGGTGTTTGTGCCCATAATTGCATGAATGAAACAAACTTGGCAGACTGTAGCAAAAAGGATGTTTTTCTTCAGCAAGTTTTAAAATAACCAGCAGCGATATTATTGTATGACAGAAACACTACAATAACTAATGGGACATGTCCTGCTCTCTACAGAATCAAGCAGAGAAGAAAAAAATCAGCAGAATCACTCAAAGGTTTCTGAAATATTTCAATATCTTTTTAAAGTGTCTGTGTGGTATTTCTAACAGGGGAAGTAAAGGGATATGAAGACAATACTAACTCTTACAGTTTTCCCTGTCCCATACTGATTTATCTGTCTTGTGAAAGGTTTGAAAACAGCAGGCTTGTAAGGAAATTGTGAGAGTTGCACTGAGATCCTGACTGTGTGTAATTATATCAAAATGATACAATTTGCTGAGGCACAGGACCATGTTTCCTAAAGAATTTGTGGATGCTCCATCCCTGGCAGCGTGCAAGGCCAGGATGGATGGACCTTGGAGAAATCTGGTCTAGTGGGAGGTATCTTGCCCATGGCAGGGGATTTGGAACAAAATGATCTTTCAGGTCCCTTGCGGCCCAGCCCATTCTGTGATTCCACGATGCACCTAACACATAACCAGCGGGCACGGACACGCACGGGCACCCCCGCGCCGCCGCCGCAGCACCACGGACAGCGCCCGCCGCGCCCTGTCCGGCCCGGCCCGGCCCGGCCCGCTCCCCGCGGGGCTGGCAGCCCTGCTTGGAGAGCATGGAAATCCCTCGGGGAGCGGCAGGCAAAGCCACGCTGGAAGCGCTGCCACTTCACACAAAATGCAAGAGCCAAAATCCCTGCCCAGTCCTTTTGTTTTCAAAGGGAATTTTTAGAATCACTTGGTTTAAACGTTGAGGAAACATGCCTACTTGGAAAACATTCCTGCAGCTGAGTACATCAAGAAAAGCTTTATTTCCATACGGGTCCTCAGGAGTGCAAAGATACAGGCATTTTGCCTGAGACGACCATGTCTTCTCAGGTACATTTCAAACACTTTGTATGCAGCATGGTGATATGAACCTCAACAACACTGCACCTCCCCACGCTCCAGCATGAACTCAAAAACCAGCTTCTCTCAGCCAGTGAAGACTTCAGAAGTGATGGCCTGGCTGAGATGATACTCCTAGCTTTGAGGTGAATGTGGCCGTGATTCTTACTGAACATGTAATGGTTAAAGCACTCTTGGTGTTACTAGGACACAACAGCTGGAGTTCTCCAGTCTTAGGGCTCACTACCTGGGCACAGAAGGGGCTGCTTCAGTAGCAAGATTGAGCTGGCTGAGCCTGCTGGTGATGTTTAAGAAAGTAGATTAATAAACGGATGACATACAATATATGTGTAGAAGTTAACTCTGTGGCTGGCAGGCAGGTCTGAGTAACATCAGCAGCCTGAGAGCCACTGGTTGTAGGCTCTGCTCATACTGCATTGGTGTAGATGGACTGCAAAGTTCACAGACCTCAGGTGAAAGGCCTAATTTGGCCTCTTCAGCATCAAGTATCAGTCAATATCTTTTTGAATCAACTTGCACAAACATTCTTTGTGTATCAACACCCCCTTTCATGATACCAGAAGAAATAGATTTTGGGTGCTACACAGCAGTATTTAGCCAGACAAGCCTTGAGACTTGTAGAATTTGGGATGTGGAACTAAAGGCACAGTTAAACCGTGATTCTCAGATACCATGTGGCCTTTCCTCTAGGATTTTTAAAACACATCTAATAGAAAGGGTGTTCTGAGTTTCTGTGACTGTGCTGTGCAGAGCATGGATTTTGTCCAATGACCATGAGACCCTTCAGAGTACTCTCTGGTGTTCAGTCACCTATAAACACCTCCAGAATCTCTTGAATTAGCAATGTTTATGAGAAATAAGGGTGTAGATGTGCCAGACACAACTCCTTCACAGCTATAATAGATATGACAGTTTAAATGGGTACCAGGTGGGAGAAAGCAAGCTTTGCAGCCACCCTTTTACAGCAAGCAAATTGTCCATTTTCCAAATCAGTCTGAAGTGAGGGCAGAGCCCAGCAGAGCACGGTGCTCGGGGAGTGGGAGAGCATGTTGCCATGCAGACACACTTGAAGCAGGATGAGCAGCTTTATCAGCCTGACACACACACACACACACACACACACACACACGGGGTTTTCCTCTCAGCCAGGAGTATTCGCTTGGGCTCTGCTCAGCACTGTGTCAACACATGCATGGCCTTGAACTAGCAAATTCATAGCCAACAGGGTGTCTTTTCACTGACCTCCCTGACAATGCAGCCATGATCTCTCTCACCCTGTCTGAGGCTCAGCCAAGCATGCAGAGTAAAAGACCCTCCACTGTCCCTCCCCTTCATGCTTTCTGGTTGTTTTGTGAGGTATAATGTCAGACAGGGAAAGACATTCTTTTCATTTATTACCAATCCTAATTTCTTAGATTTCTTTGCAATCATCCTCCACAACAAACACAGTACCAGGTACTGTGTAAAGTGCTGTAACAAAGTACTGGCTTTATTACTGCATTTTTATTTTCAGCCTTGTGGCTGTCAAACAGCATTTGGCAAGGCATCACCACAGAGGCTGAATGCAGGCAATACAGATCTGGGCAGCAAAAGATGCAGCATGTGCTTGAAAAGCCCAAGTTGGCCTTTGCTCAGAGAGGAAGCAAGTTTGCAGTAGCCCAATCCCTTAAACAGCTTATCTTCTTCTCCCTGCTGCAGCACAGGAAGCAATTGCAGTAAAGACTCCAGCCCCTACTGCTGATGAATACTTTGGGCAACTTAGGATGTTCAGCAGAAACCTAAGAAAGTGAAGAGGAAGATCTCTGATCTGCATTATCTGTGAGGAGACTTAAACCCACATCTTCCAAAGGCAGAGGACCAGATGCATGACCATAGTTGGAGGTGAGCATCAATTTAGTCTGCTGAGTAGCTGCTTAGGGATGCACACTCTGGCATGTCCCAGAATGAGTACAGATCCTATGCAGCCTGGAAAACAGGGCACCTTGTTTGAACTGGCTGGGACTGAACAACCTGAATATTATAGCCTGAAGAGTGGAAAAAGCTTTCAATGATGTGAGTCAATCTATTCCTACCTAGATAATCCTCTGGCAATTAAAACATAATCCAAACCCCTCTTAAAGGAGGGTGGGCAGTTGGGATTTGTAGAGCCCATTGAAAGGAAAATAGTGAGATGAGGTATGAAGGCCTTAAAAGACAAATTATCATCTTCCAGCCCAAACTATCAGTCAATAAACTTCCTCCAAAAGGAATAAGCACAGAAAAGCATTTTCAAAATAATTGTGGGGAAAAGCCAAACGTATCAGGAATAGTTTCCCCCTAAGTAACATATGAAGTGACCACATAAAAGAAGAAATGGAATTTTAGGTAGAGTTGTCTGAAATTAATCTGACAAGAGGACAAGGTAAAATTGTTTGTTTATATTGTACGAAAAGGAGCTCACCACTCCAGCTGTGATGGTAGCATGTGATGCCCGCTTGCCTTATTCCCGCAGGAATTCATGGTGCCTGCACAAAGCCAGGCAAATGTGAGAGTACCAGGGCCAGCTCCTCAGAACTCCCACCTGGCCAAGACCCACCACACATCTGCCCAGGTATGCGGTCTGTCAGACCTGGAGAATGTTCATGTGAAACTGCCATGAAGCAGCCTGGACCTAACCTTGTGACCACCATTCCAGAGCTTCCCACTGGCTCTGACTATACTGGGCCATGCCCTGAAACACATCAGCAACTGAAACACAGCATCCCCTCAGTGGCTGCTCTGTGTCATGAGACACTGTGTGAACACACTAATGAAGAAACGGAAAATTTTGTCCTTGGTTTTAAATAGCCACAAGGATACGGATCACAGCAGCACCAGCATCCAGCTAACAGTCTCTCTCAACTAGGAAAAAAGCTATCTTTGCCCAGCAGAAATGTCAATTTGTTTTTTTCTTTCAGCTCCTGGATCAATAAATCCTTTCAGACTAGGACAATTACCTTCTGAAATAACGAATTCTTGAAGGGAGAAGAGGGACAGACTTCCTCCTCACAGAGGTAACTGCTGCAATGGCAGGCCTTTTCTTGTGGGCTCACCATTAATTAAGAAATTTTGTCATTTCCCCTTGATGCTGGGGGCCGAAGCTGAATCCATCTTTTTTGTTTAGTTCTTCTGTGCCAGTTTAGAAAAAAATATTTGTCCAAACAGCTTTTTTTATCCCTTCAATTCACCTGCAGATATACCTCTTCAATGGTGACCCATACTATGGGGCAAAAAATCCATCTCTAATTCTTGCAAAGATACTCATTTCACTAGCACTGAAATAGAAATTGAGGACTCACATATTTTAGGGAATAGAAATAAGTAAGAAATCACTGTTCATGGTTTTTTTTTTAGGAAGCATATCAAACAGTCTTTAGTGAAATAAAATGATGAATTCTTGCTGAAAATTGAGCTTAAAATTTTCATGAGCTGTTTTCAGCACTGTAACCAAGTTTTGGTATCCTCTTTTCTCAGAAATGTAGTCCTTTTCTCTCCATCTAACTCTCCTTTTCTTAAAAAAATAAATAGAAAAATAAAAATAAATACTTTAGTAAAGACAATCAGTGAAATTTGAATTCAAAACCATTATGACAGTCAAGGATGCTGTCTATCTACTCCAAACAGAAACTGTGTCTTCACTTTGTTGCCCTCATCCCTCCCACATGAAATCTTCTCTTTTTGAGGTTTCTCTTGTCTATAAGGAGAACATCCATTCTCCCCCATCCCTTGTAGTGCTGGCTCTTTCCTGTGTGAGATCACTTTGAGTAATTAATGTCTAAAAAGCCCGTGCCTGTATTTTCACAGTAAACACACACACTGCATCAGAAATCTTTCAGTACATTCTGCTAAGCTTAAATAAAATTCTTGATTTTGGAAACACTAGACAGGACATTGTAAATCACCACGTTTGAAGGCACAAGTCAATGCCTTCCTTTTGCTAAGTACACTTGTAAATGTGCACACAGACATTTTCCAGAGCTTTGAACAATTTGTTCTCCCAGTTAGATGAAAAATGGTTTGCATACACCTGTATGGAAAGTGATATGTAATCTTTTATGTTTGCGATTGGAGAGTGCTCAGGTCAATCAACATGCAATAGGAGGTAGTGGTAACTCTTATTTTCTATTTAATTTTACAGTCAAGGTTGAGTATTTGTTTTTGAAAGATTGGTGGAGTTGGTTGGCAGTGCCAGGGAATCGGACTCTTTTTATCTTTAGTGTGCTTGTTATGAGTGAGGAGGCAGGTGCAAAGCAAGTGTTCTAACACCATCGGCAGCAATAATCCCCACCTGATCACTGCCTGGCCACCTGCTCTCCAGGCTCAGAGATAACCCAGGCTCTAAGTTAGTGCACTTCTAAGTCTTTGCTAAGCAAAGACTCATAAAACACTCAAATTACGGTAACATCAGTGGCTGTGACAACATATCAATATTTGATCTCTGACAGTGATTTCTTCCGGATTCACCCCAAGGCATGCAGCCCAATCTGAAATGGCTTGACCCAGCATAATGCACCTGTGGTTTATGGAGAGCCTGTTCAAAGCCTTGATGAAGATGGCATCTAACTTCCTGATAACCCTCATGCCATCAACCACAGAGCTTGTTATTAGAGCCAAGGCATCCTCAAAGCTACTGAATGCTGCGCTTGTCTTGGAGTCAGTAGTTAAAATACGTAAGATTCTCACACAGAGGTTGCCCCTCAATTTACAGTAGGACTTATCATTGTTACAGGAAATTACTTTCCCCTGCTTAGTGATACATCCATCCTAAAACACACTTTATGTGGCTGCCAAGAGGTGCAGCAGACAGGAAGAAGCAGATACGTGCAGAAGCAAGTTTGTTAGGAGGTAATGCAACTTCTCCTATGTTGGCTAAAATTAAAAAAGGAAAGGAAAGGAAAGGAAAGGAAAGGAAAGGAAAGGAAAGGAAAGGAAAGGAAAGGAAAGGAAAGGAAAGGAAAGGAAAGGAAAGGAAAGGAAAGGAAAGGAAAGGAAAGGAAAGGAAAGGAAAGGAAAGGAAAGGAAAGGAAAGGAAAGGAAAGGAAAGGAAAGGAAAGGAAAGGAAAGGAAAGGAAAGGAAAGGAAAGGAAAGGAAAGGAAAGGAAAGGAAAGGAAAGGAAAGGAAAGGAAAGACAGATGAGGCTTGGCTTCATTTTTCTGTTATCTAAATAGATTCATTTATAGCTTGTAAATTACAACTGTCTGCATGACAAACATTCCTTGCTCCCCAGTCCTGATACAACAATGTTCCTTCCCACTGATTGAACCACCAGGTTTTGCTCTCCTGAGAGATTTTAAGGCTGCACATTAAGGAGGTGCCACAAAACACACTGAGGAAACCATCTGCAGCAGCGAAGCCCTGCAGAAAAAGGGCTTAACCAGCTGATTTGTTTATTCCTTTCAAAGAAATATGGTACATGCCATTGAAAGATCTGTCAGCTAAAAATCTCTGTTTATATCACTCTTGCTTTCCTGCAGGGCAGACGTCCCTGGGCTAAGGGGAGATGGCAGTGGGTAAGAAGTGCCAGAGCTCAGTTGAGAGGATTGGAGGAAGATGCGTGAAGGAAAAATACTCAGTAAAAAACGTCATTAGCACATAATTAAGAAGCAGAGAAAGTTGTTTGAGGCTGATTTTATGCCAGGGGAAAATGAAATAAAAGCACTGGCTTCCCCAAGTTTGCAAGGGAGAAACTTGTCCATCGTGTGATGGGCATGACAAAAATGAGGCAGTAAAGGAACTAGTCATTGCTGACTCTCACATGGACTCAGCTCAATAGATCCACAGCAACAATCTAGCCCAAACCATCAAATTTTCCCTCACCCACTCCCCCACTCTAGGAAACTGCTAAAATTCACAGCCTGCTCTCTGAACTGCAAATGAAGCAGGGAGTTACCAGTACCACCTTTCCCGGTGCTGTTTGGCTTCTTTGATGTGGTCCAGGATGAGCTGCAGGTGTCATTGTCACCACAGTGCACATAGATAGGGAATGGAGAGGTTGGATGAAATGGGGAAAAATTGAGGGGAGAAACTGAAGCTATCGGGAGAAAATTAATGACAGGTATCTACCACTGGTGAAAGATGAACTAACTTGAAATTGTGAAGATTTTCAGAACTCTTTTTTTAAATCTCCAGATTACGCAGAAATATTCTTAACTTTTAAATGTTTGGGGATTTTGTTAAAGTAAAATCATTATTTATTCCACTCTTTCAAGCAAGGGGAAAAATTAAAATAAATTTAAAAAATAAGGCCAAAGAAATCAGCAACTCTTTTGCTAACAAGATTTTAAGACTTTTTGATGATGCTATCCTCACTACCTACAAGCCCTTCAAACCCCACAAAAATTTTAAAAATATCTTAACAAGTCCACTTGAAACACCCCATCAAGAAAACAAAGTCATGGTCTCATGCATTCTAGGAGCTCTAAAAACTATAATTAGTTAACTCTGTAAAGGTTGTTGTTGTATACTACATGTCTTCAGCTAATTGACTTTGTGTTCCTTTATTTCAGGGCTTGTCTTTCTTTTTGTTCATACATGACGCCTTTTCAAAACAAGTGCTGCCAATGGCTGACTGAGGATATGCAGGCAATAAGAGTACAAGGAAACTGCAGCAGCACTGTAACTTTCATCGTTCCTTAATGTGGAATAAGGCCAAGAATATTTTAGCATGTACAGGAAGAAGAAGAAACTAGAAAACAACACCTAGAGAACCTTTCTACACCCTGAATGAAGAGAGTAGAGTTACTTCATGATGGATTTATTTCAGCACAGCATAACAGCTTTCCACAAAGTGGTTTAGATGGAATTCCCAGGTGACTTGTTGTGTATTTAAATACTGCCTGCCTAAGATTTAAATAAACAGCTTTTATATTAATTAGAAACAAATCCTCTCAATTGGAAGGTATTAACTGTTTCTAAATTGCACACACACACTTACTCAGACTTTGATTCAGTTACATGCTTTTAAGCTTGCCAGCCACTCGTAGTCTATTATGCTATAACCACAGTTTACAGCAGTGCAATAAAATATTGATTCAACTGTTTTAACCTTTCATCGATCGGTGTAACATGTAATTAAGTCCTAGGAGCATGTGAGCAGCTCATTGCTAGCACATCAGCCTAGGTACATATTTACAGCCTAAGCCTAGCAGAATTGTTTTATGCATGTTTTGCAGTAATGCACATGCCAATTATCTCTTTACTGGTTTCTGATTACAGTTTAACCAAAGCCACTCCACACCACGCAAGTAGATCCTGAAGACAGACTGCCAGGCTCTTCATTGACCAAGTGCATTGATTTCACCAGCTGAGAACCTGACTCAGATGCTTTGTACTACTCTCATTGCAAAATCCCTGTAAATGGGCCTCTGGCTCCCAGAAAGCACAGGAGTTAGTTCCACCTGATATTGGGTGTGCGAACTCCTGCTGAAGGCAGAGCAAAGCTGCCTGCTTAAATTCACTGGATTAGTTAGTAGCTCCTAAGTTTTTAGAACCTCAGAATCATCCCTCTCCAAAAGTTAACTGCCTTGTCTGGCTCCTGGGAATAATGTTCTGCTTTTCTCAGCTTTGACCCCGTTAGGTAAATCCATGTGGTTTTTTTTCTGGCTAACTAGCTAAAAAATATGTTTTTTCTCTTGGTTTACATCACACCATTCAAAAAAGCTAAACAGATTCTCAAAATGTTTGTGATCAGGTTGAATAGGCCACATTAATCTGCTGTGCTTGCAGCCTGTTTTTCATTAATTAGTGGAAATCCAACCTGACAATATTCAATATCACAGTTTCCAGACTGAGAGTGCATTGCTGAGATAAATGGAGTAGAAGGAAAATGTCAGTTCCTTGCATTACCATCCTCCTATAAAACAGCATTTTGTTTGTTTGTTTGAATATATATCTGATAGTAGCAGAAAATACTTGTTTTCTCCAGAGTCCGGGACATTTCAATAAATTAATATAAATAAAATATACAGGCAAATAAAAATAGTGGTTATTCAGTTCTTTTGGAAATCTCCATAATCTTGTAAAAATCTCCTCTCTTTTGGGTGCCCTCACAGACATGTTGAACCCTGCTCCAGCCAGCTGTGAGAGGTAAAGGTGGCCATGGTGAGAATATTATTTTTCCAGATTTTGTCCCTTTCAAAAATAAACACACTGGAAAGAAATGTTAGAATTTTTAAAAATGTTTCCAGGAAAAAAACCCAAACAAACAGACAACAACTTTCAAGTGAGGAGCAGGTATTTAAAAAAACCCAAACAAACGAGTCCAACGAAACAAAGCTGGAGTCAGCCTGTCTTCTTTGTCACCTTCCTCCCTTGCTATGGAAGAGTAAATTTTAACTTGAAAACAAATCCCCGTGGGTTTGTAGCTTATTCTCTGTACATAGTGATCAAAGAGCAGGCTGTGGCTCTGAGCAGAGCACAGAAATGATAGCCAGGGGCTTTGGTCTGTCAGCAAGGATGACACCCTGCCCTGGCAGTGATGCACAATAACACCTCCAGCACTTCAGGAGCACCTGACTTCTTGTGCCACACGAGTCAGCCTGACAACCAGCACTTTCCTCACCCTGTTTATTCTCTTGCAAATGGAAAATAAGCCCATTTCTCTTTTGCAGGGATCCATTTCTCCATTAACCATATTTTCCTGGGCTCTTGCATAACTTCTGGACACAGTTTTGCTCACTGCTCTGACAAGTGGTGTACCCCCTATTTATTCCTATCACATAGCTCTTTCATAAAGCAGAATTTACCTGAATTTTTTACTAGCTGTATAAGGGGTACCTCCCAGCCCACCTGACCAAGTCATCTTTATTTATTAAAGAAAAATTCTCCATATTCTAAATTTTGCAGTCAATGTGTCTGAACTTCAATTACAACCTAAATGTTTGAAAGCTGTGAAGGGGTTGCCTTTGGAAATCTTCTGTACAGAGTCTTTACTGTCCTAGTTTTGCCTGATGAGTCCTATGAACACACCAATCCAAACTCTAGGCAAGTTCTGTGGCCAGACCCCATTGCTAATGGAAAACAGGAATCATCCATGGAGAACCACTGATTTTTGTTCATTAGCAACCTGGCTTATATGAAATAAGACGGAATAGTGGCTACTGCAGAAAACAGTAGGTGTGAATTTCTCAGGCTGACAAAAACTCCATTTTGCTTTCATCCTTCTTAGTGGAACGCTCGTGAAAGACATAATGCCCCACAAAAGGTCAAAGGAACCTGGTGCTGTCCCAGCAGGCCAGCAGGAGACTTGCATCTACATTTTCCTCACCCTTCCTTAGATCCTCTGCTGGTAATAGTACAGCTGAGATTAGGTTTCAGGCTTTATTCCAGTAAGAAAGATTCATCTGTCTTTTTCTCTTCTAGCCAAGTAGACTAGTTCAAAAAATTGAGACCTGGAGCCAGCTTAATCATGCATCGCTTCCTAGGGAGCAGGGCTAAAAAGGAGGAATATAAAAGAACTCCACCATATCCATATCCATGGATCAAACTTCGGGCAAACCAGCAAGGTAGAAATACTTTGCTTGGCAAGCTTTGCTCTCAGCCATATCTAATGAAAGAATGTCTTATCTTGTACACCTCTGCTGATCCCAGCTACTGCATTATCACACAGGAGGCACAAACTTTCATGCAGAATTTGACTTTCAGGATCATGAAATCTTCGCCCACAGTAGAAACTATCCTGATAGCCGTGTTACTAGACTAATCTTGCATTTTCAAACGAAATACTTTCTTATTAAGCAGTACAGACCTTGTCAACAAAACAGAGTTTACTGGGTTTTTTTACTAAGACCAGAAAAAAAATCATTTTGGTAATGACAAATCTTTTTTGTTTCAGTAAAGGTGTTACAAAACATAAAGAAGTGCTATTTTTTCACATGCATATACAGAAATGTAAAAGTAATTCAAAGGGAATTAATTTCTGATTTGGGAGTTCCTCTAAACCTAGGCATGATCTCAGATGTTCCCTTCTGGCTAGGTTACGACACAGACAAAGTAAGATAATGTTTAGTTACTCTCATCAAGTCAACACCACTGCTTTAAATTCAGACAGAAACTGAATCTAATTGCCCACAAAGTCTGCTGTGTGTGTTATCCCAGGGCTCTTTCTGGGACAGGAAAGTGTCAGTGCTGCGCAGCCGTGGCCGCAGGACTCGGAGCATGTCCGCTGAAGGAGTGGGATCAAAACGACAATCACAAGGGTGACGGGTCTTGCTGGGCTGACAGGCAGGGCGTGCATGTGGAGTGAGCACATACATGTGTACTCTGTTGCTCCTAAACTCCCTGCTGGCCCTTTTCTTGTGAGCCAGCGGGGCATCAGGCCCGCTGAGAGGACTGACTTGTGCAATTTCAATGCTCTTTAGTGATGCACAAGAACAGAGACGACAGGAAAACAGAGGGGACAGGGCATCGCAAGGCTGCTGTTTATTTGCATAGCCATGAAGCCCGTGATTTGCCCCCACCCCATGATTCAGGGACTAGCAATTACAGATACTTATACTGATAATTCTTTATAGCAAATATTCTAAGGAGACCTCCTTTCAGAGACTGCCACGTTCTAATTACAAAACAAAGCCATAGATGCCTTCAAAGACTTGCTCAGAATCATACAAATCCCACTGTAGGCATTAGTCATGGGGAACAACAATATGTCATCCCAGAACTGTCCTACGCCCCTATTACTCTTACAGATCTTTGTGGGGACCAAAGTGGTAGTAAGCAGTCTATAGTTACCTGGAGGTTTACCTCAAAAGCTGGGCAATCAGTAAGCAAAAATATTCCCTTGTTCTCAGTGACAGCCAGCAGGCAGAGGTAACACAGAAATCTGAGATGGGCCACTTTCCCCTGTGACCCAAATTCCTGAAGTATTGTTTCCTTCCACCACAAAATATTCCCAAGGCTACCATTTGAGAAACACAGTGGAATACCCAAACGTCCTGTTCTCTCCCTCCCCAGATTATTCTAGATGTTCATATCCAAAACCTTAACAGCTTTGTTCCTGGTAATTAACAGTAAATACAGGAATGCATCTCTTGATACATTTCATACTCAAAAGTGGCACCAAAAACTTTCTCCAAGTTTAATCTTGCAAAGGGACTATGCAAAAGTACATCATTATTTCCTGAGGAGGTGAAGAAATACCCATCTCACTCCAATATACACAAATAAATCAATACACAAATATATACAAAAGCAACACCAAAATATAATGAGCATGTGCTCATTTTGACTGCTTTGCTTGTAAAGATATTTTAACTTCACTTAGAAATGCCTTCCTCTCTCTTTATGGATACACACAGGTGGAATGCTCAGAAAGGAATCTCAGTTTGCAGCACCCAGTTTACAAAGGGAGTTCTTGGGAAGTAAATTTCAGAGTCCATATTCTTCTTATGAGTCATTTTATCCACTGCAAAATTATTGCAATGAAAAGATTTTTCTTTTTTTTTTTTTTAGGTAAAGTACAATTAAAGTGACCTCCTTTACTTAAGTTAAAATAGGAGTGAAATGAAGAATCTGACCCATTACTCTAATTTTACAGGCTCAATAGTAATCTAGCTTTGCTATTCACTTAAAGAAACCATTAATTTTGCTATGTGGCTGAAATTAGGAGGCTTCAGCTTTCTTTCTCTCACTTTCCTCCCCTCTTTTTGCTCTTTGTCTATGCACCTGTTTGCACCACTTTACCATCCCATTTGAAAAACTTAGGGTAATCCTCTGGCACTAACCCTAGTGTGATAATACTCCTGTTATTCAGCAACATAATTACAAAGGACAACACAGATAAAACATGTCTTTCACTTCTGCTGTGAATATGCCAGTTTTGCTAGTCTTCAAGGTGAATGATTTCTAAAACCTTCTGTATTTAATGTTAATCTAAATTCTTTGCACAATGAAACTTCCAACACTTTAGGGGGAAATCGTTACTTTTGATACATCAAAGTGAATGCTAATGGTCAAAACTTTTACAGCAGCTTTTTTAGCAGGAGTCTCTTGTCCAAAACACTTTATCAACCATGAACAGATCTGCTGAGGGACAGTTCAGTATTAGGTTTTGCTTTGACAAGGGCAAGCTGCAGCAGAAGGACATGAAATGCAGGAACCAGTGACATAGGCAGAAATAATTCCTTTGGCTGCTGCATCACAGCCCTTTGGATCTGGGTATCATCACTAAAAATTAAGAATAGGGTGGTGTTTGCTTTCTTTAGGATTTTTGGGACAACTTTAACTAACTTATCTTTCACTTGCAAGAAAGTTTGCTACCCAATTAAAAGCTCAACAACACAAAAAAATTTTGCCTATTTTCCTAATTCCTATTAGGGAAGGTAATTCAGCATCTTCACATCCCTTTTTCCCTCCTGCTTTGTCCCTTAATGGGGAAGTTAAAGTTTTTCTTTATTCTGTTTTTCTTAGCAGGTCTGGACGCATTTGGTCTGGAATCAAGTGGGAAGAGCCCTGTTGACTTGGGTCTCTCCTCATGAATTTCAGACTGACAGCTACTCTTGTAAAAGCCACAGGAGCATTTTCCCAAATGTCTTGTGTAGGTGCAATGGCTGAAACACGACCCAAGAAGAAACCTTACTCAGACAGGCAACAGGGAGCATGTGAAGAGCTACAAAACAAGATAAATCACCCTGTACTCTCGTTTCAGTAGCCTAAACAAATCATCAAAGTTTAGAAACAGTTTTTCTCCATCACAGGATAGACAAATATTGTTCCCTTATGTTCCTCAGGCATGTTGTGTTTTTCTCAGCCTGGTGAGCTCTTTGGGGCAGGACAGCTGTTCCAGAGCCACGCTCAGCTCTGAGCCCACATCTGGACATGGTGATGATACAGTGATGATAACAGTAGCAAATTTGACAGATAAGAGGAATAGCAGGTGACTACACATCCACTATGAATCTTTAAAACACTTGTGATTTTTTTTTCTAAAACCTTTGCTCTGCCAGAGGGAGTCCCCAAGGACAGTGCTTGCCAGATGGGAGCCAGTCTACCACAGCCTCCTGTGATACCAGAGAGGAATAAAGTTATTGATCAGTGTCTAGAATGTGTTATGTGTTCCAAGTCAGCAGGAAGAGTTTTGGGTACTCTCAAGGTCCTCTCCAAACTACTGGATTTTACATTGCCTCCCCAAAAACTGAATAAGGCCTAAGGAGAAGAGGGACATCTTCAGTTGGTTCTTCACAAATTTCTCCATAAACTTTTTATCCAAACTAGGAAAATTGTTGCAGAGGAACAATAACTAGCCACAATGGCAGCAAAAGATAAGCTAAAACAGAGGGAAAGATTACCCTCTCCTTCTCTAGGTTTTGTTCCTCACAGCCTGTCCCAGCATCTCAGCTTGCTCTGTAACAACATCCAGCCTAAATCAAACCACGTGAAATGGGGAACAGACCTCCATATATTCTTTCTAGCACTTGCAGAAATGCAGTGATTGTTTCCAAATCCTGTCATTTTCTGCTCAAAGAAGCCAGGGGATTGAGAAGTCCTTTCAATGTCTGAATCAAAACAGAAACTGTCTAGGTTTGCATCTTAGTGTCCATGAAGACTTGAAATGAATGAAAAACATTATCCCAAAGAGAGCACAAATAGCCTGTGTACATATAAAGTCCATGAGGAGCCTTCCCAGGTCAAGAAAAAATAACATCTGCTCAAAAAGGCAAAAAAGAAACCTAATGTATTAATTCTCTATGCACAGGTTCATCAGGTGAAGGATGTCAGTTATTTTGTGGATGGGCATATTTTCAAACTTTCAATTTAATTAGGATAATTTTCTAACAGTTTGGCTGTTCATCAGAACCTCATCAGGACAGAAATTGGGCAGAAACCCTTCTAGAAAAGACCTGATTGTGAGAGATCTTTCATTTCATGGTCCTAGCCAGCTGGAAACACTGTGAATAGCTTCTTCAATGATATTTCAGTCTCCTGCTTTTGGACCCAGATGAAACCAGGAAGTGCTGTGAAACCATAAATACCATTAAAAGACAGAGAGGGAGAAAGATTAACCAGATTTTGGCCAAGCTCCAAAACTCTGCATTTCAGTTTGGGGCAAAGGTTCAGGCTGGTTTTCACAGATTGGTTTGTCCACCTCAGTTATTTCCCACTCTTACATGGTATAAAGTGCCTTTGTTTAGCTTTTACTCCCTGATACAGTAAGTGCTGGTCATGTTCCTTATGCATCAAGCATTGCATGTGCAGAAAGAGAAAGAGGACTGAAAGCATGGCAAGACTCCACAGCTAATTTAGGATCAGAAATAATGGGTGGGAGAAGCTGATTCCAGCTGCAAGGAGTTATATGGAAATATCCCTCTCAGTTGTTCAAAGGCTTGTCCCATGTAGTACTGTTGGTCATTAGCTAGAAATAATAATATGCTTTGTTGATCAAAAATGAATAGAGAAATTTATTGCATAGGTCAGCAGAGGGAAAAAAAAAAAGTTTTGTTCTGGTTGGTAACAGAGAGAGGAGTCCATTCCCCCTTATCTGGTCCTGTATCCCAAGAGTCAGATACATGGTAGAGGGAGAAAGGAAGGAGGGCTGCTGACCCCTTAACCTCCTGGGTTTTAAAATAGCTACTCAAATGCTATTAACACAAATGTAAGTGGAGTCCTAAGCAGAGATTGGTGTATTCTCTTGCATTTGGAAACACTCTTCCCAGGTGGTAAGCAGCTCCTGCACCCACAGGGTACCTTCAGCACTCAGCCTCAAATTGTGGTGTGGGGTGCTGCCTCAGGATTTGAAATTATGTTGTAGGATCATCTGAAGGGGATAAACTGACTGCTTTAGTGCCCAGAGGGCTTCTGTGAAAGCACAGCCACAATCCTGAACGTATCACTTGCCACTGCTGAAACAATACAGAGAGCACAACACACATCTGGAGCAGAGAGAGGGCAACATCAACAAAAATGGCAGGTAGAAAGCAGTATATGATTTTACAGAAATGATTTTCAGACAAATATATTTACTTTTCCTTTAGGGGAAAGCGGGAGCTGCACGTCCTTTACAAACAGTGCTGGTATTATTCCCACTGCCAACCAAACCACTTAAGCTAAAGAACCTTTGCAGTACCACAAGTGTAATACAAAAAAACAACCAAAAACCACTTACTTCCTTTTTTCCCCCCTGAGTATTGACATTCTTGTGCAGTATTAGGAGAGCTAATTTAGCTTCCAGTTCTAAGAATTTTTGAATCTATAGCCAGTAATTATTTGCATTCAGGGGTACAAAAGAGGAAAACAAAGCCCACAAATTCTAGCACATTCATGTGGGATTGGGAGTTGAATTAGGATCCTCACACCCCATTGAATTATCGGCCCCCCTATTAGAGCCTTATTAAAATGGTAATGATTATAATGCCAGTCATAGGCAGGCTGTCGCACCTGTCAAAAAAAATACCCCGATTATCCTGTTCATTCAACTGTCTGGCATTTGAATCCATGTCTCAGGTTTACTGTTCTGTGAAGTTTTTCTTTTTCTTTCTTTCTTTATGTTTTTTTTTTTTTTTCCTTTTTATAAAGTTAAATAAAAGATACAAGAACAAACATTTCTACAAATGATAAAGGTGATAAAATAATCTCCTCTAATTTAGCACATTTACTACCCATGTGATGTTAAGGTAACTAGGACTGCAGTCTGAGGAAATAGATACCATTTCACTCGATTTCTTTATAATGAGGAAGAATACTGAGGGCTACAGTAAAATCTCTTTATAAAAAGCAACACTGGTTTTTAAGAACAAAAAGAACAATTGGTCTTCCTCTTTACACACACACACACACACACACCCCATTTCTACACACAGCCAGGATGACGTTACTCAAAGCAATAAAGTCTTCCTTCATACAAAAAATAAACACCTCGGATGGTTTAAAGGGACAGTCCTAAAAAGACCAGCATTAGTCCCAAGGTTTTGCTAAGGAAGAAATTGCATTAATTAATTTTCTCCTTTACAAGTAGTGAACATAGAGTTCAAAATATTTAGCACAAATCTAGGATCTAATACTGAACACATTTAGTAAAAGGACACTGGTGCTTGAAGACCTCAGCCAGCTTTCAGTTTAAAATCCTACAGGGATTATTCCAATAGCCTGCTGTTAATAGCAAAAATAACATTAATTTTAATAAAGATCTATGGATACTTCGGTTTCCCTAAAGTAGAAAAACAGCACAGACAAGTTCCTGAGAATTTCAGAGATAAATCAGATGCAGAGAAGATTAAATATTTTCCTTCCTATTCAAAAGTTGCCTTTTTCCTTTTCTCTAGCTCTGCTGTATGAGTTTTTCAAATACCACAGCATAAAAGAACGTCAGTGGAAGAGCATTTAGAGCCTGAATGCCTTCAATAGCATCTAAGACAGATGCTGTGTCACTGAGTGTCCTGGACCCTTTTGGGAAGTGGAACAACCAACAAAAGACCAGTTGGGTTTTGTTTGTTTTGGTTTGTTACAGAGAAACATTTTTGATGAAACATGAAAAAAAACCAACAGAAAACCAACAAAAACCCCCCAGAAAGCTTGGGTTTTCTTAGCAGTGGGAATAAAGAAATGTATAAGAATTGCACTTAATCAGTATCAGCTACTGACTGCATCAAGAACTAGATTAATTTTTGTTTTCACAGAAGTAACTAGGGAAAAAATCCCTTTATTTTAGAAGTCCACATATTAACTTGCATTGATTCCCATTCTAGGATGATAGGGACTGTATCTAAATGCTATTTAAGTAATTTATTGTGTTTCTCAATAGAATTTTGCTGAGCTCACACAGTCAAAAGAATAATTTAAGAATAAAGGGAATAGAATTTGAAGGATGTTGTAGCGAAAAACAAGAAGTAACCATAGAATTGTAGCAAATAAATGAGTGAACAAATAGCTTGCAACTGCTGCCTATCACCTCCTTGGTCTGAACAAACACATATTTTTAACTTTGGACCTGATGCTCCTCAATATTCTGCTTTCTGCTTTTTTAGCTGGTAAATACTTAACAGTAGGGATGGATGCTGCTTCTTCACTGCCTGCAAAGGAAACACTTAAAGAGGGCCTTAAAGAGGACTTTGGAATTATGTAATGAGTCCTTTTGTTAAAACCCCAGTTATCTCCATGCAAGTAGAGCTGGAAAAGTTCAGAAATCCTGTCACTATCACTATCACTTGCACCAATCACTCACACAGAGACATTTGAGCAATGTTTTTGAACAGTGAAAAATAACCATAATTTCCATTCTCCACTCCTAAATTTAAGGGGTGACCAGAAGGCTGAAGCATCAAATTTAAGAATTTTGAAGGTCAGCTGAGCTTTAGAAAAGGGTTAAGGATGCCCTGAGACTACACAACTAACCTCACAGTGTATGTTGCCCTAACTCTGCTGGCTACTCACTTTTTTTTCCTTAACTGGCCTCTGCCAGCTCAGAGCTCCTCAACCCCCATCCCTGCCTCCTTACTGCCTGACATGCTGGAATAAAGATCCTCACTTTTGCATGCTCAGGAGAGCTGCAGCACTCAAAATGATAGCTGGGAGCTGCAAGTTGTTGAAGGAATGAGAGAAACTGCAGAGGATGGAGAGACTGGGACAGGATAGATGCAGGTGCTGCCTGAACATGTTTCTGCAGATGGCACATTGCTTGGATGAGGTGGAGACCAGCTGGAGCAGTGGGACCACAGGCTTTTTCCTACCATCTTAATGCACCTCACCTTAGATGCTTCAATCAAACAGCTGCAAGAAAATTCAGCAATCTGTTTTCTGAGAGCATTGCTGAGTGAAAGCTGGAACTGATTAAATGCTACCATAGCAATGGTTACAAATGGCTTCACCAAGAAGGGTCTCAAGATCATTTTGCCAATTACTTAGTTGCCCAGAATTTGCCTGTCAGAGTCCAGAATGCAAATATTTGAGGTGGTGTCCCAGGTTGCATTCTCCTCTTTGAGGCATTTTTCTGCTTCAACTTCACCAACACTCGTGTGGTTCTGTAGCTTTTAATCTTGACTGAATGAGTATTGCCACCCTGGTTGATGTGGTAGCTAGAGAAACTATCCATTCCTTAAAAAAATCCTCACCCAGAAACAGACCACCTACCCATTATTAGCCAGGGTTACCAGTTAAAAACATATGAAGAGGGTCACACGAATGGAGAGCAGTGTGCATGTTTTATTAGTTTGAACAACAAGGGAATAGATGGATGAAAGATAAGGTAATGATTTGTGACAGGAGCCCAAAATTTGATTTCAACAATTAAATTACCCTTCTAAGAGATCCCCAAGGAAATCTATTAAAATACCATCTTCCCCTAGCCCCAAAGTATACAAAAGCTGCCTAGTAACTGCCCAGTATCACTGCCTTTGTGACATGTTGGATGATTCCCAAGACAAAAACCATATGCTGTCCGATGAATGGTAGAGCAATCAACAAGGAAAGGCTATTCTTTAAGTTACTTGTCCTAAGAAGAAGAAGAAGAAAAAAGAGAAACTAACAACTACACCACAAAGTTTGCACTAAAACATAAGGCTTGGTTTTGCTCACTTGGTTTTTCATGAGATAATCAGGACTACACTCAAGTCACAAAATCACATCCCTAGGAAATGTGAAAGGATTTTCACTTTTGAAGCCATAGAACTCTGCATAAATGGCAATCTCCCATGTTTAGAGAAGCACGAAGCAGTGAGAAGTGAGTTGCCTAATCATTATAGTAACCCTTTCATCAGTTCCCTGGGACTGTTACTGAAGCCTAGGCTTTCCCTCTCACAACCAGCCTTCAGCTATCTTGTACTATTGTTATATCTAAGGTTTCCCCACTGCATAAATATTACTATTTAAACCCAGAAGTTCCAGATGTGAAGCACAGAAATAAAAGAACAGATGAACTTCTGCATCATTACAGAGCTAAGGGAGATCCTTGATTTGACTCAAACTAGATGTAACTTTTTGGCCTAAAAATAACACTTGCAGGCAAACACAGAATGCAAATTAAGACTGAGCAACACAGGACTTGAGTTCTTACCTATGTCACATATCAGGTGCTCAATTTGCTTACTCACCACTGAAAAATGTACATGCTGATGATAAGAAGCCACAGTTCAGATGTGGCATTTTGAACTACCAGCATGGTATCTGGTACAAGAAATCAGTATCATTCACTGACATGGTTGGTATCAGGGACAAAGCTTGTTTAGCCAGTTGCTCAGTATAGTTCAGAATATTTCCCTCCAAGCTACTTTCATTATTAATTATATTTAAACCCCCCCCCCAATTTTCAATCATCATCTCTCTATGCAGTGAAACTATGTGTTCAGATGTGAGTTTAGGAGCTATGAATAAAAGGCACTTTTTTAGTGAGAAACCTCCATTTTTTGAGGCAAGCATATATTTCAGTTTACTGCTCTGTGTGCACACATGCTCCAAATCCACAAACTTAGGCATTCACATAAATTTCACTGAATTTTTCTTTCAGAATAACAAAACCTCATCAAAACATGCAGAATTTTAAGTAAACGAGCATATGCATAGAGTTAAGTGTTTGCAGGACTAGGACTTAAGAGGTGTGCTTTCTAGCTGTAGAGGGCTACGTGCATCTCAGGAAGGAGCTTAGTGAAAAGCACCAGAATGCTTTACTTACTCAGCCTGGAACATTTTCAATTCCAAAGCCTTCAACTCCATTCAACTAATTAACAATCTCATAAAATTGCTCAAAATTCAACAACCACAACATAAAAAAAAGAAAAATAAAAGTAGTTTTTTACATAGCATGATTTCCTTTCTCTTAGAGAAAACTTCCAACTCTTAGGATAACTAAAGAAACTTCAAAGTATGGCATCTATAAATTTTCCAGATACACTTTACTCTCTATATTATTACTTGTGATCCTGAAGCCAAAAACCCAGATCTGATACCCTTTTTCAGTCTGACCCCAAGTCTAGTTAACATTCTGTTCAGAATATCCTGCTTTGACTGTGAAAAGGAGCAGTTACCTCTTTCCTAAGCCGCTTTAGAGAGGAAAAAAAAAAAAAACCAAAAAAAGAAAAAAAAGAAAGAAAGAAAGAAAGAAAAGAAAAAGTAAAATTCTGCCCTTGAAAAGCTTGAATAGATGCATACCATTATGAGTCTGGTAGGAGTGACTGGGACAAGTACCTGAAAACACACTGAGGCCAAAACTCCCTCTGATTTACCACAAGGTTTTACTCCATTGCTCCACTACATACATCTACACATAAATTCTGAAAAGCTGCTGCCTAACGCTGTGGGCAGGTGGGGTCCCTGTTCTAGTATTTCTAAGGATCCCTAAAGATATAGTGCTGACATGGATATGCCCATTAAAGTCCTGATGTCTGGAATGCACTTAGACTACACCTGAACCTGCTGATATTCTTTGTGGTGATGTCCTCCTGCTTATCTTGTCTTCAAGACATGACAATCAGTGATCCCTGTGCCATCAGTAACATGCAAAATGCAGCAAGGCAAGAAGAATCACCTGCCCTGCTGCAGTGTCAGTCGGCTGTAACTCTCCACTAGATAACTATTAATGTCATGTACAGCCCGCTTTCCAAAGCCAGTCCTTTGTGATTGCAGAAGATCTTAATGTGATAACAGGAAACACAATATTTACACCATCAGTGGTTTGTGACAGTTTTTGAATGGCAACAATCACATAAAACATGGTGCAAAAATGTTGATAGTGTTTTCCATTACCTTTGATGTTGGAGACCACTTCAGCTTTACCCCTAAAACTTTTGTCAGGAAATGTGTTTGATACACTTGCAATGCTTCTTGGTACTTTTATAATAATCTGGGCCATAAAGTGGATACTGACCTGTTAGGAAAAAGGAGTAAAGGCAGTAATTTTTTCCCCTTTTTGATTATTGCAATAGATAAAAAAAGAAGCTTCTAGTTAATATACAGTGTAAAATGGAATAGAAGGCCATTTCTCAGTGCTTGCACTGAAAAGCATCTTTGGCTATGATTGTGGATAATGAAAAACTTAATTTTTCAGTGACAGACAAAAAAAAAATCACCTTTAATTTTCTTAAGACCGCTTTTGAACTTATTTAAAACTTCCTGGCATGTTAAAATGACTGGGAAGAGACTGAAGGATACTCACAGAGATTTCCAAATGTTTCCCAAAATTTACAAATCAAATTCTTTTGACTGGAATTTAGCCATTAATCCTGACTCAGGAAAAATCAACACTATGTGAGCTGCCTAAAAGAGTGCATGGTAAGGAAGAGGTGGAAGGGTGCAGCAAGCCCTGTGCCATGTGCCCAGCCAATATCTTAGGGCACTGTTAAACACCATGGCCACAGTGCACTCTTTCTGCATCATGCCAAGTGGATCATAGGGATGATGCTTGGGATGTGGATCATTTGGAGCAGTTGGTACTCAGTACACAATAAATGAATGACTGATTTGCCTGGTAGTCAAGCAGGTGGGGTTCAGCCCAACCACTGGAGATGTAGGGAAGAAAATGACACTGTAGAAGTAATACATAAAATAAACTCTCTCTCTCTCTCTCTCTCTCACACACACACACACACACACACACATGCGTGTTTTTAGCTTTGATTCTCATCTCTGACCCTGGTAAAGCTGCTACATTTTCAAAACTCACATTACCAGGTGTGAAACATCCATTCATTCTCCATTTAGTACAACAAGGACAAAATGCTAACGTAATACAAATAACAAGCAGGGGGTGTGTGCTTCCAGGGAGGGTTTTGCCAGTCATGTTTCCAGTAACCAGGAAAAATGCTGGTTATCCTCATGAATGGAAGGAGAGGAGCTCACCCAGGGGCCCACTCTCCCTATACTTCCTGGATCCTACCAACACAAGAGTGGCCCGTGACTCCTTGCCAAAGCCAAGGGCTTGTTTCCAAACCTGTGAGCCAAAAGTGGGATCATACTTTTTTTGGACACACCTCCACTTTCTACACCTCTTGTTCCAGCAGAAATCTCATTGTCTCTTATCTTGCCTCCACAGGATCTTGTCTATTTTTAACCAGAGCAACGCTGGATTTTATTTCCTCTTCTTTCCCTCCATGCAGTCCCC
The DNA here is from genome assembly GCA_009812075.1 of Sialia sialis. Lineage (NCBI taxonomy): Eukaryota > Metazoa > Chordata > Aves > Passeriformes > Turdidae > Sialia > Sialia sialis. The sequence goes on from VRYO01000369.1 coordinate 11,257,195, forward strand.
TCACCACAGCCCCCCCACTGCCATCCTATGCATTTGCAACAAAAGTGTAAACTTCAGAAACTATTTGTATTTCATGGGCATTCACACATTATGCCAAAACGATGGCCCAAAAGTTTGGCGGGTAATCTCAACCCCAGAATTCGTGAGCTGATGATGAATGGCTGTGAAGCCTTTGTGATTGCTCAGGCTCCATTGTGGCTGGAACAATGGAGGAGGACACAAGTCTGGCTCAGGAGAGCAACGGATAAAACTGTTGGGGAGAATGGCGGGCTCCTGCCGACATGACCACTTGTTGACATTGAAAGGATTCAAAAACAAGTGAGCAGAAACAGAAACGATTCTGTTCGGCGAGGCTATTAGTTGCAACGTGTGGCAGTGGAGCGGTCACTCCTGATGTGTTTCCTCGCTAATGAGCCCTGAATGCCCTATTAAACTGGGATGCTATAGGCCCAGCGCCACTGGGACAATGCTATGCATGAACGACTCCCCCAGCACCTATTGGCTGCCTGCATGAAGGAAGCAACTGGCAACTCTCAGATTTAAACAGGGCTGACAGTACAGTTAAATGATCATTAATTAGAGTTGCTGAACAGATAGGGACTCAAAGCAATTCTTAATGACAAGATAACAGTCTAGTATTACTCAGCTTTACGCAAGTTCAAGCTTGGACCCCATCTCAGTCTTTGTACTGTACATGACGGGTGTCAAGTCGATTTTGGTTTAGTTCCTATATTCACCAACCATAAGAAATCCTGGCTTTGTGTTGAGGTACTAATAGAGATCTTTTATATGTAAGGATGCAAATAAACATGTGTTAAGAATAGATTTTGTGCAGAGAAATTCACATTAGAAAATGGAAGAGAATAGTAGAAAGAATCACTCTTCTATTAATGTGTTTGTAAATGAATCCATAAGGAAGCCATCACTCACCCATTTTCTGTGCTCCTTCATCAGCCTCTCTCTACAGTACTTAACATGATCTATTAGTCCAACTTCACTCCAGCCCTGCTCAAACTCCCAGTTTGATTGGTCACTCAATACTAAAGAAAGCACAGAATCAAACTATCGAGCATTAGAAGCAAAAAGTCAGAATGAGACACGAACTCTGGCTTGAGGGCATCATATCCTTCCATGGGTTTGGGAAGAGCCTTTCCCCAAGAGCACATTATATGCTAATCAGCAGCTCCTGGGCTGGCTGCATGATTCAGTGAAACGACATATACGGTCCCTCCTTGCATTGAGATATTGAAGCAGCGCAAGTCTGATTTCCTACTAGAAATCCTGCTCACTGAAGATTGTTAAAGACTATACACAGTATAAGATACAGTATAATAAACTGGTAAAACTGATAAACTGGTTCAAAAATACATATGGCTTCTAAAGGCTTACAGGCCGAGGGCACTTGTGAAAGTTCTCCCACCAGAGAGTGAAGTGGTGAGACAAGCTGTGTGTGTTTGCGATTAGAAGAGTGAAGATCAGTATTTGGCATTTGTACTTTCATATGGCATTGTGCGTTTTGTTGGAATGTCTTCTTAAACTGCATAAAGTATACCACAATAGCCACTTTAGTTATGTAGGAACACACGTACACATGTCATACTGCAAACTGAGAGTAAGTTTCTTAATTGAAGCACAAGATTACATAAACTCTTAGTAGCACATTACTCTGAAACCTTTTATGATTCTATTTGCACATTTTAACAAAGATACTGTAAGAGGGTGGTAGATCATGGCTATGACAAGATTGTTGCAGACTGTTGAGCAACTCACTTTAGCAATTATTCAAATTTCTTATTTCTTATTTCTTATTCTCTGATATGATTGATACAATATGACATTAGTACATTCTGTGACTCTTAATACACCTCCATATAGCCTTTAATACAAGAAGTCCCTGGTCCAAAGGATTTCTGAGGCAGCACTGAATGCAACTGCCAAGTAAACTACTTTTTTTCTTTCATCTCGCCTCTCCTCATCTCTGTTGAAAGGAATAGCCTGTTTAAAGGAAATAACAATGTCATGGTAAATTCTATCAGATCACCCAAGAAATGTATCACATTCTTATCTGCCTTTCATTTTTGTCATGGGAGATTTTGGGGGGAGGGGGTGTTGTTATTCTTTTCCTTTGCAAATCAGGCTGCGAAAGCTTTCCCCAGCACACACAGTCTGGATCCAGAGTATTAGTTTCTCTAAAATGAAAGGAGGCATATGACAGTCAAGACTGGGATTGTGGCAGGAATATGGTTTTCCCTTTAGCAGCAAGCATTGTTCTACAATCACTACTGAGATGCAAAACATCTTGTGAAGTGACATTCTGCTTAGTAGGTTCTAAACCCTGATTTCTATTTGTAAAGTTTTCCCAGCTAAAGAGGAATCAGAAAGATTTTAATATAAAGAATAGTACTACTTTTCAATTGGTAGGAGTCTTGCTTCACTGATCAACAGGATGAGTGGGGAGGAGGATGAGGCTGCCTCCCTTCCTCCCTCTTCAAATCCCCTTTTCTCCCTCCACAGTGCTGCTAGCATCCTTAGAGCACATACAGGCTCAGCAGCAGAGGGTGATGGACTTACACATTTTGAACCATTAAATGCTAGGCCAGGACATGGCAAAACTCACTCTGACATCATGAGGTTGGGGGTCTATTTTACAGAGGCAGCAGGTGGTCGAGCTCTTTGTCTGGCAGAAAAGGCAGCCTATCTACATCAAATTCCAGCACTGAGACTCTCAATCACATCTGAATTTTCAGATGCCCCAAGAAAATCAGTTCTTTAATTTCTGATTTGTAGGCATTAAACATAGCCTCAGACAGTAAATCTCCAGATTTGTTGAGCATGTCATAATGTTTCTGTTTCTTTTAATGAATGAATTTTAGTCATCTCCCTAGAACTGTGAAATAACAGGATTGATTGACAAAGTGAAAACGGAGCCTAAAACCTTCTATTCTTTAGAAGACACTGATTTTATAATTCTCGTGCTTCACATGACATATTCTGTGGGATTTTAAACAAAGCAGGTGAAAACATGAGGGGCCACTGTGAGAAACTCAAGGGGAGGGAGTGACATAGATATGGATTTGACTGTTTGGGGTACTTTTTCTATTTAAAGTTTTACAGAAACTGAGAGACAACAGTGCCATTGAGTACTTGCCTCAGAGAATTTGTAAATCAGTTTGCTGTAGTAAGATTTGTACAATAATCCTCATTTTACTATTCTAGTTCAGGTCTCTGTCATGCCTGTGGTGGCTGCAATGTCCACAGTCCCAGCAGAGAGGGGCCCCAGGATGCTGGATGCAGGATGAACATACAGGCTTTATTATGTTAAAACTCACACAATAATTACATCCTCCTCCTGGTAAAGGGATCACTGATGAGGAGTATTGTGCATTTGCTATTGTCTCTCCTTCCTTTGATGCCTGGGCTGAGCTCTCATTAGGCCTAATTGGATATTTGCAACATGCCCTCAGTGGAGGATATACCTGTGTGCTCTCCATACGCAATGACTGACTGGAAAATGGGACGGCTCCTTCAGTGAGGCTCTGAGGCCACATTGTGCTGGCCACATGAAGATCTCTGAGGGCCAGCATTGCCAGAGCAGGCTGACAGGCCTCACGAGCAGTGGCTGGGGTTGAGACCTCAGCAACAGTAAGGCAGAGAACTGCAGCATCTCAAAAACCCCCTTGCTTTATCTGGAGAAGGAGAGGGATGTCTGATCTATGCACAGTTTGTCCCCGTGGGTTTAATTTCTTCATTGTTTCTGAAGTCTTTAAGCTTTCAGGTCAGACTGTTCTTCCTCCATGGTACTCAGGCAATCTGTTAGACTGAGCTTATTTATGACAAAAACAAACAAACTGCGCTCTTTTGCATATGCTGGACTCTCATTTAGTTGTTAAGATCAGGAAAAATAACATTTCATTTAAGGTAATCTGGGAGGAAATATGCAGCCAGCCTTCCTAAGCACCTAACATATCTGTTGCAAATCTTGTCTGTTGATTTAAACCTCATTGTTCATTTATACTCTGAGACGAAAATCAACACCAAAACAAACCCCACTTTTGTCAAGGAATATTCAAAGGAATGTCATGTCAGCAAAACTTCAGTGAAAGCAAGGAGCATTGAGATGCATAAAACTATAATGTTCTGTACCATATGGCCAGAGAGAAGCAGATGGGCCAGGTCACAGCAGGGGAAGAGAGGGAGAGACTCAGGATTGTTTATCTGACCCAGTGGGCCAACACTAACAGACTGTCCCCAGTGACCAGTAACAGAAAGAGTTGATAAGAACGTGATCCCCACATTTATTTGCCCTCAGGTGGTTTTCACATGTGATGCCCAATCAAAATTACCTTCTTCTGTTGTAGACATTTATTTTGGGGCTGGAACATTTGACTCACAAAGAAGCCATGAATTGTACTGCACTTGTCTTTTATTGATTTTAGATGCCAGCTATTTCTATCTGTTTATTTGACCAAAGTTCAGAAACTTGTTTGTCTAAACAAGACAATCAATAATAAATAATGCAAAAAGGTGGTTTTTTAGTAATTGTTCTTGTTATTATTATTATTATTATTATTATTATTATTGCTGTTACATGGCTATGTAAACATCAATCCAGCAAAAGTAAAGCAGAATAGCATGGGTACTGTCAGAAAAATCCTGGGATGTCTCATATGATTTCAGCAGGAGAGTTCTACCTTACTGTGTTTCTCAGCGAGCTGCCCAGTATTAGCAATAAGAAAAGTCCCCTAAACTACTGAAGTTCGAGGTATAGTTATCTAAACATTACATTAATAGATTTTCGGAGGCATTACTGCAAGAAAAAAAGACTCCAACAACAAAAAGGTACAAAATTACATGAAAAATACTTGCACAGAAAAGTTAAAGACAGAAGTCAGCTATTTCTGGTTGTGATTCAAAGATGCCAAGTATTTCACCTGACATGCAGGATGGACCCATCCTTAAGAGGTAGTAACACTGTAGGTTTTAATCATAAGCTTATCTCTTTGGCCTTTCCTCTCAAACACCTCACAGCTCCCAGCTGACATGTTCCTGAAGGACTAAATATCACAAGTCTCAACTTTGCATCTAAGAGACCTCACCAGAGGAGAGCCCAGCATCTGCCCCATGGTGGGAGTAGAGTTCCTGACCTCCTGGTTCCTGTCCCCTCAAATCACAGCCATTCTTGTTCCTGCTGCTGAAGGAGGGACCTCAGCCATGAACATGAGGGACCAATGCACTTGCTAGAGCCAGGCTGCCCTGTGCTTGCAATAGTGGGGATTTGGTCACTGCTTGGTATCTCCAACCAGCTGGAACATTTACCAAGGTTTCTTTTTGCCCCAGACTGGATGCTGGTGCTCCTTTTGGGGGAGCTACTTCTTAGCTGTGACACTTGGATAAACAATAGGTAGAGATGGAGAAGCCAGTTTTACAACAATGATATAATTTGCTCATCCCATTCTAAGCTGTTTTGTAAAATGAAGACTTTGCTGACCAGACGTTGTTTGACCTTACACACAACTAACTAGTTATTATGGCCTGCAAAAGCAGGAAAGCTCTGTGTCCAGAATCCCTAAACCTTATTAAAATGGCTATTTGGGACAGAGTCACTCCAATTAAAACAGAGACTTGTTGCTGCTAAATGACATTACTAGAGCTCATATAATTTAGGCAGATCGTTACCTTCTGCTGAGCTTCTGGCTGACCTCTATGTGCCTCCTCTCCTTGATACATCATCCTTGGGAAACTCAGCACTTGCACAGAGATTTGGCATGGGGAGGGGTGATCTTCTGTGTCCCAAAGGTGCAGTGGAAGGTCTCTTGGGCCTCCCAGTATTACAGCACTTACTCAAGGCTGGAAATGTGATAAGGGAAGGGGGTGAATTTGCATGTGGTAGGGGCAGTGGAAGAGGGGCAATCAAGCGCTTCAAAGAGAATTTTGCCCCTGCAGGAGAGTCTACACAATTTTCTAGTGTTTGGGGCTGTGAACTAGCTCTGGATTAGGATCCAAGGCAAACTGTGGCGGAGCACACATTTTGCTATGTGATGTATTACATATATAACATAACTAGTCTTTGCAGGCTGGAATTAAACTTATCCACTATTGATTTCCAATGGGACAAGTATTCCTAAACTACAGGAGCATGTGAGCAAAGCCCATTTCTCATCTGTAGAGGTTTCACAGAACATCTAGAGAGGAAAGGGGAGATATTTGTTGGGTTACCACTCCTGATTTTCCTCTCTGCTGAAAATGGTAAAGTTCCAACTGAAAATTAAGGTTATTCAAGGTAAATCAAACATTTCTGGGTAGAAGTCCTGGAGTCCCTGCTGCGAGCACAAATGTGAGGACAAAGTACCTCTGGATATGCTGGTAACTTTGCCAGCAGAGCTGGTAACCCTGTTGTGGGAGACACACAGCACCTACCTCAGCCTACACTGCCAGATTATGCAGAATGACATAGAGATACAGAAAAGACACAACAGACTACCTTTATTTTCAGTTCCATGGAGGGTCATTTGACCTCGTCCCTACTTTCATAGAATACTTTTGCTCTTATGCCTCTGAAGTTACTTAATCCAGTTATTTTTTATTTAGTCTAATCTTAAAATTACTATAAACTAGTCAGGTTTGAGTACCTGATTAGCTTTGAAGATGCTCTTTCAAGAAAGGACTTGAAAGAGGTTCTTTCTCTACTGATTGTATTTTCTCCCCATTTCCCCTACTTTAAGAAAAAGCTTCCATTGACTGGTCAGACACAGAAATGTTTCTGAAAGGCAAGCAGCTAGACTTCTGGGAAATGGAATGATATATTCAGAAACTTCCTAGAAATGACCAAAAGCTATATGAGGGTGCCAAAACTCTGGTCACTTACAAGAACTCTTTCAATATACATACAGAAGCGAGAATGACAAAGAACAAAGAAAACAGAAGATGTAAAGAGGGCAAGAAAACTAATTCCCCAAGTATTAAATGCTTAGAGACAGAATATTGGTCACTTAGTGCAAGTGATTTCCACTGCTCATCAGGAATGTGATAGAAACAAAATCAAAGTATAACTCGCTCAATATACATTGTCCCAGTTTGATGCTGCAAAGTACATTTCATTACAAGCCAAAAGAACAGCCCTCACTGATGCTTGCTTGAATGTCTCAATTTCTGGATTAAGCTGTCCCATTGTTTTGAAGCATAGTTATGGTTTAGAGATCAATGGGACATAGACTATCCTAATCTACTATGAACAGCCCATAGAAGAGAAGAGATACTCTGCACTAGAGAGCCATCTAAGTCTTCTAATTACTTTGGCTACTGATAGATTGGTTCTTACCCCCTTGAATTCCTTTGTCACTGAGGACTTAAAATTCATGAGCGTCTATGCTGCTGAATGCTTACTCCAGTGCTGCTATTTTCTGCGCCAAGCTAGCCATCACCGCAAAGAGTCGGAGGTCTGTCAGGCCATCTGTTACATAATAGTCAACAATCTCTAAAATCTGGGGAAACTGAGATGGAGAGAGCAAAGATGATGAAGGGTTTAAAAAGAACAGATTGCTGCCTTGCTTGGAAGGGAGGGAGGTAGGGGGAAGGGGGGAAGGCTGGGTGAAAAGCCCTGATGGAAGCAGAGACAAACCCAATTAGCACAGCCAGCCAAACAATCCCCCCCACCAAATATTAATGCTAACTCCAAAGAAGTTGATGAGGACACCAGATTGGTGAGGAAAAATGCTTTAGCGTAGGAAAGCTGAAGGAAGCCACAAAAAATTACAGCTGTAGTTTAGGCATTGCCATACACAAGTAGACACGGAAGACAATTAAAGAACATCCTCTACGTCAGTAAAGAAGACCACCTGTACCACAGGTAAGTCAATGTGATATTTTCATTACACTCTTCCTGTCCTTCTTTCCCCCTCCCTTTGCAAAGGAGGTGTTTGCGATTTTAAGGCATCAGAATGGGGATGACTTGCAAGTAGGGCTCAGCCACCTGATATTTGCCTTGTGTCCACATTTTAAAAAAGACTAACAATATCTGGTGCAAAATGGTCTAAGGAGACATAATATCCATTTAACTGCTTCTGCAGCCACTGAAATTGTACCAGCAGTAACACTGGCTGGGTGAGCCACCCAGCTGCATTTTAACTCTCCTAACATGAGTTGACTTCTAGTCTGCTCTTTCCAGTTCTGTCTGTTCTTTTCCTTGCTGCCCTGGCTGAAAGCTTCCAGAGCTTACTCTACCAGAAATAACCCTAATGCTGGTGTTTTCACCATTTCCTTGTCATGTGGGAATGTGCCAGACTAAGCACACTGAAGATCATCTCCAGACTCCTTGTAGCTTTCTCCAAATGGATGTCCCTTCTACATCAAGGTACAAATTTTACACCCAGGCTGTCTTGACATGAAAAGTCGCTGAGAATCAGAAGTCTCATGGCATGGCAGTGCCAGGACATCATTTCTGCTTGAAGAGAAATGGGGAGCAACAAGTCAGCCTTTAGCTTTTGGTTCGATCAACCCTCTGCCTTTCAGGGACTAGTTCCTGTCCAGAAACCTCTCACAACATGAAAACACATGGTCTTTATTCCTGTAAAGTTCAGGTGCTTGAGAGCATTTCCTCAGACCATATTGGAGTTGTATGTGCTGTCTTGCTCCAGTGCTTTGCTTTATTATCCCTTTGAGCAAATTATTTTGAAACTACAGCAGAAAACACAAAACACGGCAGTTGAGGAAGGGAGAGGAGAGGAATATTTTCTGAATGCACGTGTACAAGCAACTCAAGATGCAGGGATAACATTGCTGGTTAACTTTTTCTATGTCAGTAACCACTTCCAAGGCAGACACATCATAATGAAAGCAATTAAAAATCGGTGTTAATTCACTCATTGTTGTTATTATAGGTTAAGGTCGTTCATTAACAGATATGCAAAGGCATAGTGTAATGCATCCCTCTTAGCTGTATTAATGGATCACATAATATAATGCTAACAGACGGAAAAGAAGAGCTTTAGCAGTCTGATAAAAATAAACAATAAATGCAGGCAGTGCTGAACTGGATTATCATAGTGCCACATGAGTTGTGTAATGATGTTAGCACTGGCGCCTGCCTTAGAGCTGATGCTTCAGAATAATAACATTGAGCCACTTGATACGTGTTTGATGTCTAAACAAGTCACATCCTCTGCTGAGAGGAACAAATTATGATGGACACTGGCTGCAGGGTTTCAAGTTTCAGATAAAAATCTGTCCAGAAGAATTCCATACAAATAATTGTCCAAAATACTTTCTACTTTTAATCATATGAAATACGCGGTTGGACCCTTTTTACTTCTTTTGCTGTTTTGGTTTTTTTTAACATCCAAATAACTTGGTCCCTGCTCTAGTGCTAAAGCCTTGTCTAACATTTCGTGCTGGGAATGCAAAGCAGGGCTCCAAGTACAGTAGTACAAATAACACTTTATTTACAGTTTCATGGCTTTCAGATTTCCTGTCTCCATAATCACTTCCTACTAATTTCCTTCTGTTTTGTTTGAAATGGTAGTCTTTTCAAAGAAAGTGCTCAAAGAAACAACGCCTTTGTAAGGTTTGGATTAAATCATGGAGGTTTTTATACTTCTTTTTCTGTATTTCCCAGTACTGCTTTTCTGCATTAACAGAGTTTGTGCTGTATGTCTGGATGGTTCAAACAGGATCGTGATAAGAGAACTGCAAAAAGGCCAGCACTGAAGGGCCAAAGTCTCAGCTGGAAGAAGCTGGCACAGCTCCACTGATGTGCATCAGCTACAAACCAGAATCGTTTGAAGAGCCAAATAAATGTTTTAATGATGGACACAAAAAACTTTCAAGCATTACTATGACACTTGTAAAATTTACTAATACTTGAGCACATACAAAACATCAAGATAAAATCAAATATTGTTGTGTTGTAGGAAGTAAATAAAAGCAACTACCACAGAAGTGGAGTTTCTATATAGGGAGACTAGCTCAATCTGAAATTAAATCTACAGAGTATTTGACATATTTTTATCTTGTCTAGTGGTTTCAATTGCCTAATGAGCAACATCTTCTACAGCTATATTTAGACTCTTCTACATTATGCCAAGTTGGCTGACCAAAATGGGACAGATCCCAAGTCTTCTGTCACTTTTCAAAATGAAGCTAACAATTTAAAAAAGAAAAAAAAATCTGTGCAAAGACATAACATTGAGCAGCATGAGTAGCCTGTACACTTAGTGTTATCTTCTTGTTCTTTCCCAACTACCTGGCCATAATTACCTGTCTAAAAATTAAGGCATACACCCCATTTCCACTGCTGACCTCTGACCTTCCCCTTCCTTCAGAGCTCTTCTTTCTCTCCAGGTCTTTCAGACCTTGAACACTACTCTTACTTCCAAAAACTGATGGAAAAGGAACATGTATTATTTAATTTTTAATGTGTTATGCATAGAGTTGTTTAATAAAAAAATACCTCGCACGTGCCAATGTCGCTGGTGAGATTGCTTTCCTTTATGTAAGAGGAGTGTTGACCAACCAAATATCATGACAAACAATGAAGGTATGAATACTGGAAATGTTTGCCACTCTTCTCACACTTTTCCAGGAATGGATCTGTTGACTTTACTTACAGTGTAAGTCAATAAAGAGGCTACTTTTTTAAAGGCCATCAAAACTTTCTAGGGCCAAAAGTACCCATCTCATCAGCATCCTCCTGCAAGAATACTCACACAATATTAGTTTTCAGAAAATTAGACAGTCCCTTCTGGGCAGAACTCCAGGGTCTCAGAGTGTGGCTTTTATAACGCATAGTTAAGCTCTGCTTTCATTTTTCAAGTTGAGGGAAACCCTCAGAACCTCTTACTCTTTCCTTCACTGAACACAAAAGCACAGTAGTTTGGCTCCTTTTGGCTGCAAACCACCTTCTTCACCAATTAGTAATTTCTTAATACACAATACAACAGTAGTAGTAGTAGAAGAAGAGTAACTTTGAAAATTCAAAAATTTTATGAATATACAAACATTCTGAAAGAAAGGAAGGATTTTAAATCTGTGTATGGCTTTTCATTATACTGAGCTAAAACACACTACAGTCTTTCTACAGAAATACCAATATTCATTATTTTTCTCAGTGAAAACACCAGATATTTACAGGTACAGCACAATCTTAATGACTATGATCTTCTGGAGGGGACATAGAGACAGAGAAGAAAAGATTTGAATAGACGAGAATTGATGATAGAAGTCATTCACATACAAGACTATTATCTTTTCTTTTTATTTTAACCCCAGCTGTCTCTCATAGAATTTCAGTGTTTACCTGGCTAATTATAACTAGCACCCAGCTTTTGACTGGAAAAGTCCTTACCATAATCTATAGCACATTTACTAGATTTGAAGGATCCAAGTCGCATGTGCACCTTCTAACACAGCTGCTGGGTGTCTGAGCCTGCTTTGCCTCACACCCAGCTGAGTTGGCTTCCTCTAGAACATAGATCCTTACACATCCACTTTGAGGTTTAAGGTAAGCAAATCAGTGGATAAAATCTGGTCATGTTGTTCTCTTACTATATTTGAAATTTCACCAGTATCGCCTTAGTCAGACTGGCCTATTGAAAACACAAATTCCTCAGAGGATCATTGTAAAACATTCCCTCTTCAGATTCAACAGTCCACGTAGGACAGGGTGTAGGATTGTGAGCTCTTTCAAAAATTTGTGTTCAATCTTCTCTTTGCTGTCTCCAGGAGACTTTTATCAGCTTCTGATGATGCCTAGAATCTCCAAAAAATTAATGGCAATTTAAAAAACCCAAACAATACCTACTCCGTGCTAAAGTAGGTCTTAGTTCAAAACCAAGAATGTCTTTTCTAGGAAAAGGACATAAAAACTGGAGTTGTAATGCAGACACTAGACAAAAAGACAATAGCTTGTGTTTTATGGGGAGAGAGAGTAAATATCGAAACATTCCATGCTTCTTACAACCACAAAGTTGTGGATTCCCTCCCCTGCTCTCAAGTTCACCAGCTGTACTGGTTTATACTTGCCATTCAATCAAGATGATAATGAAGTAACAGCATTCAGGAAATGACACACAGAAAGGAAGAATCAAGTGAAAAAGCAGCATCAGGCATAACCTGAAACTTGAGCATCCTACTTTCATCAACTTTATATCCCAAAGTAAGGACGGGAGCTTAGCCAAGCTCTTTAAGTATGCCTTTGATCTGTTCAGATGCTCAAGAAAGAGTCCAAGACCAAAAACCTGGCACACAGGGGAGCTTTTGTCAAGAGAAAGATGCTCTTCAGGTCCCCACTGATTGAGGAGAGGGGCAGAAGCTGTGTGGGAGGTGTTCTCCAGCTGTGGAGAGATGCAAACACTTTGCTGCTATCCTAATATTTCACACCCCAGACCAGGCCACAACACAAACAAACCGAGTGTTGTTTCAACAGTCTCATTTGACATGGTCTTACCCTACAAGAAGTGAAAGAAAACCTTAGCACCCCTCCCACCCCCCTCCTTGGACCAATTGAGCTGTCACTGTCTGCACAGAAAGTGATTGTTCAGTCAAAAACACATTTTGGCCTGACACAAACAAAAAAGTCCTGAAAAGTGAGGTTTCCCTTTGTGCCTCCCCTCCAAGGGGAGTGAAAGGCAGCAAGAAGAGAGGCAGGAGAGAGGGAGGTGACCACTGTGCACCATCAGCACTCCATGCTGTCTGCTCTGAAGCCCACCCTCAGCAGGCAGGTCCAAAGGGAGCCAGCTGTGGTCTGGCCAGTGCGGTGAACAGGCTTGTTCAGGAAGCGACAGATATTTTCAGCAGGGAGTGTTCAGAGGGAGCAGAGGCAGGTTGCAATCTTTGGTTAAAGTTTATCTTGCAGAGGCTGGTAGCTTAGCAACAAGGAGTTTTTTTGGTTGTTTTGTACTGACAGAAGAAGCAGCATGTCAGAGTATAGATGTGTCTAGGCATCAGGGGAGAATCCCTGGGGACCAGAGTTTTGCAGCAGGGATACTCATCTCCAGCCACATGGGGTTCCTCTTCACACATGAGAATGAGATGGTCAGGACACAGAAAGGCTTTTCAAGATCCCATCCAGAATAAAGTCACTCCCAATCAAATTTACTTATATATGCTAGGAGGCTATTTCCAGTTTCAAAGGTGCCCATGAAGTAAACATCAAGGAGCTGACTTCCTGTTTTGAAGAGTAGCTGTGAGCTCATTTTCATTTGGGTTCAGAATAATGTAATACATGAGGGGGAAAAGAAAAAAAAAAGGCAAGTCATATATGCAAGTAGCAAATATCTGCTCTGCCGTCAAGCAAACTGTGCATTTGTATTCAGGGGAGTTTTTGCAAGCTGACTGGACTATTGATCTCTGGCCCCATTCAGCATCTTTCCAGGCAGAAGTTTTCACTTTTGGCTCAGGACTGAAAATCAACAATGAAGAAGCTGTCACGTCCCACCACATCATGTCCTTCATCCACTCCCTTGAGAACCTCCATACACAGCCACTATTTCTTTCTCTTCAAGTCAATAAATATTTTGATGGCTAATACCAGTGCATTTCACAAACTCTCAAGAGAGAAAGTACAGCAGCAGAAAGGAAAAGATGTCCTAATTACTCATAGGTAATGAGCTCAGGTTATCACTAAACATTTATATCCCTACTCTCCACTAATGAATTCATTACATAATAAGAGTTGAGCAACAGCAGAAAGTACATATTACACAGCTAGTCTGATGTACAGCTCTGATGGACAGCATAGGTGACCCTCTGCTCCAGTAAGTTTTCACCTTAAAAAGGTGAGAAGCCAAATTTCTCCAGAGCTTTCCATTCAGCAGAACTAAAGGCAAGCAAAGCAGGAGTACCCTACACCAGCAGGTGCCTGGGGGACCACTCTGTGCCCCCATGGGACACTGCCTGCTCTCCATGTATCTGCTAGACATGCAGTGAACAAGGCAGGGCTCTAAAGAAGAGGGGAGCCTTCACCATTAACACAAGGACATTCCTCTTAGACACTTTTAAAGAGAAGGAAACTGCAGAAATGCCCTCTGCAGCTAGACAGATTTGAGCAAACAGCCCTCAGACCACAGGTTGACACAGGTCTTACTGACACAGGGTCATTTGCAGACAGATGGCCTGGGCCTGGCAGCACATTAAGGACTAAGGCTTTTGTTACGCTCTGCCACAAAGCTCTAGTTGTTTGGAAGTGTGCTTGAGCAAGCTCAGTTATCCATGTGAAAACTGATGTAACCAAGTGACTAGAAAACATAGTCCCTTCTTCCTAACTGGCCACTAAACTCCTTTCACTGTCTCGGAAAATACTGGTTTTCCTGCAAAAGATTGTGGAAAGAGAGTAAAGTGGACTTAGGACACCACTAGGGTCAGCTTGCCAACTCTTAACATTCAAATATCTTGAAATGGAGCCTTCTATTCCAGCAGTCTGGTGAACATGTCATGGGATGGTAGTGCAGGGGGGCAGGGAAAGGTAAAATGTTGATATATTGCTGGTTTTAGTCTTGTGTATACAACCTCTCTCTCTTTTAAACACACACACAAATACACACCTTTAATGATTTATGTGACATAAAACAACATTAATTTTATTAGGTTGCACAAACATTTATCCGAAAAAAACAAGGATTTCCACTACTTGCATGAGCTCCCAACAAACAGAAGGTTCCAGCAGATCAACAGTGGCACCTTACCTGAAAAAAAAATTTCATTGTCCACCTTCATCTCACCCAAAGCTTTCAAAGGATCAGAAACATGGAAGCAAATATTCTTGCCTGAAGAATTCTATTGGATTTAAAACTTCCAACCCATCAGATGAAAATTTTCCATAGCAATGATCCATGCCATCAACAGCTGATATTTTAGGACCTTGTTTTCTTGAAAGAAAAACTTGTTTTCTTGTACCCATTTGTGATTGTTTTGCAGATCTACAGGTCTTCCACTTCTGTGGCAGGACCAAAACACCTCATTATGCAAAGCACAATCATATATAGTGTCCCCACCATGATGCAAGAGAGAGAACTCTCACTAATCAGCCCATATTTTGAAAAACACAGCCCAAATTACACAAATTGAAATCTAAATTCAATTCCAGATTCAATATTCTAAATTGAAAGTGACTCCTACAATTATAATTATTCCATATTTAAAATGGTAGGTTGAGTGAACAAGAGAAAAGAAGGGCATGGAATGAAATAGAGAGAAACAGAAGGGCCTCTGTATCATAGTGAGTCACAGATTTGTCAAATTCAGTAATATTCACAGGATGAGAGAATCATTCCTCTTCCTGACCAGAAGCACTACACTCAGGTGAGCAAATACCCAGGAGAAGCAGTCGTCAATTAGCAAAAGTTTAAAAAAAGAGAAGAATCAGTGTCTCTCATAGAATTGGAAGTTAGGGAGGACAGAAGGGGCAAAGTTCAGGTCAATGTCCAAAGGCTCATAATTCAGGATTAAGAACAGGATTTTCTGCTGTTAGACAGGGATGTGACAAATGACAGAGGAGGCAGAAGTTCAAGGGAGATTGGCAAAGCAAGAGAGAAATTTGAGCTAGAATTATGATGCAGATGTGAGAAATGTGATGTTAGGTCTGTTGAGGAGGATATTTCCGGTGGAGAATTCCCAGAAAGTAGCAGTGGAAAGACTTTTTTGTGCTAACAGCTAGAGGTCTACTTGCTCCCTTTCAGACAGCCAGAGAACCCTCTCTGACCATCCCAAAAGGCTCTGCTGCCTTTCCCCTGCTCCTGGGGCTGAGCTGCAGGGTCAGCCCTGATGTGGCACCACTGGCCAGCCTGGCTGACTGGGCAGCATGGAGCCTCACTGGAGCCACCAGCAGGAGCTCAGGAGCTGTGTTTAAGCTCTCACACTTGCCCTTGGACCCCACATGAGCGACTTTGTTGACCCTGACCTGTGGTCTGACTTCTTGGCTTGACCTCAGACCTGCCTCATTGCTATGGATGTGTTTAGAGCCATTAGGCTGCATTTGGCCCTGGTGACTGCAGTGGATATGCCCTGCTCTCCTCTCCAGTGCTGTGGGGTTGGGAGCCAACTGCCCTGCCCATCCTGCTGCCCTGCCTCACCCTTGATTGCAACCCTCCTTCCCTTGCTCTTCCCAAATGCAGGAGGAGAAAATCAACCTGGAGCAGGTTCAGGATGACAAGAGGAGCACAAGGGAGATTGACAGGGTGTGCTTTGGTCAGCCTGGAAATACCACAGCTGAGCTGGAGCACAACCACCTCACTAAATACCTCCAGGGTAAGCAGGCAGGAAAAGGAACAAGCTGAAAAAGCTGGCAGCGTTAGCATGAAAACCAATGTCTTTGGAAACTAGACAGAGATTTCTTACCACCAAAGCAGCCTGCATCCTAAAAGGCCTGCTAATCAGTGCAGAGGGAGTAGGAATGACAGCTTTTAGATGGAGCTTGAGCAGCTCACAGAAGACACTATATGACAGGGAGAGCAAGGGCCAGATCCAAGCTCTTATTTGTGCAATGAACACAGCAATGCTCAGCACATCCCTGGGGCTGGCAGCAGACTGGGGAACCTGAGGGATACCTGAGGAAGCCAAACTTTTTCTTCTCATTTGTCCTTTCACTACAACCTTTGTGCCTTGTTTCCCTGCTTCCTTCTCTACATTGCATATTCCCAGCATTGTGACTACACTACAGCCAGCTAAGGGGAAGAAGATAGAAGTCCCCATTTATCATTTTTGTAAATTCCTCCTTGTTTTAAACAACTAATTTATTTTTTTTTTAATATTAGTACTAGCATGCTCATTTTAGGTGTGCTTGATTAATTCCTTGGTGTTTCATCTAGTGAATACTGAAGTTAATTACAGTCAGTGTGCTCACTGCAATGGACCCTTTTCTCTGCACTGTTCTCTCACAGTGAGCTATAGAGAAAGCCTGAGCCCGTATCTGAAATCCTCATTCAAATACTGCATTCAGACAAGCAGTTTAAAATTGCTTTTAGGGAGGGAGGGAGGAGAGAGGGAGAAGGCTTGGGGGGAGTTTGGTCTTGTACTTGGTGACTGCTGCAAGCTGGAACAGCACAGAGAAGGAAGGGCCTGTTTTTTGATATTCATAGCAGGGAATTTAATTTAAGGCTGATGTGTTCCTGGTTGGAAATATGTATTAAATATCCAGATGCAAGAGAAATGGGTACAGAGAACAGAAAAATAAATACAGGATATTGGCTCATCTATGCAGAGTGCTGATTTCCTAAACCTGGCACATTGGAGATTCACTGCCTGCCCTGATTTTGTGTGTCACTGATTTGGCTAGGATCTAAACACAGAGCTTCACAGTTACTGAACCACCGTCCCAGACCCAGCCAAGGCTGAGCACAAAGCAGGCCTGAACAAACCAGCAGGCAGACTACAAAGGGAAAGCAATTGTTCTGCTTAGCAGCAGCACTGCTTCTGCTATGTTTAGCATAGGAACAAGTTAATTTGGGAGCACACTCTTCTTAAAAGGAAGCGCTCCTCAGCTCAGCATCCCCAGGTTTCATGCAGTGTGCTGCCTTTTTTACCATGCAAGAGCCATGGATGCTACTCACAATGTAGGTTTTTACTACTCAAGTATTATAAAAGCTTCTGATAAAAATCAGGTCTCTTAAACCTCTGGCTGGCATCTTGTTAAAAACTGACATCATGTTTGCCTGTTATCCTTGGTTCACAAGGAAGTTTCCACCATGATTTAACAAGCAAGAAGAAGGATTTTACTGTTAAGATAAAGCAATAAACTGCAACATCAAAAAATTCATATAATTTTTCTCCAGTGCCTTTGGTCTAAAATATTTGGTCTTAATTGACTCTCCACAGAGGTAAAGATAGATCATGAGTAAAAAACACACCTAAAAAATATAGAGTGCCCAAAAATGCGCCCCAATACAGTGAAACAGCTCAAAAGCCAAGAGCAGAGCAAGGCGGGGGCACCAGAGCACACAGACTCACCATGCTGAGACCTGCAGTGTCCAGAGGAGCCTCAGGGTGAAGCTCCCTTGTCACAGAGGATACAGGGAATTGCTCTGCCAGCAGCAGCACACCACAGGCACGCACATTCTCTCCCCAGGATGCATGGGCAGTTCTGTCAGGAAGGAAGAAATACAACCTGTACCTGCTGTACCCACCACCTTCAGATACATTTACAGAAATTTCACACTTATAAGGCACACCGGGTTATAAGGCGCACTTCCAGGTGGCCGGGAACTCCACAGAATTTGTCCATATATAAGGTGCACGGGCGTATAAGGCGCACTTTTTTTTTGAAGTGAGGATCCGCTGCTGGCTCTCCCCACCCGGCTGCATGGCTGCTGCTGGGTGGGGACACCTGCTCCCCCCGCAGCTTGCACTTCCGAGTTGGCAATTTTCCAGACGTTTTCCATATGTAAAGTGCACCGCATTACAAGGCGTACTTCCAGGTTTGGATTGAATCTTCAGCCAAAAAGGTGCGCCTTATATGTGTGAAATTACTATACATTTCCTAGGGGCAGCTAACATGAATTAGAGCAAATTTCAGCCCCCTCTAAGACAGTCAGGGCACCCAGCCCTGGGTGCCAGACATGTAGCCTGCATTTTTCTCTCATTGCTGACTTAAGCAGTGTTCTCCTCAGCTGCATGAGCTGTTCCTTCTCTACCCATGTCAAGCTATCCCATAGCTGTGAACCACCATACTTTGTTCTCCTACATTTTTGTGCAACAGCCTGCAAAATGCCACAAAAGGAGGGCAAGAAGCCCTTGGACCCCCAGTTTCTCACCTCCCAGGGAGCAGGGGACACTGTGGGGAACATGGGGCAAGAGGGAGGGAGCTCCTTCCCTCCTCTGCACAGCAGCAGAGCTCTAAATTCCACTCTGGCCTCATTTGCCAGGGCCAGCAGCTGCACAAGGGCTGAATGAAGACTCAGAAGCCCAGCCCCACACTTGGTGTTGTGCAGGCAGTGGGGCAGTGCTGCCTTCAGCCGTGCCAGGGGCAATTCCAGAGGCATCAGCTGCCCTGGATGGAGCAGAGCCACCGAGCCCTGCTCAGGCACTCAGGGCATGGACAAAATGAGTGCTGGATATAGCACCCTCATTCAAATAGCACAGCATTTTAGCACCAGAAATAGTATCTTTCTCTTTTTCTTTTCTTTTTTTTTTTTTTTTTTTTTTTTTTTCCTTTTTCAGTGAAACTACTGGCAGAGAAAGATACAACTTAGCATGAAAATAAGTATCAGAATAAGGCCCTAGCTGAATAGTCAGTACTCTGCATAATTCTCTCTTTTCATCCCCTCAGTCTAGATCCTCTCCAAATATTCAGATCAAAACTTGCAAAGTAGTTCCAGCATTTTGGCCATCAAAGTAAAAGCTGGAATATTTAGATTCTGCCTCCATCATATCCCTCTATTTGAATAAAATCAGCTCTCTGATATTGCCATCCGGCTAATTATGAAGTCTCTGTCCCTTTCTCTCTCTGTCTCTGTCAAAGATCAAAGAGCCAAAAGAGACATACTCACTAGTAAAAAAGAAAAGAAATTTACCATTTTAAGGAATACATTCAATTCCCCTCCCCTCTCTACTAATAGTTTTTACATGCAACATGTTCACCTTCAGCATATGAAAAGGCATGTAAGGGAAAGGACAGAGAGAAAACCACAAGTCAGGATAAACTGTGGAATGATATTCCTGCCACTCCAACAGGCAAAAGTCTCTTTTCAAGAATCCCTGCATGCTTTACAGAGTCTACATTTGAATGATGCATTGTCAGACAACAGAGAAGACCAGCAGAGGAAAGTAGTCTAAAATTATAAGTGAAAATTAAAAATTACAAGCAAAAATACAGAGCAGGGACAAATCAACCACACAAATTTCATTTTAGCTCCCTGGGCAGTACAGTGAAAGGGCCAGCACACACCCCTATCAAAAGCAGCGGGAATAACCCTTAGAGCCATCTTTCTCAAATCACAGATGAATTCAAATGGGAAGAGGCATGCAACAACAAAAAAAATAGTTGTTAATGCATAAAACTACTGTATGACTTCCAATAGCTGGACTCAAGAACCCTGGTTAAATACTGACTTTCTTTCAGAGTCAATCAGATAATAAGACCCCTTTAGAAGCACAGAATAGTTAAATTCATCACCATAATTTAATTGTAGAAGGTTATTAAAGAGCACTTCGACTCCCCTCCTGCTTCGGCGCTGCTTTTGTGTATTAAACTCAGACTAATCAAATTGCAGATTCCAAGAGTACTGTATTAGTCATCCCCATCCCTTTTAATTTGTTTAATGGCCTCCTTTTTTCTCCCCCCTCTTGTGTGTGTGTTCTGACTGGCTGTGCAGTGCTTAGGCTCACGACATGTAAATAAAGAATGGATAGGGGAACAGTTCGTCGAAAAGAATAAAGCGTGCCTCCATTCTAAAGTTACATTTGATGTCAGCGTAATTCATGGGACGTGTACTGCAAGCAATGGTGCTTATTATTTCTGCTTAGCTGTCTACAGACACAGGAGGAGAGGGAGAGGGGGAAAAAAGGAAGAAAGGAAAAGAAAAGAAGTCTGAATTTACACTTACTGCTTCAAAAGCCCTTTTGTGCATCGCCAACTTCTCCTGGCTGAAGATGCAGTATTTTGCCAAAAAGTCGACTGCAAGAGCAGACAAAAAAAGGATAAAATAGCCCATAGACGAACTCCTTTCCCTACTTTTCCTTAAGAATTTCTGTGAATTGCCATAAAGAGAACTAATTTTTTAGATGTATAACAACGCTGACCACAGATACTTCCTCTTGCAGAAATTTCAATTTATGGTTTGCTTCTTGTGTTTTTGTTGTTTTTGTTGTGGGTTTTCTTTTTTCGTTTTTTGTTGTTTTTTGGGGGTTTTTTTCCACTTCTCTATCTTATTTGGAAATGTCTTTTCACCTTGCCCAGGGCACTATGTCAAAGTTAGCTGTGAATAGGAGATGTTTTACATGTATAAAGCATAAGAGCTCCATCCTGGTCAGGCAGTAGTCTAGGAGTGTGGCAAGGGCTTGTTTTTTGTTTTAAATGTTAAAGAAAAGAACCTCTTCAGACTCGAGATCTGCAGAGCAGTATCCTCCATAGGTTCTCCCAAAGATAGCACTATAAATTAAATTCCTTTGATTTGTTCCAGTCATAAAAGACAGGTATACAAAAAGGTTCTGTCTTTTAGTATTAGACAGCTGTATCACAGAAAAGACACAATTTTCCTATTTCATTGTCTTATTGAGATCAAGTAGGACATATTAAACCATTAAGAAAACACCATTCTCTATCCTGAAATTTTTTCACTTGTGTCCAGGCCTGTCATCCAAGAAGACAAAGCATGAAGCTGGCCCTGCTTCCTCAAACTGCTGGGTGTAGAATGAGAAAATCAGAAGGGAAAGTCAGGTCATGCCACAAACACAGGCTGAGCTCATGAGTTCTGTGGATGGTACAAACTATGTTACCTCTGCATTCAAGCTCCTCCTCATACTTATTAGTTCCTTTCCGACCTCTTTCTCTGAGTCCCTAGACTGCTATTTCAATCACCTCATCACCACCTGCATAGGAAAGAAACCCTACTTTCACATCAAGAGAAACTGCTAGGAAATTCAGGACCTGATGGAGGAAAAGTGTTAGGTCTCAGCTCTCCCAGTTTTTTGTTCATTTAGAATGAGAACTGGAAAACAGAGATAATAATTGGTAATACTGTGCCAGAAAAGAATTTGAATTATTATCATCATAATTATCAGTAAAAATATTTTACTGTAAAAAGAGAAGGAGTGATTCACAATGAGGTGGCAATGTGGTGCTCTGGCTGGTATCTAAACAAGCTTGTAACATAAATCTCTTGTTTCTTTTTAAAAGACTACACTTGTCTTCAGGTTGTGTTTAGGGGCATGTGCAAGAAAGGTTCCTATTTGGGAGGGAATGTTCATTGTTTGTTTATTGCTGTGTCCTAAAGGCTACAAAAGGACAAATAATGATGCCTGAATGCCACTGTTTCTTATCCTATATATTCCAGATGAACGAAATTTGTGTGATAAAAACAACAAAAATGTCTTGGCTTTCCATGTCAAAACAGTAGCAGAGATTTCTATTTCAAGCACAAATTGACAGATGCTCCAAGATTGTTGTTACCGCATGGTGATTTTTTCTAATTCCAAACTTAACTATGATGCTGAAAGGGATGTGAAAACTAGTTTCTGGTCAAACTGGTTTTGTACAGGTCAGTCTTACTGTCAGCATGTAAGAAAGATTTAAGTCAAAGACAAGCAATGCACTAAGGGCATAGGTTCCAGAAATGATTTGTACTGTGCTTAGTATTGAGCACTTCCCCAGGACCCAATACCTGTTTTCACCACAGAAATTTTCAGAAGTTGCCTTTTTTTTGTTTGCACACTGACATGGGCTTGGGAGATGTAGATGTCCCAACCCTCTGGGAAGCATCATCTCTGGGAAAATCTGCATTGGCGCCCTCTGGTGATTCTGGAAAACAGCAAACCATGAAAGAAAATCTGACATTTCACTCGTAATAAAACCTTCACGTTTCTTCTCATCAGATGCTCCATAACGTTGCAACTTCCCTTGTAACTGAGGGGTTGACCAAATGGCCCTGTAACAGTTTCGGGAAGGGAACGATGCTGGGTCATGTCTCTGCCCGAAATGGAGGATAGGGAAAGAAAACTTCAGTTCTTATTTAAGCAACTTTTAAGGTCAGATTAGGCTCTTAAATAATTTATCTGCTTTGGTGAAACACAAAGGCCAAAGGATGACATATATTCCTGTTTAACTGGCCCAATTATTTGTACCTAGACAAAGCACAGCTTTCAGGAAGACTTTCCTGTGTTGATCTGAAGCTGGCAGAATATGGAGAATCCCATGTGGATGTACAGTACACTGTTTCTAAGACCAATGTTTGGCTTACATGACACTTGAACTGGTTTTAAATCTCAACAAAATCAGTTTTTGAGAGGTTAAAGAACCCTTTATGTAGTATATGCTCCCTATAAAATGACTTACATGCTATAGCAAAGGCTATACTCAGAGGAAATTAAATTATTTCTGTCAGACATTTTCACCATTCCTTAAAAGAGTTTTTTCAGCAATTCTTGATCCCCTCTAAAAATACTGATAATTTTTTAAAATGTGGACACCAAAACTGTATGGACAGTCTCACCAGCACCATTGCTCTCCTCTTACTTATTATTTTCTTCCAGTATGGACAAAGGGGCAAACAAATAGCAGTCTTCCATTTCAATCTTGGGCAATAATTTTGACTTAGGAAGCAGATTTTCTCCAGCCATGTTTTTCATGCTTTTTTTTCTCTCTCTTTCTTTATTGTCCCCATCCCCAGGAAGTTTTAAAATTGTTGATCAATTTTGACCAAGTGAGACAGAGGTGTGGAGGGCTGACAGGAATTAAGTACCTACAAGTTTCATGAAAATAGACAGCAGAGTAGAGGGAGGGAGGGAGGCCCTATTAATTCCCTCATTGAGGGAAAGACCTCAGCATGAGCTCAACCTTTGTTACAGCCTGGAAATCCACACGAGAGAGAAATCCTGGAAAGCAGCCATCATTAGTAGCACCGCTCATGGAACCACCTGTTTAATTAGTTATTCTCTGCTGTAAAGAACCGTTTAAAAACAGCTCCATAGCTTTCAATATAAGCTTGCTTGCAGTGCCCCCAGTAGGAGTCACAGAGACTGAGGTCAGGGGGAACTGGGCCCCATGTGCATTGTACCTCTCATAATATATACCCTAAAAGGCTGCTAGAAGTTTTTGGGCTTGGGCAGACCCATGTTTGGGTCTGCCATGTTTTTCCTGCTGCTGCTCAGCGCTTTACAGCCAGGAACACTCTTCTTCCCTGCCACCATCAGACTCTCTCTCCTCTGGCTGCCTTTACCAGGGAGGGAGCCCGGAGTGACTGCATGCAAAGGCATGCTCAGGCCCTCACGCTGTAGCTACACAATTTGCACAGAGGGGGAAAGCCTAAGAAAAAAACAGCTGTCAAACTCTAAATAAGTCCATCTGAGCACATCTGTACTGAAACAGCCTCATGAACAAGTGAGATTTACAGAATAGAGAGAGCGTGCACCCCTCAGTTCGGGCTAATTAGTCACCCTGTACCAAATGGGAAGGCACAGAAACATGGAGCACCCTGAGTTGAAAGGAATCCACAGAGACCATCGAGTCCAACTCCTGCCCCTGCACAAGACAAGCCCAAGTCTTGACTCCAAAGCAGGTAAGTATTCCAGCTTTGCAGAGACACAGTAGCAGGGCTATTAGTTCCATAGGTACAAGAAGAATAATTACTTTCATCCAATGCTGAGAATTAAAAAGGTTGTTTTTATTGAAACCAGAAATAATTCTAAGAAAATATTTCAAACTAAAATTTAATCAAAGAAAAAAGAGGTAACTGGTACTAGAACACTTTTTAGCCCAATATTTCTAAGGTCATACCTCAAAAAGGCTCTTGAGAGATAAACAAGCTTCATTACTAGTGCAAAGAACAGGAAGATTAGCATTTGGTTCTTTGTTTCTGAGCTGACCACTATCTGTAGCACTTACACACAATTGTGGCTGTGTATCTGCTTTTTGAACTCCTGAGTGCTTCACGGGGTGCACATGAGAAGAGGGCCCAGCAAGTGGGTATGAACAAGGGTAGGGAAGGAATACAGGCAAATACAAACTCCAGACACCTGGGAACACCCAGGTGTGGGGGACATTTGCACAGGGATGTTGTAGCCCTGCAGAGCTCATGGGTCACACCAGCTTTGGCAGCACGCCCCATTCCTGAGGAAGGGAAGGTGGCTTACTTTAGTTTTGTAAATTTGCAGTAAGCTTCTCAAATTAAAAGAATATTGAAAAGTCAAGTATTTAAAGGCCAGGAAAATATGGAAAATACTACAGTATTGCATGCTTAAAAGCCACATCATGATGCAAGAAGGACGGTAGAAGTCAAACTATGCATGAAACTTTAGCCTTGTCATTTTAAAACATTTCAAAACGAGAAAAATGGAGGTAATCACACCATGAAATCAGTACCAACTTCTATTCCTACTCAGCTCCATAACTTCCATTTAGTTTTTTATTACATTTGATGTCTGTTCTTAAAACTATAAAGAAGATCTTGTAACATTTTATGAACGTCAGAAGATTAACCCTCTTAACCTTCCCTGAATAACACATTTTTCTCATTTTACAGATAGGGAAACCAAAAGATTAAGTAACATTTCCAAAGCCAGTGAACACAGTGGCAGCAGACACAGAAATCACTGCTCTTCAGCACTGTGCTTTAACTGGAGACAATGGTTTCCCATGGGATATCTGTGTCAGAGCTTTGAAGGACATCAAAGTACACCAGGCTGTCAATAGAGATAATGGAATAATTGGCAACTGTGTCCAGGATGCTTTTCCTTTCAGGAAAGCTGGATTAGGATCTTCAGCCAATTAAGTAATGCTGTTGACTGGGCAATCTTAGATGTTTATAGACAGATAGAAAGGAAACTACAAGAGAAGGAATAACTAGGGGCTCAATTAAATTCTGAAAGCAGTGTACTACTTACAAGAAACTAAAGAAACTTTGCTAGAGTAGAAACTAACTTATGTCGGGACTTGACCATTAAAACATCGGGGCTGGGAACACAAACCTTCAGGTTCCTAGCAATAATTCTGATTTAACACACTTGCTTTTCAGAGCAAACCATTTCATATAAAACCAGAGGTCTGACTAACACTGCATAAAAGATACAAACTGAATGTCCAAAAGTATATGCACAGGCACACACCTCTCTTTCCAAAAATCAACGCCTTTTTAAGTCCATCAATATTTTCTAAATGCAATGAGATTTCTTTCTTATCTGCATTTGAATGACTTAAAAATTTCATGTTTTTAAGCAAAATAAATCCTTTTTATGTACCCTATTGCAAGAAAAATATGTATGACAATACATTCAATCAAAAATCTTTTCTAAATGGGATTGTCCAATACTTTTACAGGCTTTCAATGTTTGCCATGAACTATGGGCAGAGATAGATTTAACACACCACCACTGGTAGATAAAAGCACAGAAAAGGTTCAAGAGTCTATAAAGTTTGTACTCCGGTGTTAAACAAGAAAAAGTAAATTGAAGCACACACAGCACTTTCATATGAAAGAGGAGACCTCTTTTCTAGGTTAAGGGGGTCCAAAGGGCACCTCATTTTACAGGCATCCCCAACATGCAGTCCTGGAACTTCCAGGTGTGGAATCCATGAGGCATTATAAATAACTCACTTTTTTCGCCCTTAAAAAGAAATACATCTTATAAATTTAAGATTTTCACTTTGATCTGAAACTAGTTTCTCCACTCTTCTCCCCGCTCCTTCTTTCTCTCACACACACATGAAAATAAAAATCCTAGTATTTTGGATACCTCTCATTAGGTTACATAAATGTTTCCTAGTCTTTGCAAATATAAGGGTGTGGATGCCATTGTAACAGCAAGGGATAGCCAGTCTTCCATTCCCAAAGCTCTGCCATGAAATAGGAAGGGCCAGGAGGGGAAAATTCAACTGTATATCATCAAACTCAGTTTCCCTGGGCAATAAATATATAAATGCAATCTCTTCAATAAAGACTGCACAGGCAAGAGAAGCTTCTCAATAAGGTGTGGTGACAGCGAAGAAGATCTGTGTGTACCCCTCCCACAAGTCCCACAGATGGGCAGGGCAATCTATTTCACAGCACCTTGATAAAACTTGCAGATTACCAAATTGTGTAGCTCAAACAATGGTATCTGTTATGAAGAAATGCATTTCTCTCAAGACCACATTCTTTTGGACAGATTTGATTTTTTAGCACTAGTTTTCCCCTTGCTAGCCCAGCTGCCAAGGCTGATCATGCTTTCCTCTTATACTTTGTCTTCATTTCTGCCAACGTAGAAGCAGACCCATACTTTTCTGCACCCTCCTAAAGACTTTCTGCTGACTTTTGAAAATGTCTGGCTCTATAATATCAAGCAGGCATTCTGATTCATGCTACCTCTGTCTCATGCTTCCCTGGTTAGGCACAAGTTCAAGAAGGATTTACAGAAAGTTATTATGTTTTACCTCATTAGGTCTCACCCTTTCAGAGTGCATTAAAGTTCAATAGCATTGTAGCTTGATGCCTGGCTTT
Source organism: Sialia sialis (assembly GCA_009812075.1). Lineage (NCBI taxonomy): Eukaryota > Metazoa > Chordata > Aves > Passeriformes > Turdidae > Sialia > Sialia sialis. The sequence continues at coordinate 11,284,308 of VRYO01000369.1, forward strand.
GCAACTAAGGTTTCTTTCAAGATTCTCTGTCCACAGAGCTGTGGGTCATTAGACGCTTTTCAGTTTCTTACCATCAAAAAATGCATCAGCAGGAAAAGCCTCTGTGATCCTACTTTATAAAAACAAACAGGCAACCAAGCTCACAACAGACACTCTCATCCTTGGCACTGATGTGAAGGTTTACTAGAGAGTGAGGGAGAGCTTGGGGGCTTAATTCTTCACTTGTATGAACTTTTGGGGTCAGCTGGCAAAATCTTGATCAAATCAAATCAATTCCAAGGCAGCGCCTGTCTTGTCAGGACAAAATGGGAAGCCTTTTGTTTCTGTGGGACTCAGGCCTTATCAGCTCATTCTGTCACTCATACTTCCTCAACCCACTTGCAAATCCTCCTGGATTTACTGCAGATGTATGAAGCTTGCTGGAAATAATAGTACAAGCAAAGAGGCTAGTCCAGCTATCGACTCCAAGCTCTGGGTAATACCAATGGGAAATTATTCACACAAAAGGTGCGCTGAGGTGACAAATGAAGAGTGTGCTTTGGCCCTTTGGAGATGCTGGGAGCTTGGACAAAGCTAACACACTAATGCCAAACAGCTCACTTTATCTGATTACATACTGAGCACTCGTCTCCCCTTCCCGATACCAGCACCTTGCCCACCCCTCACATCAGCCTTTCATGCACACAGGTTGCTTTCTTCTATGCAGTCTAGCAGGAAATGGAAATCTACAGCAAGAACCTTTCTAAAAAAAGCATTATCTTCTCCCTGCTTTTACCAATAGACATATTTAATGTTTAAACGCAGCAAAACTGAATATTCCTCAACAAAACAGGAGAAATGTGAGGAGAGATTCATGCCATATTTTCTCCCATCTGCGACCCACACCACTGAGACAAGGAAACAATTCTTTTGTCCCCTTTTTAATATCTGAGTTTCTTCTACCCCATTAGTACATGTCCCTGCTTTTTTGCTTTTTTTTTTTTTTTTTTTTTTTTTTTAAGGTGATAAATGTCTTTCTAATAGGTATCCTACAGGTACTGCAGGGAAAGACCAATTTGGTCTTTGAGTCAGTTAGGAAGAAGTACAGTCCACCAAGTATCCCCACTACCACTGTTTTGCCTCCAGGAATGGATGCACAATGAAACCAGCATGGGCTGAGCCTCCAAATTCTTGACTGCTCTGGCTTGTCTGTTTGAATCATACAATACTACATTGGGCATGGCAGCAACATTCAGGTGTGCTGTGAAGAACTCATGAAACTTGCCGACCTTCATGAGGTTGAGATCCCTAATCAAATTATGGATAATTTCAGTACTTTCAGTATTTCAAGGAGTCTTATAAAAAAAGTGGTAGGTGACTTTTTATGTGGCCAAATACCGAGAAGACAAGGGGGAATTATTTTAAACTGAAAGAGGTGAGGTTTAGGTTAGATGTCAGGATGAATTTTTTACTTGGAAGTGATGAAGCATTGGAACAGGCCCAGGGAAGCTGTGGATATTCCCTCCCTGGAGGTGTTCAAGGCCAGATCAAATGAGGTTCTAACCTCATCTAGTAGGCAACATCCCTGTCTATAGCATAGGAGTGGAACTAGATACAGTAATTTCACAATTATAAGCTGCACTTGATTATAAGCCGCACATCCAGGTAGCTGGATACACCATGGGATTTGTCCATATATAAGCCGCACCCAAATATAAGCTGCATTTTTTTTTTTTAAGCGAGGATCCATGTGCGACAAAGTAACAAATTAGTAACAGAATTGCACCAGCATGGGGTTTGGTGTCAGGTGCTCAAGTTGCAAACAGTTTTCATAGACCAGCAAAGCCTTTAAAGGCAGCCCCAGGCGCCCTCCCCGGCCGGCTCTCACTTCTGGATTGGCATTTTGCTGGGATTTGTCCACAGATAAGCCACACCTGATGATTAGCCGCACTACTGGGGTAGGCTGGATTCTTCAATGAAAAAGGTGCGGCTTATAATTATGAAATTACTGTAATATTTAAGGACCCTTCCAACCCAACCTAAACCAAACAATTTCTGTTCTATTCCATTCCACTCCATTCCATTCCATTCCATTCCATTCCATTCCATTCCATTCCATTCCATTCCATTTTATTCTATTCTTCAGCTCTATTCTATTTCATTCTAACTTTGGAAGTCTGTTCGTCTGAAGCTCATGAAGTGCTTTGAGGTAAACTCCCATTTTGCTGTATCAAAAGCAAAAGCACCTAACCATGGCTTTACAGTACTGATTTTAAGAAGGGACACAAACGCCAATAATAGCAACAAGCAAAAAGCAGATATGCTCAATATACAGCCCTTTGGTATAGTTAGGAAAACCCACCAAATTGCTATATTGAGCTCTTATTTCATTTACTGATGTAATCAAAATCAGAGGATGATTATAACATGCCTCCCACTTCAACAGAAGCTTATAGAGGTATTAAAAAGCAAGCACAAAAGTTAGACACAGCCAACCTGGAAAATTATTTCCAAGATCTTTAACAGAAATTGAAGCAGTTCTTTGTCTCCTCATTTCCCAAACACTGAGGAAGTGCCAGAGATGGGAGGAAAGCTAATATTGTGCCACTGTTTAAAAAGGGTAAATGGCACGACCCAGGTAATTATAGACCTGTCAGCTTGACATCAAACCCAGGCAAAACAGTGCTGCAGCTGATAAGGGATTTGATTAATAAAGAATGGAAGGAGGGAAATATAATTAATGCCAGTCAACACAGGTTTATGAAAATAGATCTTGTCAAAATAACTTGATTTGTTTTCTGGATAAGATTACTGGTTTGGTTGATATAGGTAATCAACTCAGGACTTCTACTGTGTATTTCACTTGATATCACATGAAACTTTGATTAAGACACTGGAATAACACCAAACTATCATGCTACATATTCAGTGGGTTAAAAACTGGCTGACAGGTCTAAAAATGTCATTACAAATGAGCAACATTTATTGAGATGTATTTTGGTTCACTCTTATTTAACATCTTTGTCAATAATGCAGAGGGAGAACTTGTGTCTAAAACCTCAGAGGATCAGTTAATCAGGAGGATGATGTACTATTAAGCAGCTTTGCTGCTGATCCAGAGTAATTAGGATCATTTAGCTAAAATGTACTGAACAGACTCAAGCACTATCCCTTAATGTCCTGTCAGTACCCAGACAGTCTGAAAGGCAGGGCTACAAGGATAGTGTCTCTTCCTTATGGCATTATTTGACACATCTACTCATGAGGATTTCTTCCATCTAAAGCTGCCCAAATTAGCTAAAACACCTACACCATGGCCAGTTCACTTTGACCCACATTGCTCCACAGCTTGTGCAGTTTTCATGAGCACAGTCCTGTTTTTGTTGGATCCTTTGCTGAGTTTTTTAGGAGTCCATGGTCTGGTTTGCCTTCTAGTCCCAAAAGAAGGCCCATGACTTTTTCTCTATATGGATGAGGTATAATATAAATGATGACATTACAAATTTGTCAAGGTCTTGCAAAATGAGAACCTGCACGAGCACCTCGCTACCTGGCTGGTGCAAAAGGTATGGTGGCCTGGAGCAGTCTGAGGCACATTAAGGGTCTTTTATGTGGATGATAGTTCAGGTGATGACATGCTCACAGGGCCTGACCTCAGAAGGAAGCAGTTCCCACATAGCCTTAATGTGATATTGATGTCAAGGTCACAGAAAACCTGTCCAAATCCCTCTCCACAGCCCATTTAAGAAGGGACTAGAGAAAAGCCACACCATGTTCAGCAGATCAATTCTCATAACTACATAATCGTTAGAATATCTCCTTGTGACACTGAGTGATGATTACATGAGACATGTTCTGAGAAGCAAAACAGCATCAGGTCACCCTCTGAGCATGAAGTGAGGATGCTGCTCCAAGAGTCTTTCTTTAGTGATATTTTTCACTAGGGCAAGGACTACGACAGGGCATTCACTGACCTTCACAATTCCCAGAAAGACAATGGAATTTTCCAATCATATTGAACTACTTTCAGTTCTGTGTAAGGCAAACATGGGCTCATAGAAGTCAAGATGCACCCTAACTGTTGTAAATTCTGTATGGTACCCCACGTCTCATGGTGGAAGGTTATAGGCAGTTGCTAAATTTCTGATTTGGACTTCATGTCGGAGGAAAAAAAAGTAACTTTTCTGGTTTATTTTAGGATTCTGTTAGGTACAGTTCTATTTTAGACTTAATGCAAAAATTTCTTTCTATCAACACTTTTGGCACTGAACAAAACCTCAGTCTTTGTTATATTTTTATGGGGCCTGTTGTTCTTTCAGAGGTGTTTTAATGCATATTATTGTTTCTGCTTTAGCCAGTGTTGCTCATTTTGTGAGAAGCAGATGGTGTTTACTGAATTTTGTTTGTTCCAAAAATAAGCAACATCCAACTGTTCACTGTGGAGGTGTGAAAGAGGAAAGGCCTGATGCATAAACACAGCTTGTCCCTCTTACTTCCCCTTGTTTTTCTTCTGGTGAAAGGAGCTGCCAATGTCTCCTTACAAGCTTCTAAAACTGAGGAGTTTGTGCTGTCACTCTACCGAGAGGCCCCACAGCTCCAACCAGCATTGCTGCCAGAGCAAAGCAGTAGCCAACACTCCTGGGGTGCCAGCTCAGAGGACTTTTAACAGCTTCTTTGCAGCCCACCAAAAGAGGAAAACACTTCTTACTAGCTAGTGTTAGCAGTCAGCCTAAATGAGGACACATCAGGTTCCCTCTCTGGCCAGAACAGAGAAGCAGGCTTTTTTTGGGTAGCACAAGTAAAATGTCTCTGCTGAATAAAGACACAACTTGTAAAGACCCACTCAACTCTATGGGCAAATGAGGTCTCCACTCTGCTGACCTCCCAGCATGTGTACATGGGCAGGAGGCTGCACAAAGTCCTAAGGGATGGATGCTTCTATGCATCTTCAGATTGCTCAGAAGAACACAGAGCAACCACTGTTTTTCACGACTGGGCTCTACCAGAGGGAGGAACATGTGTCAGGAGTGAGAAGACAGATATATTCTGACTCTCATCTAGAAACCTGGAACAGCACACAGGAGTCACACGGAGACAGTTCTAGAGTCAGCATCATAAAAATTATCTGTAGCAACGTCAGCAGAGAGAGAAATTTGCCAGGATCCCATACACCAGCTCCGCACCTGAGGTTTACTCTACAGGGTCAGGCACAGAGGTTCAGGAGTGAACCTCTGAATGGGGCTTGGAGCTGCACTGTGCTATCCACACACACCTGAAAACACCAGCGTCAAGCCCTCCCTTGGTATTTGCACCTCTGGTATGAGCTCCAATTTATTAATTCTCCTCCTGACCTGAATCAGCCACAGCCAGTTGCTTTTTGATTAGATAATTTTGCCAAACTACCTGGCAGCACTTCGCTAGATAAAGCTTCTTAACGACTCCTGAGGGCAGCTGCTTGCCAGCAGACAAGGCTGAGAAAAGATCTAGGAACACCAGCGATTAAACACTGTCAGACAGCAGAACCTGTGGCATCTCGGAATATCTTTTCTGAATAAAATATTTTAAAAAGAGAACCACTGCAGGGTGCCCTACTGTGTTTTTAAAACACTCCAAGTTTGCTTAGTGTTTATCCAAAAAAGCTAATTATACTTGCTGCTTAATGTAAATTGCTCAATAAATAAACACAGAAATAGGAGCTTAGTGGCTGCTACGCTTTCTTTTAAATGCTGTCTTGAAGGCTCATTATGCAAAACACAAAAGAGACGGGAATTTCTTGCAATGCACTTATTAAAGGCACATTTTCTACAGAAATGATTATAGCATGATTGCACAATAGCATATAATTTGCTTTGTTGGCATTTCCAGTGGGAATCTTGCCGGCAGCAAGCATGGATGGGAAAAGTGGCTGCAGGGCCACCACTTCTGTTGTTAGGAGCTGTCAGCAGTGATTCAGGAGGAGGATGGCTCAGCCCAGAAGAAGTGCACTGGCACAATGAGCACAGCTGACAACAGGACAAGAAACTCCTCATTTGTGCACACACACCTTTCCTTGTGGCAATGGAAAAGTTTAAATTCCTACTGGCATATCAGAAGATTTACATGGCACTGTTTTGGTCATTAACAGCAGAACATCCTGTGGTAGTTCCCTAGGTCTGCTAAAGGGATTCAAACCAGGCATGTCTAGGTAGTTATATTTTTGTCAAGGCAGCCAGAAAGGTGCAACATAGGAGTTATGTGAAGCTAATGTCCTCATGCTCTCTTAATGCCACAAAAAAAGAGTGTAAAGCAGACCTGATACGGGGGGAGAAAAAGTGGCTCACGTGATAATAGCATTGCATGACGTAAAACTGACAAGTACAAAACAGATCATGACTTTGCATCACAGGCATGGTACCTCTGCACAGCAGGAGGAGGCCTGAAGTCAGTGATACCTTGTCATCCTCCCACCGCCTTGGGAAAGAGTTTCCAGAGAAGCAACAGAGAACATATTGCAGTGGGGTTTGAGCTGCAGGTTTTTTCTTGTAGAGATGCAACCAATAAAAGAAACAGCAACCAGAAGAGGTAAACATAAGAATGATAAACTTGGGATTGACCCCTGAAATACCTATTGACTCTAAACAGCAGACAGTTGAATATGAGTTTGTCCCCACTTAAGTTAAAAATCTACAGGACACAGATGCAATTTTCCCTGCAAGGCACCAAAACAGCTCCAGAGCCACCGGAGCCCTGGCATACACAGCAAGGAAATGGGGCTGCTCCAGTCAGGAACTGCTCTGGGCAGGCTGTGTTTTTCATGCCTGGCCATGGCTGGGCTGCAGGTCACTGGGTAGATTGAAACATTCACAAAAGAAATGTGTCTTTCACCTTTCTAGTCTCTTGAGAGACTTATATTTGCCACCAATTTCAGTCTGATGGATGTTTTAACTTTGTCAAACTGTTTCTAGGAATTGTGTACTAGTTTGCACTACCTTTGAAACTCAGTTGTTATCCTGAAAGGGCAGGAAGCAAGGATTAAGTCCATTTGATGTTGTTTGAACAACTTTCTTTTCACTCAGCATTGTGACTCTGCTTGCCAGCACATTTCAGCCTCTTTCCAGGAACTGGCACTGCAAGATGAAGCATGGCTGTCTGAAGACCTGGCATCTGTGCTGACTTTCATAGGTACCATACTGGAAGAATTGGAGAAGAAAACCCAGCGGCAGAGGAGAAAGAAACATCCCTGGCACCACCTTATACAAGAGGAACACAGAAGACCTGGGTTTCAAAGAAGCCCTCTGCTGCTTGTGGGATTCAGGAGCAAAGTACATTATTCAACTGGAAAATGTGACAACCTAATCATCCTGAAGGGTACTATTATTTTGTGCTAAATATGCTTTACAGTCCCAATGAACAGGAAAGGCTGGCTGACAAGTGTAAGATGATGTATCTAATGGCTCCATACTACCGTGATGGATCCATAAAAGGAGTCTAATTTCACAGTTTGGTGAAAATACAGACCATACAGTCAGCTCTTTAATGCCACAGATTTCAGCAACCCGAGCAAATAATGCCAGTATAGGATATTCGGATCATTCAATGTTTTGTTTTACTTGTTGCTCCCTAATTTAAATTTGGGGCCTAATTCCAGAATCTGTGAAGACTTACACATTAAAGAATGCAAATCACGTTTGCCAATCACAGAGTAAAATCAACAAAAAGTTTTTAGTTATAATCAGATGAAACAGTGCATTTGAAAATTCCTTGGGTCAGGATCATATAGCAAACTAGCTTAAATTGCACATGCAAAAATATTATAACTCTTATGCATGTCACTGGTGCACAATCTGAATTTCTTCTGGGCAATTGCACATGACAATCTAATTATTTTATAGACACAAATAGATTCAATTGCGCAAAAGGAAGGCTTGCTCAGGTTTTGAGTGTATTATTACCTCCTGTCTCCTCTGCTATCATGAAAGATATCACTTTACAGAGGACATAACCTTCAGAAGTGTATTTGGGATGATTAAGGGTTATTTGGGAATCACAATCATGTCTGAAGTATGGAACAGAATAGGAAATGGTGCAGGCAGGAGTTTGATTCTAGTGGTGCAGCTACTTCCTTCTCCTTTGATCTGAGGAATCAAATGCAAGCTTAAAAATCTTGGAAGCAGGAGTTGGTCTGAGTCTTCTTGACTTATGAATTAATATGAATCTCAGAAAACAGAATACCCTGAGTTGGAAGGGACCCATCAGGATCATGGAGTCCAACTCCTGTCCCTACACAGGACAATGAAAGACTTGTGCTTTTTCTTCCCCTCACCGCTCTGCACGTTGGAGGTTTCTGCAATCCAGGTTGGCAAGACTACCAAAGTCCACACTAGTCTCATAAAGGCCTTCTGCAGAGTTCAGAAGTTCCAGCTGCAACAAAAAACTATCTATCTTTCTCATCATGTGAGTCTTAATTGGTTCTTTTACCACTAGGTAACAAATGGTAAATCATACATAAAGATACAGAATTGTTTCAAGTCAGGAAAAAAAAACTGTTAGAGTCTAGGGGTGCATATCTTTTGGCCTTCCCTGGTTAACAGTTAAGAAAATCAAGATGTTAATAGTTCAAAGTGTTCATACTTTTCTAGTCAAGTAAAGAAGTCAGCTGCCTCACATTCCCTGCATTGTGACTACTCTCATTTCAGTTGTCTTCCCAGAAATTTTGTACAATTATCTTGATACGTGTTATTGGAATAATGAATGTGCATGTCCTATTCATAAAAGTCTAGAAGATTCATCTTAGAAGCTAAACTAGAAAAATACTAGAAAAATAACCCATCAGAAAAATATGTTTAGAGTTCTGTTCTCATTAGAAGTTGTGCTTATCCAATTAATTTCATTTAGCACTTCAGCTTGACGACTATTCTTGAGTGGGGATGAAGGACCTCTGAAACCCCCTGGGCTCTCTATATGCAAAGAGTGAGTCCAATGTAGTTGTTCTTTTTGGAAAACCAAAAATTTTCTTTAGGAGGAATTAAAAAACTGATCCAAACCATTAAGGCTGTTGGTTGGCTTGCTAGAAGCTCAAAGCAAATACATCAATACAAAGGCCAAGATGATATTTTCCCTTCTAACTACAGCCAAGTGCAATGGTTGTAGCAGTGCGGGAATCATGGGCTTTGCTGAATGATTTCAAGAAGTTAAGCACAGAATGACATTGGACATCTAATCCTTCTAATCCAAAATTTATGCAATTATTTATTTCAGTGGGTGATTCCTGTGAATGTGAGCGGGATTTGGCTCTGGTTATGGATAAGTGAAGAGGACACCAAAGCATAAAATGGCAGCTTAGAATGACAGAGGAGCTCCTAACCCTGGGGAGCCCATTTAAGCCAGCCGGCATGGTTCAGACAAAGCACTAAGAGGGGACACGGTCCCTTCCTGAAAAGAAAGAAAGGAAATTGCCCTTAAAAGAAAAATCCATAATCAGGATGACCATCAATGGAGGAGATTCCATATTGGTGAGGTACCTTCTTTCGACTGAGAAAATTCCCCACGTTTGTTGATTCTGATCCAGCTGGCCTGACTTGGATTTGTAACCACCAGATGCATTGCAAGCAACTAGGGATATTCTAAAGAAAATCAAATAAAGGCTTTTTTTTAGACCAATAAATAGCATTCTTGCAGATGGATGCAGAAGACAATCAGTCACAAAATGGATAAAATTGCTGCCCCCCTTCCAAAATATTTAAGATGCCTGCATCAAGCTGCCTTTGGTTTGTATACATATCAGATTATAGAAGATCTGCCGCTTTATAATTTTTCTTAAAAAGGATGGCAGCCTTAGCTCAATAGAGTTAGTGAGACAATCCTTTAAGCTGTGTCAAAATGCCAGTTATCCTAAGATGCCACCCAGATTTGAATAATTTAGTAAGAGACAAAACCACAGAAAGGAGGAATCATCCTTTGACTACTTCTGCTTTTGACACGGCTGCCTCCCTCTCCTTTTTAACCAAAGCATCTTCGTCTCTCTATCAGTCATGACAAGTGCCAATCAAACCTTCTCTTTCTAAGGTTCTGGGGGAAAGTGAAACATGAAACATTTTCTAACAATCAGTGACCAAAAGTCCACTATCAGTGTGTGGTCTGGGAGAAGCCAGCCTTTTCCTTTTTCACTTCTAATCTCTGACCCACTATTTACCTCTTCTTTTTTTATATACTTTAATCTCTTTGTTATGCCAAAGCATCCTAAACAAATTGTATGTCAGTGTGGATTAGACTGCTTTGTTACCAATGATTAGTACATTTACTTTTGCTTTAACATCTTCAGCAACAGCTGAATGTCAAAAAGATCCAGCAAGAGTTTGTTTAATCACAACAAAAACTATACCCACATAGTCTTACAATTGCATTGTCAGTTTCAGCATAAAAAACAGGGATACAATAGGAGACAGTGACCATGGACCTACATTGTTAGTTTGTGTTTTCAGAGGTACTATTCCAGTAATTCAGTATTATTGCAACCAGATTCACAGTAGCCTTCATCACATCAGGATAAAAATTAAGCTTCAGATATTTGACTAAGATGCTGAATTTTTCTCCCCATTTGCACAGTAGTTGCACTGGATTCAATTACAGTTTATGGGGCTTCGAGTTGTAGAAATGTATTTAGTAGAAAAGTTATATGAAGTAGCTCAACAATCATGCAAATATGTGGATCAGAAATAAAGATTTAGGGAATTATTTAACACAGGGCTAGTTTCAAAAGTATGTACACGGATCAGATCTCTTAAAGTAACTAGATTCAGATAAGTTTTCTTAAACAGCTTTGCATCTGCCCAGCCTGTGTGCAATTGAGAGTATATTGCTGAGATTTACATGTAGTAGGCCATTAAAAAAATGGGCAGAAGAGAAGAGGAATTTCATTTGAAGTGCTTTGATGGTGAAATTGCATTAGTAATCACCTTATACATTAGCAAGGCCAGGGTCAGAAAGTCTTTGTATGATGCCCAGAAAAAATAAGATCATATTTTTACCCTGTTGCCTGACCTTATCTTTCCACATCAAATGAAAGGTTTTTGCCATCAATTTCAAAGTGGCATTACCAATCTTGACAATGTTTTTCTTTTAACTGAAATTGTTTCCCATCCTCCAAGCACCACCAGAAATACCAGACCTAGCTCGGTTTATGTGGCTGACAACTACTGCCATTGTTTCCTCACATTTATTTCATGTAGGAATTGAGAGTTCCAGTCTGAATTATCAAATCACTGCCTTCCTTTGCACCAAAATGCTCCTACATTCTATCACCATGAAAAAACCAGTCTCATTGAATTTTCTGTGGGAAATTTCCCAGAATAATAATGCTAGTGCAAGAAGCTGGTGGAAGTAGCTGATATAACTGACAGCTTAGTAAGGTTTCCAATTGCTTTAATTTCAGAGCTTTAGCTGTTTTAGAGTCTTTGCCAGTGGTGGTAATGTGGTGATATGAAGGTTCATAGATCAGCAGTTATCCCTATGCTTCTTTTTACTGACATAAAAAAAAAACCTCATGCCCAGGGAACTTTTAGAAATGTTTGAGTGACTTGGAAACTGTAAAAATACACACAAATACACAGAGCCATGTCCAGTATCTTATAAGGGTCATCCAAATTTGCCCATTATAGCATTTAAGAAGTATCCAATCTAAATATATAAATATATTACTATACGTAAGGCCAGAGAAAGAATGAATACAAATATGTCCAATATTGGAGAAAAGAAAAACAGAATCATTCGATTATAAACCATCCACAAGCTTTAAGGTCCCCAAATCAAGCAATCAAACCTTCAAAAGCACATTCTATTTGAGAGCAGCCTTCATTCAGCAACCCATGAGATGTGTAATAAAGACAAACTGAGGGATCAGATTAAAAAAACCCAACCGCAAGCATAGCAGAGATCACATAAGAAAAGGGACTAGAACCCAGGGGTAAACCAGGAGTTTGTCAAGGGAATCAGAACTGTTTGTTAGTAGTTGTACAGGCTGGTGCACTTTAACAAGGATGTGAACACAATATATAAAAGTTAAGAAGGCCTTAAGGAAACAATTCTCAGCTTACCTGCACCATCCTGAGTCTTAGGCAATCGTGCAGTAAAGTGACTGTCTCAGTTCTTCAGTGTGGATTCAGTCTCATTAAAGCCTGTCAAAATATGTTACAATAAATGAGACTAAGCAAGGAACAAGATATTTCTATCATGTTCTGAATATTAACAAGTTTATCATCAAAAGTACCCAAGACCTTATTTTAGCATAATGGGCTTTACTTTTGTCCTAGTTTGGAGGACAGGTGTCTGTTAAGAAAGGCAGGAGCCTCTCTTTGAAATGGAGAATGTAAACCCCCCCCCCTCCAAATTATTATACTTTTGAAATCAAGGTACTCTCAGGCAAA
>VRYO01000369.1:11297607-11342497 GCA_009812075.1 Sialia sialis
ATATGAGAATTAGGAATAACAGTTCTTTACTAGGAAAGTTAAGATAGAAATACAGTACTACAATGAAACAAACCCCAAACACTGATCGAGTCAGAATACAACCTAACACTCATCAGGCAGGGTGTTGGTAGCAGTCCCATTAAATGGTGACTAAAGTCCTCCTGCAGTGACAGATGTGGTTTAGTTGAAGCAGTGCTCCTGGAGAAGGGTGCAGTTTCCCTCCAAAGATCCAGTGATGAGGTGGAAAAGTCCAGTTTTCCTCTGGAGTCCAGGGGAAAAAGGGCTACTTTAGTGTCCCAAAACCTCTGGTTTTAACTTGGTAAGAAATGTTGGGCTCTTCCCCCTGGATGAAGCATCTCCCAGTGGGATGAAATAATTTTATCAGTCCCTCAGTGGGACTCTATGGGCCATTAGCAGAAGATAATTCCCTGGAGGAAGGATGGGTTGTGAAAAAGATAAAGAACAATGCCCCACTTGGTTTCAATGGATGGCCCATTAGCAGAGTATCTCCCACGGAGATCAGGATCACTGCCCCAGCTAGTCTCAACAGATGGTAATAGAATAGATACTTTTGATCACATCCTGTATTGTAACCCAAGACAACTTTTCATATTATTCCAATCAAAGATATGTGAAGAAATATTTGACAATAATAGCATCAGAAGATTTCAAGATCAGTAGAATAACTGAGTTTTCCTTTAAAACCATGTTTAACATTTAAAAAGTCTTTTACGAGGCCTATTTTGAATTAGATAGATAGATAGATGGATAGATATCTGAGAAAGGAAAATGAAACCATATAAAAAGACCCTGTAATCTGAATGCTTTGTCCATTTTTGCACATTACAAGAGCTTCTCTAATGAAGTAATGGACACAGTGCAATTTTAGCTCAGACTAAGGCCCCAAAAGGTTTGCCACCCTCTGACCAGAGAGTCATGGGAAGACAGATCCAATATCAAGAACCAATATCAAGAAGGGCATGTTGCCTTGGTGGCTCCAGGGCCACTTCTCTCCCCAGCCACTGCAAGAACTGTGCAAGCCATTTGAAGGCAGCTTGCCAGTAGCTGGAATAAGGACCACTCCCTTAGCACAGTGGAAAGCTAATTTTAGAAGATATTCCTGCAGATTGCCATCACCTGCAATAAATTTGTGTGTGACTCACGTTGCTTTATTCATACTGATGGGAGCCAATCTGCCTCTCCCTCCTGCAAAGCTCTCAAATCTGAAATATGGAACGCAACAGTCTGGCTGTGAGGGCATAGCTGGGTAGACAAACTACAAATTTCAGTTTGGACCTGAAACAAGTGCACAAGGATGCACCTCACTCTGAAACACCTCCTTGCAGGATGCATCATTTCAGTCACCTCACTTCTATTACTTCTCTTCCCTCACTCTGGTCAGCTTTTGCAGCACATTTTGCCCTGTGGCTGACAGAGGGAATGAAAATATTACATTTAGGGGTCTTGGCTTCTACACAAAATCCTTTAGACTTAAAAAAATTTGAGACTGAGAGAAAGGGTCTTTACTTGCCCATAGTAAAAGATATTGAGGATAAATAACTATGATGATTTGATGACTATGAAAAGCCTAAAGAAATATTAAAAAACACATTGATAAAGAGCAGCAAGTACCATCATTTGCAAAATAAGCTATACCTTCAAGTCACTTTATGCAGGTAAAAAGGTAGGGAGCTGAAAATGCTGTACTTTTGAATGCAAGAACTCACAAGGGATCTCAGGGGAAAAAATTATAATCTGTATATTTTTCTGCTGCTGGAGCATTTTAAAAGAGCTCATGTTGAGGTTGCAGTTCACTGTTTGGTCTTCAGACAGGCAAAGCTTCCCAAAGAATCACAAAGAAAGTATAAAGACATTATCCGTAAAGACTGAGGAAACCCAAGTGACCTGTTCACTGAAGTACATGTACACTCCCTTGCTCCAAAGCAAACCTGAAGAAAAAATGCTAATTTCATAATTTTAGGCGAGGCTTTAAGCCTGTTTTGATGCTAAGACCTTTGAGATGTCTGAAGAGCATCATCCTCTCTGTATGAGCTCTCTGAGAATGCCTATGCAAGAAATAGGAAGGATTTAAAAACTTCTTAAAGCAAGTATCTACATAAACAACACCAGTTTAGCTGCAAAACATTGACAGATCAGACTTTCCTGAGTCATTGCCTATGGTAATTAATTTTTTGAGACTATTTTCTGCCAACTACAGCTCATAAATTATTGTGGTTAGATTGGTCTAATTATAGCACACATGCAGACCTTTTATAAATAAAATACCACTGATGTCTTCTCTCTAATTGTTGTGTAACTCTAGCCTCACGTGGCCAGGAGTAGCTGTGCTAAAACACTGTAAATCAGTTTAGCAGTTCCATTCACACATTGACAGACTCTGCCACAAACAGGATCACATTTCCTGCCTAGACTGCCCCTGCTAAGCAGTCAGTTTTAAAAACAATAATTTGAACAGGGTCACATACAGAAATATACAATACCATACAGAGGAAACTGTCATGCTGTCAGTCCTGCTCCCATAACCACAACAATAGCTATATGTTCTTTTTGTGGTCTAATTCACTGTAAAACCTCAAGAAACGAAAGGAAAACATTGGGCAGCTAACAAGGATAATTTGAGGACTTTTAAATGAAGGACTTTAAAATGTAGTTCAGTGTAATGACATGAACAAATGTTCAATTCTGGGCAACTCTATGAGAGAGGGTGAAGATCATAGCACTGATTATTTGGTTACTAAACTTTGCTTTCAGTGACATTCTAGAAATGTGAGCTACAGACACAGGGCTGCCACTTTCCTTTGCTTCCTTTCCTGTATTGCTTGTCAGAGCAGCACTGGTCTAGTTCACTTCAGAGCCCGACTGTGGACTGAAGCAAAGCTGGGTGGTACTGGGTGACCTCAGCCCTGCTGCAGGCAGGTGAACAACAACACAGCTCTGTGTGCATCAGTGTATCAGGAAATACCAGCGATAGAAAAAGCACATACAAGATACTGACTTAACTAAAGCATAAACATTCAAGACCAGCTGAAACAAAATTATTTGACTGGTGGAGCTCCACAAAATTTTCAGTGTCTGATGGGTAGGAACCGCCTCACCACTTTAAAAGAAACCCTAAGACTCCACACAAGTGGAAGGTTTGATGGGGGCTGAGGGGAAGGTGATCTCACAGAGCTGTAACTGAGCATCCCATGAGCCCTGCACAGAGCCATAGTGCAACAGAACTGTCCCTGCTTCCCTTATTCTCTCACAATGTGAATTACTCCTGATCCCAAACCTGCTCTATTTGTGGGTACTCTTGCATCATAACAAAGAGACCAAGCCTTCAAATAGTGCTTTTTTTAGCTATATGCATCTTTAATAGTGAATTCAGGGCACATAATTATTTGCCCATCATGTCACAGCTGCTTACCTTGTTATGTCTGATTCTGTGAAATCCAAACATCTAATTTTACACAATCAAATATCTTCTCAAAGAGAGGAAATTCCTTACTTACATTAACAATTTAACAATAAAATGGACTTTGAATTTATAGTAACTCAATATTATGTGGAACAGTACAGTACTTGCTGAAGGGAGTATGCCCAGTGTTAAAATACTTTGAAGAGCTCACAAACAGACTCTTACAAGGTGACATAGTTTGTTACTGGTTTGTTGTCTTTTTAAAAAAATGCAGTTCAAGAAACCAGCTGTTTCTGTCTTTTCCCATATAATTGCAAAATTCATCTCTTCTTCAGTAAGCAGTTAGTACGTATGTAATTAACTGATTCTGCTTCCTACTTACCCAGTAAATGAGATGGTCAGCAGCAACCTTTAAACAAAGCAGACCCTGATATTCTTATTCCCAACCAGTCATTTTGATGCATTTCGGGAGCAGAGAAAGCATTTTTGAGGGTACTTGGTGATTTTAGTCCAGAAGACTGCAAATAAAAACACAATGAGAAGTAATTTTCCTTTAGAAGCACACTAAATCTTGCAATTATCTCCTGGTACTGAAGAATACTCGAAGCTGTGTTAGACAGTCCCAGCCTAATGTAGAAACCAAGACCTTTTATACTGATTTCAGTACTATACATCAGACACACTAGGTCCACAATCACACCTTAGTGGTTATACAAGGCTGTTCTGTGGAGACACTGCACTACACATAAGGACACTCAAAGTGAAGATTTAGTTGCACAAAGTGCTGAGTGCCCTGGCTGTGGACTGGCACGTGTGTGCCTACACTGGGAATGATCCATGAGCCAGCAGTGTGCTCCTGCTGAAACACTCAGCACAGGAGGGCCAGGCTGCAATGGCACTTCAGGATTCTTCTCCAAGAGTGCCCAAGTCAGGGGATGATCATCAGACACACCAGGCATGTTCAAAGGCAGAAAGGAAGGAGGAGGACTTCAAAACTGCAGCTGGCTTATGCTCACACAGTGCCAGTGAGTGCCAGAAGAGACTGCATTAGCACTCCTGGAGGATCAACCTTGTGCTCATAGCCACATAAGAGTAGAAATGAAACGACTGCAATGTTTCCTCTTCACTTTCTTCCCCACAAATCCTAAGCAAAATGATGAATTATACAGGTTCTGCTGCAGTGTCTGTGCCTCACAGGTGTGTTAGGTATCAGACTGCTTCAGTGAGAACAGAAGTACTAACCCTAATACAATGTTAATAAAAATCCTCTGGGAGCTCTGATTTTGGAAACCAAGCTGGCTGTAACTATGTTTTGTTACCATGAGTAGGAAACTACTTTTACTGAGCCTTGTTTTATAGCCACGAAGCACACAATTTGATGTGATATCTTTTTCCCCCCCTCTCTCTTTTTATCTCATCAAACACTTCCATAATGGAGAAGTATAAATGCATTTCTAAGTACTTACTAAAGAGGCACAGTTCACAGTCACACTGCCCCAGGGGCAGTCATTCCCTTCAGTGTCAAACATATGCCAAACCACAGTTATCAGTAATTATTTGCTTTGCACAATGTGTGAGGTCTCCAGGCATGAACTAGACCTCGCTGCACTGGGACATATACACCTGTGGAGAAAATAACCTGGACTTTGTTCAACTTATTTAAACTCTCTTCATGCTCAAGTAGGATGTGTAGCACACAACACTGGGAATTCAGGGTATCTCTTTTTCTGCCATTGCTTAATTTATTTAGGTTTGGTGCTTTTCTTGATATTGATATGGAAATTTTCACAACGATCGGTTTACAGGATGACAGAAGTGTTATTAATTTAAGTACAGTAATTTCACACTCATAAGCTACACTTGGTTATAAGCCGCACTTCCGGGTAGCCGGGAAGACCCCGGAATTTGTCCATAAATAAGCTGCACCGGATGATAAGCCGCACATTTATTTTTTTATCGAAGCGAGCATCCACGTGCAACAAAGTAATGAGTTAATAACAGAATCGCGCACATTGCGGAGTTCGCTATCAGGAGCTCAGTTTGCAAACAGTTTTCACAGACCGGCAAAGCCTTTAAACGCGGCCCCAGGTGCTCTCCCCATGCCGTGGGCCCCGGCACTCCCACTCCCAGCACTGGCTGCTGCAGCCGCCCTCACCACGCGAAGAGCTGGCAGCCTGGCCGCGGCTCCGCAGCAGCTCCTCACCCAGCCGGCTCGCACTTCCAGGTTGGCATTTCGCCAGAATTTGTCCATAAAAATGCCACACTGGGTGATTAGCCGCACTTCCAAGATCGGCTCAATTCTTCAGTGAAATAGGTGTGGCTTATCAGTGTGAAATATATCTTTAAAATAGCTTGCAATTAATAAATTAACTAGAATAAAGCTTTTTATCAGCTGAATTTTTTAACCATTAAAGGGAACATGATTTATCTGGAGAGGTGTATTTTGACCGCCAGAGAGCTCCTGCCTTTTTTTCTGTTCCTAAATAAAAGCATTTAACAGTTGCTAGCCTCATTTAAAATAACAGAAAGAATAATCTGCAGTTAGCAATATATTTGATTAGTTTAATCTGTATTTTTACCTGGATTACTGTGGGCAGAATGGGAAAGTACGTAACCTATAAATTATTCAAATATAATCACAAATGCTTTCACCACATATTTTCAGATTTCAAAATAGCTGATATGTTGATATTATGGTTGACTATCTGGTTTTTGATTTGCATGGTTACTTCAGATACTAGTGAAACAAAGCCAATCTAAACTTTAATTTTAAATTCATTTTTGACTCATTTAATTTGTCTATCACTTACCAAAACCACAAAGGACCAGATAAAAGACTACTGAGGACTGGAAAAGGAAAAACTGCTGATGTGCATTGCTCCCGGATGAGACCAAACTATGCATACTGCACAGTCCTCCTGAAATTCCACCAGCAAGAAGCAGAAAAAATATCACTGCACTGTTCTTAACCAAATAAACTAGCCAAAATTTACAACTTTTAATCTCAACACACAGTGGAATCAGTCTTTTAAGGAACTGCTTCAGCTTTAAAAACTGATTTGAAAGCCTTCTCAGGATAGGAAGGCAGCACCTTCTCAGATATTTTTAGAAAAGGAGCAAATAGCTATTTTCAGAGTTCTGATGAAATGTGTTGCTCTTATGTCACTGACCCTCACCTGATATGGACATGACAGATTAATTCACAGATCTTCCTGTTTAATGATAACAGGTCACTTGGCACGTTCCATGGAGCTCTGCTGATTGAGATGTGCTGTTCCTATTGATGGTTTTACCCAGTTTCTTCCTGTTCCAGACACCCAGTGCCTTCTAGGCTGATGTGGCCAGCTGACACTGCCTGAAATGTCTCACAGAGTTTGCACTTTGGCTACATTTGGATCTTTATGTGGAAGATAGCATAGCCCTAAATCCGAGTATTTTCCTTTTCCAGTGGGTAAAGGTTGTCAGTCCTTTGACATCTGCCCAGACACACATATTTCTCCTGTCCTTGGGTTGGTGCTGCTTGTATTACTGGGAGAGAAGCTTTGCTGGGATCTTAGGAGGGTACTACATCAATTTTCCTCTTCCCCTTGCAAGTATAAAGTCCTTTTTAAGAACATCTTGGCTTTGCTCAATACTTAGAGTCATGGAACAACCCGAGTTGAAGGGACCCACAGAAATCTTTAAATCCAACTCCCAGCCTTGCAAAGGACACTCATGAAACAGACCTTTGGCAGGCATTTTCCAATTGAATGCTCTATGGTTGGCTTCATTCATATGACAGAGCCAAGTTAAATACATAAGTTTGACAAAAAATCTCCTACCAAAAACTAACAAACCACTTTATGCACTCCTGATGAAAGATGTATTTTCCATACACACTGAAATGAGAGGTTGCTGGAGGAACTAAACCCCTTAAATTCTCTGATTTTTGCTAAAACACTGATTCAGTAAATATTGATCAAAATGATAGGTCCAGCCCACAATGTAATTGAAATAATAGAAAATCTTCTTCTGGAGAAGATCAGTAGGATAGGGAGAAAGTAATTCTCATGCATATTTTAAAAAAATTATTATGGATCTTTAACATTTTTTAATATTATGAAGAAACACAGCACAAGGCTTTTGTCCTCCTTAGGCTTTAATTCTGGAGGATCAAATGCTTTCTAAAAACAATGCAAAATATAACAATGAATTCTCAAAATCTCTTATATTTTTCTAAACTTTCATTTTGATCTGGAATTACTTAAGGAAGGACGTTTAATTTAAGTGCATTTACCACTGTCAGTGGACACATCAAAGCTGCTGCTTTGAAGCTCTGATCATTGCTCACCAATGCAATGAAAGCTGCAGATCTGCAGGCTAAAACAAATTGGCAGGAGTTAAGTCTTCAGGAATTTTTTATGACCTTGGAGCTTCTTCCCACCATCTGTGTTAGTGTGGTCCAGCTCAAAGCACAGAGGAAAAGACTGGATTACAGTGGGAAGTTTTTACAATGGGAATGGGCAGCCATAACTTTCTAATGGTAGTTTGACTCCCTGGTACTCATTCTCTGGATTTGCCTATTCTCCTCTGGAAAAGGACGTTCATGCTGCTTCCTCTCCTCTGGCCATGGCCATTACTTCCCACAGATTACTGAAGCACAGATTGGGATAGCAGGACTTAAACCAGGGTGAACTTTCCTCACAGAAACTCAAGTGTAAAAAGCTGCATTTTATGCTTTAAAAACCTCCATCCCAAAAGAAAGACCCTGCCTGACTCATCTACTGGGGTCTTTACTTTCTCCTCAGATAAATAAAAACTTCCCACCGTAAAATTGCCCAAATAATTGAAAGTTACTTTTTCCAGGTTTGGATAAATTTGGGAGGGAAAAAAAAACAATAAAGTAATTTTTCAAGTGCTGATTGCTAGGTTCTATTCCAGTCTTTCAGACTCAGTGCATTGCACAGAATGCATCTGTTTGTAGTATATGCAGACCCAGAGGTCACGTGCAACTTCACTGAAAAACAGGAGTGCTCCAAGGGGTCCAAGACTGTTTCCATCATCATCACACTCTTCCCAGAGGCTCTGACCTGGTGACAATTATGTGTAGAAGCCCAATACAGCACAAATGTCTGCAGTGACAGCAGGCAGAGAACACTGTCTCTTGCAGTCAAAAAGTTCACACAACAGCTCAGGTGTCAGGATAATTGTTGGAAGACCTGAGCTTATAACCCCTCCACGGGCTGCTCTGTTCCCATCTCATCCCATCTTTTTGGTGTTAGCAATCCTGTTACATGTAACACACCCTCTTATTTTGCTCCTCTTTTTAATTACAGCAGTAAAGGTTTACCCCTGCATTAAATGTGGTTAAGAAAGCTTCCCACCATCACGAAAGAGAACCCCTCCACGTTTTGTATTTTTAATATGGTTAATTTGCAGGGTCCTTTAAGAGCAGCTGCCAGTTTCATGTGTCAAACGACTGCCACACAAAAGAGAATGTGGCAGCGAGCTGTGGATTTTGCTGACGCAGCACACTGTTTCAATTGAAAACAAGAAATTGAAGGAGCAGTTTGAGAAACCTGACACTAGCTGTTACCTTTAGAAATCAAAACTTAACAAAATGAAGGCGAGCATACGTATCGCCTTTTTTTAAAAAAAATGAAATGTTGTTAGATGCTGTTGGAGATACAGGTGATCAGCAAGTCCTTTTGAGGAAACAGGTTACAAAGGAGAAGAGAGGGAGATGGAGAAGGTGCCATTTTTCTGTCACTATAGTAAACACCTAATGCACCGTAAACAGAGCAAGTCATGCGGTAAAACATGAAGAAGCTCTTTTTTAATCATCTAAATAGAAATTTAATATCTTTGCATTTTCTGAGCAAGGCAACTGGCCCAAGCAACCAGATACACAAAGCCTTGTGCATTTATTCTGCCTTTGTGGCCACTGAACAAAGCTTCTAAGTCACAAGCATTAAGCTTGGCATTTACTAAGCAGTTGCACACGAGGACTCATTAGGAATATTAGGGTATCCAAACACATAGGGAAATTTGAGAAATCAAATAGCCACATATACAGTATGACACACAAAAAAAAGTCCATGTGCATTCCCAGTATTTTTTTCTCCTTGATTCTGAGGGCAAACAGACGGAATCAACTCCCTAGACCCAGCCGTGGAGTGCTGAGCAAGAGCAGCAGAGTCCTAGTTCACGCTGTGAGGAGTGGAGCAGTCTGATTTGTGGGGGGATGATGTGCTACAGGAAGACTTTGCTGCCAAGCCTGCAGTTCACTTAGTTACTGAGCTGCACCAGTGCTATGGCAAGAACAGGAGAACATTCCAAAACCCCAACCATTAAAACCAAGGAGACGTGTGAAATCTGGTGGTTCTGTCTAAATATTAAATTAGTGTTGCCTTCCAGCTTCCAGGAGTCCACAGTACTTGGCCCTGGCTCTTTTTAAAGCATGGTTTCAGAAATTAAGAGCAGTGTTTCAGTGATCAGCCGGCTTTGATTTTCTTCTCCTTTTCTGCTCTCTTGGGGGGAAGAGTGGCCTCTGTCAATATCAAGGTGACACAAATGTAGCAAAATTCTAGCCTGAAAGAATGAGATCAGTTTTATAGAAAGGACAGAGTAGCAATAAAAAGGTTTGTATTCAACATGCCAGCAGAACTCTCATGCTGCAACAGCAAGACAGCCCTCCTCCAGCTTTTTGGCACTGCTGATTGCGCCACTGCAAGCACCACAAGAGGAAAAAATCATCCAGGAAGCCTTCCAAATATTCAGGAACCCTCTCACAACCCCGAGAATAAAGGCAGAACCAGATCTACAGATTTGCAGGAGGCAGCAAGTATTTTCTAATGCTCAGCACTCTACGACAAATTAGAAACCCATTTATGTGACAGCTACAGAATTAATTCTACAGACAACTAGAAAACCTTCCTTTTGGGCAGAAAATCAAACAGGACCTCAGCTGCAGACCAGGCTGTGGAAGAAAAAAAAAAGGCGGGGGGGAGGAAATTCTTAATCAGAATGTCGACGTGAAGAATTCTTTCAGAGACAGCCTCCAGATCAAGCAGCACTTGCAGATTTCAGTAGGCAAATGTGACGTTCAGTGCTAAAATCCTTCCCAACATGCACTTTAAATTAACAGCTTTGCTTAAAGTACTTTGTCATCACACCTGTAGACCTTCTCTGTTGCCACATTAAAAAATTTTGTCTGACTGCAACAGCTCTGAGAAGAGGGAGATGGGCCATTTTCCAACCCCAGAACACTTCTGCCTGGCACAGAGATTCCTACAATCAAGTGTCTGCCCTGAGATGGATATCTGGAAGAAGCATTTTGTCTTTTAATGATTTGAGCAGCTCTGCCTGGTACATCTTCAGTGTACAATGTACTTTTGTGGGATACCTCTTTACCTCCACCACTTAGATATATACATATCCTCATACTCTTGCCACTTTTCTTTTATTGCTCCATTTTCACTGAGTGTCTCTACCCTCTCTTTGGTTTTCTTATTAAATTGAGAGCTCTCAAGAAAGAATTACCTTTAGTAACAGATCCTAACAGAGTGGATTGTTGATCTGGATTCCTAACAATCATAGATAATAAAGTATTCTTGACTGGAACATAACTTGGCTCTATAAATCACAATGCTGCCATATGCAGCTGCATTGCTCTTATATTTTAAACACTTCGGGCCAAATACAAGGAGCTAACTGGTGCCTGTGTGTAGCTTTGATAACTACCCATACAGACAATGCAGAAGGTAAGGCTGCATTTAACTATTTTACAAGTGAGAAGTGAGGCTCAGAGAAGCCAGAAGACAGTCCCAGGGCATCAGCAGCACTGCAGACAACTGGTTTCCACACCTCTGGCTAATTAATGCTTTAAACCAAGGATTCCATTTCCATGCCAGCAGGAATATGCTGCATTCTAGCAGTTATGCATTTTGTTTCCAGTGAGGCTTGTGAAATGCAAATTTCTGGTAAAACACATGATCTTTCTATTCATATTTGTGAATAAGATTTTATTTATCCTTTTTATTAATAGTTCCTGCCATTCACTTCACATTCCAACTCATAGATACAGCTTTCCCTTGGTATTTTATTTGTGCTTTAAGGCCATGATATATTCTTCAGAAAGTTTATGTACATACACAGTCCCACATTTCTATATGTGGGTGTGAAAACATAAAAATATACACAGTCATATATATGTGACAGATGTATGTATCATATGGAGCAAATGCAAATGAACATATAGTTTTGATTCTTCTCCCACTTTGTTTGCCAATAGGGAATTACTGAGACATAGCAGTTTCATGACTTGAAAGATGAGATCATGATACTGCTATTTCTGCACTTACAAGGAGAGTGCAGGTGTTTCAAAGCATTTATGAAATTGCATGATTGACTCATATAGAAATCTATTGACAATAAGTTGAACCTTTGCAGCTAGGCTGTAAAAGATTTGATTATAGTAACAATAGTCACCGTCGTGAATGTCATAAATCTTAAGAGAAAGGGCACATATGTCACATATAATGCATGAAAAAGTTGTCCTTTTATCATGGATAACTTACCATTGTGTAGATACTCTGCTGATCAGCTACTGCATTATTTGAATAAGTATCTGATGTCTTGTTTTCTTTCAAGGAGGCAGGTGCAGGATGAAGCAGGGAAGCCTGCCAAGATAGATGATAAATTGCCACTTGGTGCTGGGGACCAGTGCTTAACATTAATGCAATGCTGCCAGGAATTAAGCAGTAGAGTAATAAGAAACTAGGAAGAAAATAACTTCTCATCCCCATTAAAGAGATCAGCTCCATTTTCTTTCTCGATTATAATTTCTAGTACATCTGAAAAAAAGCATTGCCGTTGTCTCATTACAAACAAAACATAATAGAATGGAAAACATCCTATGATTGACAAGCCATAGAACTATATAATAATGATACCAGTTGCTTTTCTTCTGAGGGAGTAGTCTTGAAGGTAAAAAGTTTGAATAAAATTATAAAGAAAAGTTATTATAAAGTGGTATGGCCTAGATTTTGAAACCCTTGCCCACTTAGGCAAGCATTCCTCCCTGGATGAACTGGCTTATTCAGTTAGTGGATCATGGTGTAGTCAGAAGTGACAGAGGATCCAGGATGTCCCAGGTTTCCTGGTCTACTGTTTATCCCTTATTGCACTGAATTTGGACTACTGTGCAATAAACTTACAAATAATTTCATATGATTAGTTGTGTGATAAACAAAGAGAAGCCTTAATTTAACCAATTTAAATTGGTTACCTACAGGTGAGTAAAATATTGCACAAAATTCAGATTGAGTGAGAAACTTGTCATTCATACTGAGCAAAACAGAGAATGTGAAATGAAAAATGGGTTCTTAAGACACATTAGAATTTCCACTTTCCTAAACAGCAAACAAAAGCAAAAAGAAACACATTTTATTTCTCCTTTGTATGTACAATAGAATATGTAGGGAAAATATGAGTTTATAAACACTCTTATGTCCTAATCTGAGGCAGATAACAACAAGTTACAGTCAAAGAAAGGCAGTGATTTTCTTCTGGCATTTTCCTTCCAAGGAACAAAACTCTGGTAGGAGCAAGGGAGATCCTTGCAGGTTGAAGCAACCCTTCTCTTTTGGTGTGTTCTAGGTAGCTGAGCCAGATATTCTGAAAGATAACTTGGCCTTGGAAACCAGGAATACCTAGTTTATTTGGTCTGGGCAGTGGTGCAGGATCAGGCACACACGTATAACCAGAGACCCTTTTCAGATAGTAAAATAGGGTTAAATATACTGTAAACATGGTATGCTACATTGACCCCCACGATCTGGGAACAAAATTAGTCCTGCTCATACAGAGCCAGTTCAAGAATAAACCCTGTTCAAACCAGGTGTTTAAGAAACAATCTGTGCTTTGCCAGCTACAGAGAATACAGGTCTTGGATTCTCTTCCTCCCTTGCATATAATAAAAAAAATAAATATAGATATCAATTTGGGATATCCAACCCCAATCTTATTCAAGCCATAAGAACTAGAGAGGCCCACATCAGCATTTTACTGAAATGCTAACACATAAAAATTAACTAAGGTATTTTTTCAACATTCATCAGAAAAATTAAAACTAAATTGAACAACAGATGATCAATGACATTCCTCTTCCCGCACCACAATAACTTACAGTAATAATTATATTTTGAAGTTGGGCCAAAAGTCAAATATTTCATCGTCAGGATTCTTCATCTTGATAGAGGAAATCTACCTTAGAGCTACCAAGGTGAGAACCATTTAAGAAACATTTTTTAAAGCTTGCACAAGATCTATATTCTCATCTGTATTATGTCCAGAAAAGTGAATCATGTTCAGAAGGGAGGCTGAAAAGCTGTGTGCTATTTAATCTCATCTGCATTTCCTCCAGGAATGCATCATTCCAGCAAAGCAATGCTGGGATAGAGAAAGATAGCTCACCACTTAGTTGTTCATTTTTCAAATTGTACACCTCTATGAAACAATTCATTAACAAACGTAGATTATGTCCCAGTTTTACTTGCTACACATGCAAGTGTGTCTGTGTCTCAGTTAATTTTACCAAAGTAAATTTCCTCTTTGCGGATGTGACTATGTCATGATTAGTTCAGTTTCTCCCACAGTGTACATAATAGGAAAGCAAAGATAGCAAAAACTCTCAAATTACATCTCAAGACAATATGAGACAATTTACAGAAGGGAGAGTCTGTAGCAAATCTGAGGAAAAATTTGTCTGTACCCGAAATTAATGTCATTAACTAACCCTGGGAGCTGTGATGGGACCACAAAAGAGCTCACTCATCACCACAAGTGTTAAGTTAATAACCAAATTCCTTTCTCCTTTACACTCAAACACCTTCATGATGCCATGACTGTACACACAACCAAGGAAAGCACAAGTTCTTGAGAACATGACCTGTGGGTTGGCATTTCAGTATTTCTGGAGGAAGGAGTTCCCAGGTTCAGAATTTTCAATTTATGAGCCTTGCCAATAATCTCATGATATCTAGAATGAATACAAGTATGCATTCCTAAATAGCATTAATGATTTTGCATCCTCAGTCACTGAGGTGTTACCCTTGACCAGAGGGACTGTATAAGGGAACAACAGGGTGCCCTTCAGGACTGGCTTTGTAAGAGCTTCACTGCAAGGAAGATAAATCTGAGCTCAGTGAAAACACTCTTTGCCTCTGTGGATTGGTACAGTTCACCCATGTGACTTCCTTGCCAGATTGTTGGATTTAGCATATTTACAGGCAAATGTTTTAATTACTGTCCAGTTGTAGATTAGATTTACTTCAAAGTAACATCCCATTCATGTGTCTTCCTACCATTTATGTTCATCAGTAGATTGCACGTAGTACGCTCAATAATACTTGGCCTCATATCCTGCAAGCTCTTTGGATCTTTTACTTTCTTTCTAAATAATTTTAATAATATTTTTGTGATATATCTTTTCCTATTTCTGGTGCTCTAGTAGAGGAAGTTGATGCTATCCATTAATGTATTCATTTTTACATACATAACCAATGCTCAAAACTCAGTACATAAAGGGAAAACTATGCTATTAATTATGCTGACATTTTCTGAAGGGCTAAAGTGATTTGCTGGATTTTTTGTAAATAGTTAAGAGAACTCCTAAGAAGAATCCTTTCTGTTCTGACTTCTCAAGATAGAAAGAAAGAAATAATGTCACATTATTAAATTACAGTTAGTCAGGTATCAAAGCATAAATATAAAATATTAATAAATATAAAATGTAGCATCCAGATTTCCCAGTGCTTGTTTGCATGTGTATTCCTCTTTTTTGCAGTAACTGCAATATTCCTCTAAATGCCTTTTGCAACACAGTACTAAAATGCTTCTGTGATCCTTTTCTCTACAATCAACATAAGCAAATGAATTTCAGTCTGAAATGCTTTTATACTGCTGTGTTACAATAGATAATAATAGCCCAACCTGCCAAACACCTCATTTCTATTGCTACCAAATAAATCCTACATACATATACATATACATATACATATACATATACATATACACATGTATATGTATATGTATATGTATATGTATATGTATATGTATATGTATATGTATATGTATGCAAACACCAGTGATTTAGTGTTGTTTCACTCTAGTCTTCTCCAAGGGTATCTATTAAAAAGAACCTCAATCCCTTTGCCCTCAGGACCAGGACATAAGAGTCATGTTCCAAGATCAGGAAACCCAGACTAGATTCATTGAAATGATTGACATTATCACTATAAGTCTCAGCTAAATAATAAAAACTTGATTCCTTCAATTTATCTATCAGTTACCCTACTAATATTAGGGGTCACCCTCAAGATTTCAAATGGGCGGATTAAAGCCAAGCCAAGCGATTGGTCTCAATTCTCAATCAACCCAGACCAAAAAATCCTGAAACAGCAATCTATACATAAACTAAACTCAGTGGAAAGAGAAAGCAACAGCTGCTTTCTTGGTTTTCATATTCAAGTCTGGAAAACCTGATAAGAAACACACACAGGAAAAGTGATGCACCTATTGTGTGTCTAATTTAAAATGTTATGTTGATTTGTCCCATGGAAATGGAATCAAAAAATTTTACTGCAAAGATCCATACAATGATGGACCTCATTTTGACATCATCAAGTATGTCATGGTGATATTTCATATTTCCTTTTTTCTTATCTTGTATCATAAAATAAATTACAAAATAAAGATAAGTAAGAAAATGTGGAACAAAGCAATTTGAACTTGAAAAGAAAATAAATCACTTTGGAATTTTTGTTAAATATTGTGATATAATCAGTATGATTTTGGGAAACATACTGTTTTTTTTAAAATCAATATTTTGTAAAAGGAATTTAAATTAAAGCAGGAAACATTCAGCCCACATAAAAAGAGCAAAAACATTCAGAAACATTTTAGAAACCCTCTAAATCCTACATAAAATATTTCAGTAGGAATCAAAGTAACTTTGAGCCGCCTCTGTGCATCATCTCTTTCTATTCATCTTTGAATTCCTACATGAGAGAAATCCCCCATAAATGAAAAACCTCAATAGTTAAACATCATTATTATGATAGAGAAGAATAGAATAGAATAGAATAGAATAGAATAGAATAGAATAGAATAGAATAGAATAGAATAGAATAGAATAGAATAGATGAAAGGGACTTACAACTATCATCAACTACCTGACTCATTGGTAGATTCTTTCCCATCCCATAAACCTGGAATCGTTCTGGAACACCAAACAGGGAAAAAGTGCTATTTCTCATGTTCTCTCTAAGAAAGCTGCATCAGTCTATTGTTATTTTGCCAGATAGGTGAAATGATTCCTGTGACATAGGCAAGCCCAATGTGGCCTTCTTGCTTACTGGGTGTTCTGAATTTTAGCAAATTGGTGGAAAGATTCAGAGTTGATGTTAAATGTCTTTTCATCAGCGGACTCCTCACAGATTAATCCACACTCAACACTTCTGGGATAATGGAAAATGCTCTCAGGTGGACCTTTTAGTGAGGAGTCAGGAGTCCAGCTGATTACCTGGAGAGCAGCCACAGCTTTACTCAGAGGTGGGAATACAGCTTGGCCCTAGCCAGCCTTGGGGTGAGCGTCTTGTTCATATTGGGCTCTCTCACAGGATTAACGTGAGAATTAGCACAGTCAGCTCCCATATGAGCAGCATTACATTATCCAATTTGCATCGTTTCCCCATGCTTGCAACACGATAGCAGCCCTGACAGTAGGAGCCTATGTGCTTGGAGCAGAAGGTACAGCGCTCTATCTCCAGTGACAACCATGACGTCTATATGGCAAGAGCAAGCAGAACACTTGACAACCATGAAGTTTGTATAGCCTGTGAATTGTTACAGTGGACATATTTTGAGACATCAGCAGCCTGTGAGAACTCTTTGCATATTTTCCTACTAGACCTGATCAAAAGAGCAATCACCTTCATTTTGTTTATGAGAACCCTATAGAAATTTCAGATACTGATCAAGTAATAAATACCCATCTCACTGATGAGCAGAACAAGGACTCTGCCATGCTTGCACTAGACTCTTGTGAAAAAGGCGTGGGTTCCCCTTCAATCTATTCAGCTCTGCAGTGTCCTCAAGCAGTGAAAGGGAAACCATAAAACTGAATGTGATGCACATCATCCCAAGAAATTCATGCCCTGTGAGTCCCTTGGCAAAATTCTCCCAGCTTCAGAAATGCTCTACTTTGCAAAAGAGCCTGAAGCAATTTAACGATGGATCTGCTTGGTTCTTCCTAGAACAATGTCAGGTCTCCTGAGACGAGAGCTTCCCATGACAAGCTTCAATTAAAGTTGGTGTCAGTAAAAAGGCCTCTTGTTAAGACCATCCAACAATCTTCATGAGAACCTGCTCTTAGCTGCCTACAGAAAACTACAATAGATAACTAGAAAACTCAGTTTAGAAATTTCGGTGTGAATATATTTGCTACTGTTTAGACATAAGGAGTTTCAACCAGTTACCAGTCTGATAAATAAAGAACTCTACAACAAGCAGCTATGGTAACAGGTGAGCACAGAACAGACATGGCAAAAATATTGTGTTTTCAGCTAAGAAGAATAGGTAATAAAACAGATTTTGTATCTTGTTTGTATGACTGACTTATAAAAGTAAGCATTGTAATGTAAACAGGAATTACTTGAAGAAAAGGTAACTGTAGAGATTGAAAAATTCAATGATCCCTAAAAAGCACTTTTACATTCAAGTGTAACAATTACTAGCACCCTTCTATGGCAGGAGACTGAATTTCAAACAATGTTTTAGCCATCTGTTTCAGATCCATGATCTCAAATGCTTAAGTACTGCTGTAGAAGTCTTTGCAGCATTAGTAGAGGCATCTACTAAGAGACAACTACAGCTATTTACTGTTCAGCCTATCATAAGCACCATTCAAAATCTTCCCATAAATATTATTACAGTAATTTAACAATTATAAGCCGCACCCCCCCCCCCCCCCCCCCCCCCCCCCCCCCCCCCCCCCCCCCCCCGTAGCCGGGTAGACCAGCGAGGATCCATGTGTAACAAAGTAACAAATTAGTAACAGAATCACTGCCAGTGGGGTTTGGTGTCAGGTGCTCAAGTTGCAACAGTTTTCACAGACCAGCGAAGCCTTTAAAGGCAGCTCCAGGTGCCTTCCTTGGCCGGCTCTCACTTCTGGGTTGGCATATCACTGGGATTTGTCCATAGATAAACCGCACCTGAATATAAGCTGCACTACTAGGGTAAGCTGGATTCTTCAATGAAAAAGGTGCGGCTTATAATAGTGAAATTACTGTATTTATAAGAAGAAATTATACTTTTTTTCAATTTAAGATTACTCACTATATACCATAACACATTATTTTAAAATTGCCTTGTAGGCTAAAATGTTAGACTGAGATACTGTCACTCTGACTGTGAAAAATACAGTTTGATGCGTTCCTGCAATTCTCAGAAATCAGGCCACCAGGCCAGCTATGGTTTACAGAGAGTTAGCTGCTAGTCTCTGATTTAAAAAAAAGAAAAGTATAAGTATTTTAAACACATATTCCATGATTATTAAAGTGAGTTCTCAGATATTCTGCAAGGATTCAAGAAGTAGAACTTTCCAAGTCACCTCTCCCTGTTACAGTAAATTATGTTGTCCATTCCTCTGTTTGATTGGCAGCCTTTAAATCTCTCTGCCCCATTGAGTTTGTGCCATGTGAAGCAACTGCAAAAGAAGATCTTGTTTTCAATTTTTCAGGGTCAGATTGTCTTTCAGTAACACAGATGCTATTCATGACACAATGAATGAGAGTCATACCCAGGCCACGAAAAGAAGGGATGTTAACTCTGAAAATAAAAAGAAAACATCAAAGGTAATAGTAAAAAACTCTGTTTAAGGCAAAAACAGGCAGGAAGGCAGCAGGCAGAAGCAGGGACTGATGCAGAAAGATAGCATCAGGCACAAATCCCAATATGTTCTCTGTATGACCAGTTTACCAGAGCAGCTATTTCCAACACAATAATTCATAGCAGGACTAAAAACCCCCAGAGCTGACACTTCAAAAACATTGGCTACAAATATAGAACATGCTCTGCATACTCCAAATAAATTAATCTGCCTGCTTGAGAAAAAAAAAATTCATCAGTAAGAGTGTTAAGAAAGAAAGCAAGCGTCCTTACTAGAAGCAAGACAAAATGTAAGTATTAAAACTTTAGCTTGGAGTTCTTCTCTTCCTCTCAAACCTGTTTTGATCAAATGGTAGGACTACAGTTTGTTTTTACCTAGGCCCATGGTCAGATGAACAAAGCTATATATTTCCTGCTCTGAAGTAAAAGCTCTGAAACCATGTTTTTCACCCAAGCATAGCTCATTGCAGTCAGAGATAAGATTTTAACACTATTTCATTTGAGGTTGTGCTTTTGTGTGTCTTTGTGTGCTCCTACCATTACAATTTCCAGAGTTTTAAGTGTCAGTTATCATGATCAAAAGTTTGGAGAGAGAAATTTAAGTCATGGACACTCCGCCTTCCCATCTGGGTCAGCTACATATATGCAAAGAGCCATTAAAAAAGTTAGAGAGGGAGAGAAAAAAGGAGGATGGAAGGCTTCACCACACTAAATGAAAAGCAAACAATATGCATATCAGCATCCTAAGGAGATGTACCACTCTGCTGGGAAAAACCAAGACAAAAGAATTATCTGACACAACAGTTCAAAGCATATTGCACCTGTCAAAACGTCTGTCATCTTCTATAGAAATGCACCATTCTAAAAGAAAAAAGGGAAACTCTAGCAAAGTCACTCAGAAACAACAGACTACTTTGTCTCCTTCCTTCCAGCCAACTCCTCCATCTGAAAGCTATTTAACTCAATGCTAAAGATTGCCTGGAAGGACCAGACAATAGGAAGGTCTCTTTCATTGTCAAGGACAGTTACACTTTGAAGATGATGCTCAAAAGGGGTTAAAATGGGTCAACAAGCAATTGTTGGGTCTATCCAAGGAAAAGTGAACAGAACATTGTTAAAGTCACACACACAAAAAAAATCCAAAAGAGCACATCTTTAAGCTGGGGAAGTATGGGGCGGGGGGCGCTGATGTAAAAATGCTGATGTAATGTCATAGTGAAATGGAGATAAAAAAACCCTATCAGTACAAATGGTAAAACTGAATTTCAGTAGATATGTCAGTTCTTAGCAACATACATCCAAAGCTCAGTAAAAGCTAGAGATACACAAATTAAATAATAAAGGGAAAAACAACGGCAAACCTGACAAAATAAGACACAATTTTTCCATAACTTTTCATTTGTCTGCTTCCAAATCTCATAACATGCCTTTGGGAATCACTGTGTGTTGCATAGCTAGTTGCATAGCTAGATGCAATGGGTATATCTTGGACACTGACATGAACTTACTCATTTGTATATAACAGCTGTTTTAAAGGAAAAAAGGTGGAAAATATTTTTGCTTTTATGCAGATTATCCAAGTCAATACTTATACAGCCTACTGAAAGCTCTTTGAGTGTGCATGTTCTCTTCATGCTTACATGAAACACAGAAGCTGCCATTTTATAAAAGCTTCTAGACTTAATTTACACAATTTTAATTCCCAAGGTAAATCTTCCATGAAACAAAGGATTCATCTAAAGCCGTTTATTTATCCAAATCCAATTCTCATTTTTATTATTTGAAGTCTAATTTCTCTGTTAATCAAATTTTGACTTGTTTTTTATTTTCAAATGCAGAATTGCATAGGAATATAGTCACCAGGTCTGAAAAAGCCCCATTTCAGCAGAGCTAACCATGAAGCATATTCATTTGCATCTCCATTTGTAGCAAAGGGCCATTCCATTATGAGCAGCTTCAGACAGGAAAAATGCCTGAAAGCTCAGTTCTGTTGAAGATAGTGGCAAACTTCCAACAACTCCACAGTGGGCAAGGAGTCATTCTGTTTTCACAAACTCGCACCTCTGAACTAGGTCAGTGACTACAGAATCGCAGGATAGCAGCAGTCCCAAGGGGCTCACAAGGATCATTGAGGCCAGCCCTGTACAGAGCCAGAATTCCCACCCCATGTGCCTGAAAGTATTGTCCAAGTGTTTCTTGAACTCTGTCAGACTTGGTGCTGTGCCCACTTCTCTGGAGAACCTGTTCCAGTGCCCAATCACCCACTGAATGTAGAAACTTTCCTTAATATCCAAACCTCCCCTGACACAACTTTGCCGAGTCTCCTCAGGTCCTGCCACTGGTCACCATGGAGAAGAAATCAGAGTCTGCCCCTCCTCTCTCCCACTTTAAAAAAGAAACTTCAGTCACCTATAGCTTCTATAATATAATGCTTTTTCCCTTGTAAAGCCAGATTATTTCTAAAATGCTAATCAAAGCTCAACATTTTCAAGAGTTTGCAAAGTCATTTTTTCAGTATAAAATCTCTTTCAGCTGCCTTTTCGACAAAGAATTTAATTTCAAATAGCATTGGAAATTTGTAACAAGCTCTGCTCGGTTTTTAGAAATATGATTAAATCTCTTTTTTATCTGCTTGTTTTCTATACTTCACGTCCATGTACTAGCTTGCAAGAAAAAAAAAATTAAATAATCAAAAATATTGACATCTCAGTGTTCAACCAGCACCAAACCTGTTTATTAATATAAGCAAAGTTGAAAGCCCCATCCACTTATCCTTAATACTTCACACCCTTTTCCTCTGAATTTCAAACTTGTTTTCTCCAGAGCCTTTATAGCCCCATGGAAATGATTACCCAGAACTAAAATGTAATGGGAGTTGTAGTACTCTTATCAGTGCCACTTTCAAAATCAACTATTTTCAAGATTTTTAGGCTCGCTGCAAAAGCTGTCTTGAACCTGACCACTCAAAACAGTGATGAAAATGATCACAATACAGCCAATGGGACATGATGCAAAATTTTGACACATATGGCTAAACCAGCTTCATGAGACAGAGGTCAAAGCATAAAACTCTCCCTACCAGCAGTGTAGAGCAGCTCAGGTTGTGTCTTTATTCTGGTTTTCCTCCTCCATCCTGAATTTCCTCTCATACTCTTCCACTATCCTCCACAACACCATGCTCCCCACTCACTGTATTTCCTTCAGGTGACATCTCCCCTTACCCAGCTCATGAGTCACACAAGACCATGTCCCAGAGAATAAGGGAATCATTGTCCCCTTGTTGGGTTTTGATGTTGGGCATGAGAACAGGCTGCTGTGCCACAGGCAAAAGAGAAGGAAAGCAATGTTTGAGATGCCACACTCACGGTTGTCTTCTCAGGATATGTGAAATCTCTGTGCTCAGGGTCAGTGACTTACATAGTCTAAGACTGAAACTAAACTCATATTCTGTAGAAAGTTCCAACTATAAATACAGACAATCTTTTTGTTCTCTTTTTCTACTTACTAGCATGATCACATACATTTTTCTCCCTGAAGTAAAAACAAACCAAAACACAATATCCTGCCCATATTTATTTCTATTGGAGTACCTTGGCAAATAATGCCTGCTGAAATTTTCAAAAATGCTTTATCCTAACACTGACACCTGGCAAAAGAAAAATCAGCTTTAATGTTAGCTTGGCTAAATGGTGCAAATGAAAAAAAAAAAAAAAGTGACGATGAATGTGGATGGACATCAGTAATAGCATCATAAATTGAATAAACTCAAAATTCAGTATCAAGTACAAAGTCTTTTCAGGACAAATGTGGGTTTGAGTTTATGGGTTTTTTTCTAATTAGAATGTAATTAGGATTTATATTTCCCTGTGATTGATAGCACTCTGTAGATAACATAAAAATGCTGGGTCAATTTTTCTGCTGGTGTATCTCTGTGAAAAGCAGCTGACAAGCAGCAAATTTGTCTTTTTTTTTTCTACTTGGCTACAATCATATGTTTATCATGTGTGTCTGTACAGTGTTAAGGCAGACATATTCTCCAATACTGACCATTGTCCTGTACTCATGTATGAACATGTTGCCAAAACCAAGCTTTAATCACAGATCATTACTCTTCTGTACAGAAAGACCAATCCTTACATCAGGGGAAGGAGAAAATTATATGCACCTTTAGAGAAGCAATTATAGTCCATGAATAATAACTAGCTGTGTATCAGAAGGAACAGTTCACAAAAAATACAGGTGTAAGTTTTCTGAAACAAAATTTTGAAGGTAGTAAATATATTCAAAAATCCAAAGTCTTATTATTAATGAATAAAGAGTGAAAGTGCTAAGTCCACCTGATAATGTAATTGCAATGAATCATTTACTCAACTAGTCCATTTCAGATACACTTCTGCAAATGAAAAATAAATTTTAAAAAGTCCCCTTTGAATAGTTTTTTCAGTGTTTTCATAAGCTATCTGGGGTTTACCTCACTAAAAAAGCCTGTTTCATCTGGTCTCAGGAGTGTATACCTGACCGTCACAATGCAATTCAATTCTATCACTAGAACAAATACAATTTTGTTTTCCTTTCATGTGTCACCATTAATTTGACTAGATATATTAATATTTCAGGATTTTTTAGGATGTTTTGCTTCTGTCTACCAAAGACAACAAGGAATCACACACAGTCTCCTCCTTGTCTTTCCAAATAATTGCCCCCAAAGCTAAGTCCAAAAGGCAGCAGGGCCAGGTGCACACATCAAAGTCCTGCCAGCCAAGCCTCAGCAGCCGAGGCACAGAAAGCACACAGCCAAGAGCAGATGCAGAACACCAGCCAAGCCCCTGGCTGAGATTCATGTAGCTCCTGTTCTGCTGCCAGAGGAGAGTTCTGGCCACCTGCCTGGCCAGCTCAGGACCAGCCAGCCCCACACCACTGGAGCCCCAGCAGCACCTCCTCAGGACTCTGCTGGTGAGCAATGAACTCACACTGATAGTAACTAAATGTGAACTCAGAAAAGAACAGCTGTTAGCCATGCAACTGAGCAAGAAAGCAGCAGAGACTTAAGGTACCTTGGGGATTAATAGCTATGCACAGAGACCTATTGTGCCAGGATAGCCACTCCCAGTACCAACAAAATGCTGCTTCAGCATAGGCTACCTGCCCAACACTTAACTGGAACCCATTTTACAGCACGTTTCTGAAGCTGACTACATTAAAGCAAGCTCATACTCACCCATCCTCTGTGCCTCCAGGTGAATTGTGGTTAAATCTCTCCTTGCTCTTGAGAGCAGGGACATCAGCAGGACACAGTTCCTACCTCTGTGTGGGAAAAACAGACACTGGATCGTGTCTACCCTCCAGCAGATCAACACTCCTACCCAACACAGTGTCACCTGCAAACTGACTAAGTGTACATTGCATCCCCTCATCCAGATTGATGATAAAGACATTAAACAGTTCCCTAGTCCTGGGCTCTCAGAACACCGCTACTCACTAATCACCAACTGGATGTAACTACAGTTACCACCCCTCTCTGGGCCTGGCCATACCATCTTCTACACATTGAACCTTGCACCCATGCAAGCCATGAGCACCCAGTTTCTTCAGGATAAATCAAGGGGAAACAGTGTCAAGGTGGACTAAAGTCCAGGCAGAAAATATCCACAGCCTTTCTCTGTCCACCTGTCATAGAAGGAGATAAGGTTGGTCAAGAAAGACCTGCCTTTCACAAACCCATGCTGGCTGGTCTCGCTGTCTGGTTGTATATGCTGTCTGATGGTGCTCAAGATGATCTGCTCCAGAGCATTTCCTGGCACCAAGCTCAGGCTGACAGGCCTGATCCCCAGGTCTTCCATCCAGATTTTCTTGTAGATTGACATCAAATCAGCTAACCTCCAGTCACCTGGGACCTCCCCAGTTAGTCAGGACTGCTGTAAATGATGGAAAGTGCCTTGGTGGTCTGTTCTGCGAGCTCCCTTAGTGCTCTGGGGTGGATTCCATCTGACCCTATAGGCTTGTGTGTGTTTAAGTGGTTTAGAAGGTCACTGACCATTTCCCCTTCCTAGAATCATAGACTATGCTGAATTTGAAGGGACCCACAAGAATCACTGAGTCCAGTTCCTGGCCTTGCGCAGAACATGCCAAGAACATGTCACACCATGTACCTGAGACCTCTGTCCAAATGCTTCTGACAGGCTTGGTGCTGTGACCATTTCCCTGAGGAGGCGTTCCAGTGCCCAACCACCCTCTGCATGTAGAACCTTTTCCTGATACCAAACCTAAACCTCCTCTGACCCAAACTCAGGTCAATTCTTTGAGTCCTATCATGGGTCACAGGAGCAAAGAAATTGGTACCTGTCCCTCCTCTTCTTCTCACAAGGAAGTTGTAGGTTATGATGAGGCCTCCTCTCAGTCTCCTCCAGGCTGAACAGATCAAGTGTCCTCATCCACTTCTATACAGCTTTTCCTCCAGACCCTTCACCTTCGTCATGGCCCTCCTTTGGATACTGTCTAGAGCTCAATGCCTTTTTTATATTGTGGTGCCCAAAACTGCACACAACACTCAAGGCAGGACCACATCAGTGTGAGCAGAGCAGGAAAATCATCTCCTTTGCCTGACTGGTGATCGATTATAGGGGTTTCATTCTGCTCCCTGTCCCTGTCTTTCAGATCAGGGGCTTGGTATCTAAAGAACAACCCATCTTATTATTGAAGACTGAGGTAAAGAAAGCACTAAGTACCTCCAGATTCCCTATCCTTTGTCACTGTTTCTTCTTCCTCACCTGCTTGGCTTCTAGTGTGTGGGGAAAAACTGCTTCCATACCTTTAAGATTTCCTTCTTGGAGAATGTCCATCCTTCCTGGACTCCTTTGCTCTTTAGGGCTGCTTCCCAATGGACTCTGCCAGAGACGCTCCCAAGCAGGTGACACTCTGCCTCTGCAAGTCCAAGGTAGCTATTTTGCTAATGTCAGCTGTAAAGCAATAAACACAAATCTAAGTCCACTGAACTGCCACTGGGAGTATTAGAAGCTTAATTTATCAAGCCCCAAGTGAGTTTCACTCTCTATTACCATTACATAAGTAAAAATTTTTAAGACCAATGTAACACCACAAATAAGCAGTTACAATGTAGATCTAACACTTATTTTTACCATAGTGAAAGTTTTGTCTCTAAGGTGAAATGAGATAACTAAATAAAACCCCACAGTATAAATAGTTATTTTAATACAGATAGCACACTACAGCTTTGGTGCCACAGAGAAAATAAATGCAGAGAAATGCAGGTTTGACATTTTTGCCCAGAGCCCAATTAAAATAAGCAAAGTAAAATGCACAGGAATAAAATATGTCTAGCGAATATGTTTTTCCTAGCCTGATTTGCTACACACTACTGCACCACTGAAATGGTAATATAATCCACAAATTATACTTCATATTAAGGACAGATGAAATTGCTAATATGTTCTATGTAAGGCATAATGAATCATAGACAGTCTCGAAGCAGAGTTTTTTCCAGAATAAATAGTCATTATGGTCTAGATTAATAGATATTACAGCCAGAGGGGACTATTGTGATCATCTTTGACCATTGTTATCATTGCTTTTCAGTGCATAAATCAATTGTTAAAACCTTACTTTAGATATAATTTAATTATGAGTTATGCAACAAAACATGAAGGAGGTTCACTGAAATAGCCTATAATTAAGCTCAATGATTTGCTACCCTCCCCTTCATTCCATAATTATTAAGGCTCTTCCTGTGGTTCGTGAAATTTAGTAGCATTTACAGCACTGAAGTTCCAAGTGGTACAGTTTTTCAAGAAAAAACAACATTAATGTAAAGAATTAGGAATGTCTGCTCAGGAAAGAAGGGCTCACATCTTAAAATAAATTAAAAAAAAAAAAAAGGCAAAACGGCACGCGATATACCAGGTTCCTATTGTGAGGCACAAATTCTTCACAATACTGGGAGACATTGCAGAACAAAAATACTATTAGAACTGTTTCAAAGGGAACATTTTTGGCTAGGATAGAGACTTTTGACATTATTTATTAGGTTCAAAAATGCCTAACAAAGGCCTAACAATAGTCCTGTGGAAACCACTACATCTGAGGCACTTTCTGTTGTTATGTGTAGGCATTGATTTGAAGATGGCCAGCATTAGTAGAACAATTCCCTCACAGCAGTCAATGCAAGTGAGCATTCATACACACACAAGCAAATGCCTGTGAACAAACCATATGGAAACAAGAAAAAAAGTAAACATTTATTAACCTCTTTGTGGGAATATGGGTGGAAGAACAGGCAAGCAGAGAAGGAGACGGTCATGCCAAATTTCTGCGAAAGAAGGTGTTTGCTCCGAGCTTTTTTTTTTTTTTTTTGTGTGTGTGTGGAATATGAAAAAGGCTGGGGAATGTCTTCAGTGCCATGGAAACTGGGGCTTCTGGG
The DNA here is from genome assembly GCA_009812075.1 of Sialia sialis. Lineage (NCBI taxonomy): Eukaryota > Metazoa > Chordata > Aves > Passeriformes > Turdidae > Sialia > Sialia sialis. The sequence continues at coordinate 11,325,393 of VRYO01000369.1, forward strand.
GCTGCCAGCAGTGTCACCACCCTTGGCCACCCAGACACACTGACTGCATGACACTCAGGTTGTCAGGTTTGGACACTGCTCCTGTCCCCTTCCTCACCCGTGGCTGAAAGGACAAATGGCAAATGTGGAAAAAGCTACGCAAATTTATGGGAAAATAAACATAAATGAGGATTTAGCTCAGCAACTATGACATATAGACACACACAATGAAACAGAAAGACTTCTTTTTCTCACTGCAGGGATAGAGAAATACATAAAACCTGTGCAGCTGGTGCAGGCAGGTTTGTGAGTGGTGGAGGCTGGTGAAATGGTACCTGTAGACCACCTGACAGAACAGAAAACCATCTTCCTACTATAGTGAGGCCAGAAAGTTACCTCCATCCTCACCTGAAGGTGGACATACTGAGACAGTGACCAAAATCTCATTTGACTCATACAGTCACTGGGACCTGAACATCTTATGCCATTGAACAGCCAGAGTAACATCTCACAATTAAACTGCTGAGAGTTACAGCTCAGGTCCTCTTCCTTTGCATTAACCTCAATATAAGCTTCCTTATGATAGAAACTCTCATTTTCCAGTGTAATCAGTATTTAAATGGATGTTGGTGGAAAGGCAGAGGAGATCCAAGCTTTGGAAAATGCACTCTAAAGATAGGTCTTTCATTTGCATTTATAATGTGATGAATGGGGTTACTGGTTCCTGAAATATGCTACAGAATATTAGCTGATATGAAGAAATTTCTAACAGGCTTGGTTTGGTGTTGTTGAAGATGAATTAACAAATTAGTCCATTCAAGAAAGGAGGAGAGCGCTAACACAACCAATTTGTCCCTGGCTCAGCAGATACTCTCTCACAGCTGATTAACCTGGGCAATGCCCCACCACAGCCCAGGGAGAAACTCACCTCTACTCTCACCAAGCCACAGCCTTCTGAAGCTTTGCTTTTGCACTGAATGCAGCAGCATTTTCATCCAGTGCCAGAGTTAGCCCGCAGGGTCTAAGGAGATTTGGGTCTTTACTTGTCTTCAGCCTGGTAGGGATGATCCCCTCGGTAGGGGTGACTTGGAAATGCCATGATCACAATGGCACAACACATTTGTCATCTCCTCTAAAACAGACTGAAACATATAGAGGAAAAAACCCAAACACTATGCAGTGGAGCAGCAACCACCAATCTGAAGTTAGTGACTATCTTTTCTTTTACGTGAAAGCACTCCCTTTCCAGTATTTATAGATGAAAGAACCTGAATTTCTGAATGCCAAGAGGGGATTTCTGAGTGCTGAGAGAAAGAAATGCTGCCTATTTCAATCCAGCAGCTCAGAATGTTTAAAATTAGCCCATATATCCACACAGCTACTCCTACTTAAAAATCAGAAAGAAGAACCTGAAGATCCAGATAGAATCATAGATTGCGCACATTATTCATTTTATTCGCCTTCTCTTCATTTAGATCATTTGCTGCCAACAGTTTCTCTTCCCACCCAGTCTGTCTCTTCTGTTTGCTTTTAATTTGGGGTGAGTTCAGTTTCAGGCCTGATCAAAACAGGGGGTTTGTATGGCTTACTTCAACTCATTTCTGAAATAGGAAGATTCCTAGCTGTGAACCCTCCTGTTTCCTGTGCACTAGACCTTGACAAGCAACGGCTGAATATTTTCCCACACCTCCTCTAGCCTGACTGGGAGGGATGTGCTTTTGTATGGACAGTTTATTATGTTCAACATACATGCATTATATTACTAGGGAGGTAGGCTACAAACAGAGCTTTAAAAAAAAAGTCGTAGCAAACATGCAAATAACTATGTGCACTTGGAGCTGCACAAAGGTTCCTGAGTGCATTCAACAGTTCCATATTTTCTGGGTATATCTCACTGCTCTACCTTCAAATACCTTGAAGAATGGTCTAAAGAATTTCCATTTTTGTAGTAAGTAATCTCTTAATCAGGAAAATATTGCCTCTGAAAACAGTTCAAACTCATGCTTTTAGCTTCATTTAAAGTCAAGCCCAAAATTAGATTTAAAGAATCTTTTCTTTTGAATGACAGCTTATTTTAGCAGACCTACTGAAGATATTAGTGTGATTATTATGTTACAAAGCATATAAGAATAGTAATTTGTATTAAATTACAATATTTTCGATGTTGAATCATATAATATCCTGAGTTGGAAGGAACTCACAAGGGTTACTGAAGTCCTCCTCCTGGCACAGGACAATCCCAGGAAGCACTCCATGTTGGGTGTGATATAATATGCTATTACATTATACTACAATACTATAAAACATATTCTATATTACATTAAAATATGCATGAAGCAATTTTTAAATACATTTATTTAAATCCTTTGAATTAAACTATTAAAATGCTGTTTCAGTGATTTTAATTATAACAAGAGGCAATATATTATGGTTCTTGCTGTATATTTTAGCTTATGGTAAATTTTAAATAGTTTACTGTCTGTATAAATTAGTTTCAAGCCTTACTAGATAATAATAACTTTTAAAAATAATTTTAAAAGAGAAGTTCTTAAGTACTCTAGGTATATGTCATGGTATATGTAAAAAAAAAAATGAAACCAGCAAACATTTATTATTAAAACAAAAATGTAAATTTAGAGATACCAGAATTTAGAAAACAGTAGGATGGTGGGTCCAAAGAATCAGAGTTTTGGTCAGAGATTGAAATCCTCCATTTATGTGCAGTTCAAGCAGAATTTGTGGTAAGAGCATTTCCCAAGAGCTTCAACAAGATTGTAGTAGAAACTTTAAGAAAAAAAATAACAGTAATAACAGGTTTTATAAAGAACTTCTTGTCCACACATCTCTTGAGAGGAACATATACAATTGAATTGACATTAAAATTATGCCATTAGCTGCTCCATAACTCATTGATTTCAGTCAGGTTTAAAATACTGTTCTGATGATGTCAAACCAAAAAGAAAATGAAATGTCGTAGCTCAAGATGTACACAAACAGAAAAATGGAAACACTCAGGAGGTTTTGAAGCATATTAAGGGTTAGGAGAAGGCCAGGAGTTCTCTTAAGTCTATTATTTGAGGATTGCCGTGGAAATGTATGTTCAAACTCCATTTTTGCCTGCAAGCACCTGGGAAGTAGTCAGCAAAATAAATGTGACAGCCCTATTCTTGTCCCAAAAATGAAGCAGTATGTAAAGAGTGAAAATAACCATCTATGCTTGATTAATTAGGTTTGTAAGTATTCTTCAAGAACTAAACAATATTTCTAAGGATTTCAATAGTTCAAAGATTGCCCTATGGCCGCCTGGCCAATACATCTTCCAGCACACACAGTTTACAAGCATTTTTCTTCCCAATATGTTGTCTTCGTTTGGTGTGACATTGTTTGAGCACAGGTCTGTTTGGGTCAGCGTGGTTTTCTTCGCATCACAGCAGTGGTGCTGAGGACAGCACTCAGACCATACATCTTCCATGTCATTTCAGTCAAAGGCACATGATGCTTCCTGGTGCCCAATCAGGAAGGGTCCGGCGCTGGGATGAGGGCATATTGGCAAACTCAGCTTTCTTAATGACAGCCATTGTTGCAGACACACAAAAGCACGGTTCTGAATATTAGCATGCGGCTGTGTGTTAAGGTCATCTGTATGGCACATCCATCATCCCCCAAAACAGGGCACAAAACGCTTTAAAAAATCTGTCAAAACATGGTATTTTCAGACTACACCTCAAAGCTGGCAACCTATACAAGTGCAGCAGCCACTTTGAGCAGTTCTTCTCCTCCTCCTCCTCCTCCTCCTCCTCCTCCTGCTCAGCAATTCTGCACAAGGGCAGTGAAGAAAGAATACAAGATAATAGATATCATCTTCTAACTGCAAGTAGAGGGGCTACTTGAATTAGGCTACTCCATTTAAAAAATTAACCTAACAATCTGTAATAGGTTGAACAGCAGTTCTTCCTATAAGTTAGAGCTCCACAATTGCACTCATATTGACTAACTACTAATGGATAGTCAGCAATGCTCTGGTTTTGAGGCTCATTCCTGAAAGCATCTGAAAATTAAAATAAAAAGGATATAAATCAGCCAGCTAAAATCTTTGACTGAACCTTCAGTAGTCATGTAAATAATGCCAGTGAGGTTACACCAATTAAATGTCCATCATATTACTTATATCAGCAACGGTTTCTCAGTATATGACATTCACAGTCTGACCCTTAGATGGCATGGAAGGGACAAAACTGTTACAATCATTTTTAGAGGTCTCTTTGGTAAAATTAATACAGGAATGACTGGAAAATATCATTATCAGTGTTCATTCATTTAGGTAAATTAAATAGTTTAACTACTTTGTTCACTGAACAAATGCTGGCTTCCAAATCATTTTCTACCCCACTAAACAGTTAGAAGCCAGAAACCTTATCTATTGGCCCTTTTGATTTTAATAACTGCTCAATGTACAACAGAATTGTACAGATATATATACAAAAGGAAAATCTGAATATTACATTTCTGTAAAATTTCCTTTTTTTAATTTGGGAAGACTATTTATTTAACAGTGGAACAATGAAGAGGAACACTGGAATACTCACAAGCATTTTGTGTGGGCAAGGCTGAACCTGGCTGATGCCCCAAGCCCCTCCAGCAACGGGGCTGCAGCAGTGGGGCTCCTGGAGGCTTCCCCAGTAGTGCTGATGTGGCAGCAGATAAGTGCCTACCACTTCATGACAAAGCCCCTGAATGCATGGCTGAGCTCCCTGAGTCCAGAAAGGCTCCCAAGAGACTTTTCCTATGGCTCCCTGTTTCCAAAAGCTCTTTCTTAAAAGCCAGTAATGGATATGTTGCTCCTGGTCATTACTGTTCTTACCTCTCTGGGTTCCTGCCAGGAACAAAGAACAGGTTTGGTCATTACCTTCTCAATCCACCCCAGGTGACAGCTCGACCCATACTCCATGGCTGCAAGCAGAGGTCACTGGGTCCTGCCACGACTAACAAGGCTCCCATCTACATTTCAGGTGACACCCACCTGCCAGTCACATAACACAACCATACAAGAGGCCGTCAGGTCACATTAATAAAAAACCCAATGCAAACCCAAACATCCCATGCAACAAATATTTCCAGTATTATTAGAATTATGAGGTCAGATTCTCCATTGATTGCAAAAGAGCACTTGTTCAAAGACTAAAGGTGTATGAAAAACAAATCTAGGCATAAGTTACTTATGAGTTACTGTTTGAGACACAGAACCGATTGCATGTTAAAAGCTGGAATTTGCTTTGGCACTAGGTCCTTTGCTGGATTACTGAGTACCTGACTTTGTGTAACATTCTCAGAACAAAAATTAGATAACTACACAGAAGAGCCACTACATCCACACAGCCCAGCTGTCAACACACATTTCCTAATTTTTTGAGAAAGGTCCCTTTCTTCCTCCAAAAAGTAATATATTTTGAAAAAACCAAAAGCATGTAAAGTTTTATTTAGTAGGATAGGGAAGAAGTATTTGCTCCCTTCAAAATCATGGTTTTCTTCAAGTTTCTGGCTTGATTTCTTTCCCTACAGTATAGTTCATGAGGATTTCCAAGGAGCTGGTAAGTGCCAGAAATAACATTTGGATTATGAAAATCTGTCATCTGCACTAAGTGACCAGAAAAAATTAGGTTCCTGTCTTGCAACTTCAAGCATAGCATACAGTTTTACCAATATGCTCAGAATTGATACTTATGAAATCTGCATGCATGTATCTGTCCATACTTGTAAAGTTTGTAGGACTGAGTAAGTGGGCATGAGAACTAAGATACATAGAGAAAAGAAAAAGAAGATATTTGTTGGCTGAAATGTGATGGGCCAAAACTGAGTCTTTTTTATATGAAGTATGCAGAGCACAAACACTTAGATTCTCATTCTGATGGATCATATAGGTACAACTGTCATTCAGACCATTAGGAAATTCAACACACCCCTGCTTTTGTCACTGCTATCGCTTCTGGCATTTTTGTCAATCCCAGTGTCCAACAGATGTTTAGAAATGTTGTCTACACAATAAATAAAATCAACATACTATAAGCACTTCTTCTATTTAATTGATGGATATATATATATGGATCTACACTCAAGCTACATATGAAACTATCTGACATTTTTCTGACATCCCTTCCTCTTATACTGAATCTGCTCCCCAGTTTTTGTGCTTGAATTTTTATCAACTTTCAGCAACATTGAAGCACGTGATCACAAAGAGTCAGAGCATAAGTTGGTCTCATATCCATGGCCAATTCATCATCCAGTCTTTGCAAAACGCAGAGAATGTTACTGTAAATTGAATGGTATTACACACTCCCTGGCAAATAGAAGAAAACCACAAAACCTGTTTATCATCGATCTTCTTTAGGTACACTTGACAAAATGATAAAATAAGCTGACACAGACATCAAATGAAATATGTATAGAGGTGACCAGTTCAAATAACAAGCAAGAGATTTGGTGGCATTAGGGGGAGCACAGGTTTATGAGACCACAGAGGTACTGACAGCACAGTAATGGGATTAACCTGATTTGAGTAGAAGAAACATCCCTACTTCAGCTAATCTGAAGCAGCGTGCTCTGAACTCTGTCTGCCAGAGCAACTGCTGCAACTGCTGCCTGCAACCCAAAAGTCTTGCAGGGCTCCAAGCTAAACCACCTTCAAGAGCAGCAGCAAACCCATCAAAGTCCCATGCAAGGATATGTGCAATAGGGCTACACTGCCTGAGGGGGTTGCAGAGACCCCACCTCTCCAGGCCTCCACAAGCCAATAAAAAAGATTAATCAGGACTAATATACAAATACATAAATTATATAAAACGTTATATACTATGCATATAATTCTATATTATATGTACATAATATGTACACACATATATAGATAATATATACAATAATGTAATATACTATATACAACTATGGATTCACTGGGTGCTCCCAGACACCCTGAGGTCTTTTCTGATCCCTTAAGTTTACTGGTTGGCATTAGTTTTGTGATAAATTTTCTTCTCTAAAAAATTATAACAGCAGGAAGGCTTGCTAGTTAACCCCAATGTAATTAAAATAAGTTCAGATTGAATTGTTTCCTAAGAGATGGACACAAGTTTTGCCTGAGATTCCCAAAGAAAGAGGCTGCAAATCTCACATTTAAACCATTTGCTTCCTCCTGCCAGAGGAAAAAAAATTACAGAATAAATAAAACAGAGGGAAATGCAGAAACAAAAAATTTCTTTTTTTTCTGTTTTCATTTTTCATGACCCTGAAACTGCTAATGTGTGACTGAAGAATGGCAGTGGGTATTTTTCAAACTGTATGGAGTTAATGGCCCACTTCAGCATGTTGGAGATGGCAGCAAAGCCAAAACATCCAATAAATATTTGTGATGACTCAGCAAATGAGGCTGACAAAGGTGAAACAAACCTAATTCAAAAAGTATTTATTATGCTTTTCTCAATAAAAAATCCCCATATTCTGAGCAAGAACTTCTTATTACTCTCTATGTGAATAGACTTTAAAAAAATATATGCAGCAAGGTTTTAAATATACAACCTAACACTTATTGGCACATATAATCACCACACATCCCTCTTTAATCTCCCATTTAAGCCAATTTAGTTCATATAATCTACATAAGATGTGTATTAAACAAGGATGAGAGCAACACAAGTCAGCTGTTTTTAAAGTGAGTTGCATTTTACCCTGGCAACAGGATAAACAGTACATCCTATCCATAAGTGTGAATCTGTCAGCTCAGCAAAGGACTGTGCCATGATTTAGGATAACTGGATGAAGTAGAACTATCCAGGGCACAGCCAGAAATGGCTGCATTGCTCTGTAACCATAATTTTTGTCATTTTATAGAGACTTATTTCTTGCCAGGCAAGTATTCACTAGTTCTCAGTATGAAGGTCATGGCAGACCTTGCACCTTGATAAAAGAGAAACCTTTTCATTTGTCTGGGACTTCAAAGGTCTTCTCTTGCTGGTTGCATAAGAGGGAGTTATCAAAAGCTAAACTTAAGCCCTTCAATGTCTGTGTGTTTGTAATTTATTTCAACAAAAAGAACCCTCAAAACTTTTCCCTACAACTCGTCTTCATTCACAACCCATCTCCATTCTCTAGTTCATGTAGGAACCTGAGCAACCAACAACAAATTTTATTTGAGGAATTTTTTTGCCAAATTCCAATCTTCTGAGCACGTCAAACAAAGGAGCCAAAATATTAAATCCCATCTTTCCAAAAATGTGTAGCATTCCAGCTGATCACAAAAGAAAAAATGTTTCATTTGAAATCTCATTAACACAGAGATGAACTAATTTATGTCTTTTGCAACTGGAACATAATCTAGGACGCCAATACTTGGGCTGTTCACCTCGTTCATTCCAAACTATTTTTGAGATCTTAAAGTCTAAAGATTGCCTTGCATGTTTAATGTATTCAAAAGCCGATGAGGAACAGATTACAATTTACTAAATGCACTGTAAAAAAAAAAAAAAACCAAAAAAAACCAAACCTACTTTTAACAAAATATTCATAAAACAGTTTAAGAACAGACAAAGAGATGAGTAGTACATGGGGAAATCACTTCAAAATCATGTTTTAGATTAGAAGCACTTTATGAAGAAATTGGTTTGTAATGTTTCTCCATCATTGTCTTAGGATAACATCTGGTGTTCTAAAAAAAGACTGCTCTTACACTCAGGTTCCAGGTGCTGTTTGTGACACAATGTTGTTAATATGTACCTTTTATTTTTAAAATAAATTCTTGTGTATTTTCATGTCTGAAAAATATCATGGCAGTGTTTATCCATGTATATTGCATCTTTAAGTGCAAATGTGTATACAGACATGTTTTCATGCCATCTTCTTCTGTCTCCAATTTTGCAAAATGCTTTTAACATCTCACCTGAGGCTTTAGGAATTCTGTTGAAGTTTTCTGATAACCATTCATCTGCTTATGGATTTTTGTTCATGGGAAAACAGACTATTGGCCATTATGTCTGGCAGACGTTCAAGATTATCAATTGCAAATATTAGCATTCTTTTCAAATCTCTACCCAAAGAGTGAAGAATATTTTTCAGCCAGGTGAGCAGAGAACTACTGCAGCCTCAGACGAGCAGCAGGTGGAGCACATATGGAGGAAAACCTCAAGAAGTACTGAGGGTTTGACACTCCCTCCAAAGGCTAAGGAGAAGCAGTGATTTGAAAATCCAGCCCTCTGTCTGGCAGTGCAACATTGGCAGTGCACTGAGACATAGATGTTCTGCGGCATCTTCTGGATAGTGGTCCTAATCTGGTGGACTGACTTCTTGCTGAAAACGGAGTATTCCTTGTCTTTAACACTGCTAGGGAAATCAGAGGCGTAGTGGGACTGAGCAAAAGAGCAGTTTTCATGAACCAAGGAGGTCACAAGAGCCCAGAAATGCAGGTAATGTGTGACAGGACCAAAGGGAATGCAGCATATCCTCATAATGTTCTTGCTCAGAGCACTGCAAGGCAGTGTTCCTGACAAATCCCAAACGTCTATGAACGGTTCACTTGCAAGCTCTCCCTCATGCTGGGCAGTTTCACGCACAGTCTTTTACTTTACTTTTCCTTTCCCATCCTCCATGTTCTGCAACCAGTATTACGAGCATCCCTCTGGGAAGGCTGTGCAGCCTCAGAAGGGATCTGGCAACACCTTCATTTCTTGTCAACTCTTCTTCCTAACTCGCATGAAAGAAGACAGGAGAAAATTCTCAACTGACACAATTTGCTGTAATCAATAAAATTTAATTTGCAGATAGTTCAAACCCACTCAATTTAATTTTCAATGACACTAAAGCTCAAAAAATCTCTGCATGGAAACTGTCAGTGCCTTCCCAATTCAGGCACTATCTGGATGATATGAAATCCAGAAAGCACACAAGTTTCAAAGGCAGCATGCTCAAATTCATCTTACCCTCCCTTACTAAGCTCCTCTGGAAAAAAAAACACTAACTCATTTCAGGTTTGAGTATTCTGAATCTAAAACAGCTCTTATCTAAACTTGCCTATGTGAGATTTACAAATGAGAAAAGAACAAATAAGGAGTAATTTAAATTTTAATTTAAAACCCCTCCATTTTCTTATCCCTTATCAAACTGCCAGCATTTTTCCTGCTAACAATGAGCTGAGTGTCATGGGCACAGCACAGCCCCCTACCACAAACCAAGTAATCTCTTTCATCTAAAACCCTGATCCCTTTAATAAACAAAATACGAAAAGGCAGTCAAAATTACGCTCTGGCTTTATGAAAGAAGCAGGGAAATCCTTAGAGCACAATCCCCTACTTGTTATTTTCACAGCCCATGTGACCCAAAGTCATTCTGAAGGATAAAAAGACAGAGGCTGCCACCAGATCTCTGCCATGATTTTTCCACAGTTCCCAGCCTCAGCCCATCTGTTATGCAGCGGCCACATGAATGGCATGTGTCAAGAGAGTCATCACTGTGCAAACTGTCCAAAGAAATCAACCAGCCAACTTCCTTTTGCTTCCATGGCTTCAGCAATTGTTGCTGAGCCGGCCACCATATGGTGAATAATTAGTTTTTCGACCCCACTCTAGAAAAATGTTCGCTCCATTGCCAGGCATTAGCAATATGTGTGTTAATGAACAGCAGATGATGAATGCCTATACATTAACAAAAGTTGAGATTTTTCTGGCAGCAAGCTGCACTCACTGCACAAATACTAGTTACTCTTAAGGAACTGAGATGGATGGCAGCAAGTCCTGGTTGAAAAGTGCAATTCATCCAAATTTCTCCGTTTCTCAAACACTAAAGGAACTTTGCAACAAACCATCCCACTCCTCTCATCTTGCCGCTCCCTTTCTTAAGATGATCAATTCCAGCCACGTAAAGGATTGGCAATGCAAAGCTCTCAAACAGACATCCTCTGTTCTGGGGCAATTGAGGTGCTTTGTGTAAATACCGAGGACGCAGGTTCCTCCACACTTCTTTTTGTCTGAGGGCTTGATGCATATGAATTTATAGTGAGTACCTGCAGTGTGCAAGCCCCTTGAGGAATCAGTCCCAGACCACTGAGCAAACACTAACCTCCAAGGACCAAGGCTGGTAAATATGTCTGATGGTTCCATCAAATCGACTTAAAAGCTCAGCTAAGGCCTCTAACTACACTTTCCTCTATGAAGTGATTTTTTTTTTCCTAGCCCTCTAATTAAAAAGAGATCTTCCCTACATTCTTGTGCAGGATGAAATATCCCCATATGGTGCAGGCATCATAAACTAATGATCACATTCAGGAAAGCTGATGACTCTGACTCTTGCCTGTCACTAGGAGAGTTCTGAATGCAGTCCAGAGACTTTTTAAAATAAAAGCTAGTATTTACAAACAGACTTAGGAAACAGCTATTTGTATTGGGGACAGCTACAACTCTAGCATACACATTTTGTGTGTAGAGACATTTTAACATGCATCACAATTATTGCATCTTAGATGAAACCCATTCTTCAGAAGACAGGGAGCAGTACAGGCTGCCAAGACAACTGAGTTTTCTTCATGTAAATTCAGTGGTGAAAGGAACAGAGGCAGGTGTAGAGCATGATTCCTTATCAGATCCTGCTGCTGTCACTGGCAAAATTTTGGGCAAGGCATTCATGTTTCTGCACCACATGGCCCAGCTAGACTACTGTATCTGTGGTGCCCAGCTCTCTCCCAAAAGCACCTTTTTGGCTATACAAATAATTCAGAAGCAAAAAATCAATTGGACCTCAAAAGGCAGCTGTACACATGAATGAACTCACTTTCCAGATCTGACTAGCAGGTCTTGAGATCTGTATCTGCACTTACTATTTTATCAAATGTTAGGCCTGTCCATTAGGCATTTTTTCCCCAGACTATCCCAAATTTTGGACACAGCTAACATGCACAGGCAGTGCTGATGGGATTTTTTTTTATTATTATCAGAAAGTGGTTGCAGATTTAACTCCATTTGGTGCAGTCTCAAAAGCTGAATATCCTGTTTAATTTGTGTGAGAGCATCAAAATAAGAAATTATCATCTGACAGACAAATGTTTCACTAAATCTTGCTGACAACAGTTAGCACAGGCAAGAGTACCCCCTAGCTTAGTTCAAATAGTGGTATTGCCTATTGCAAAGTAAAATTTACTACCTGCAGGAGTTTAAAATTTACAGGAGAAAAGGATCACAGAATTATAAAAGTTCAATCTATCTGATGCCATAAGCTCCTTGGTAGCACCTCCCCATGACAAACACGCACCCTTTTTTTGATGTGATCAGCTTCTTTCCGTGGATCTGAGTGTTTTGAACTTTCTGGGGATAGTATTTTACTTTTGATTAACTAGTAGCAATGACATACAAAGAATATAGAGCAGAATTGTCTACACAACAAGAGCTGGAGTGCCAGTTCTCTGCTATGGAGCTCTGGTCCAGTTGCCAGGCCCAGTCTGACATCAAGTTAGATCAAACTCCAGGATACAGTTTCATGACTCTCAAACTTGCAAAGGCTGTTTAAGACATTCCTGTTCTCTGTGTTTATCTGCACTACAGCCTTCAGACTGCTTCTACCTCATCCTCCCCCCTATGCCTGATCATAGAAATGTTGTATTTAAAAAGAGTAACTTAAAAAAAAACCAAAATACCTTGGAACCTCATTTCAATCAATAATTAGCTGGGAGACTATTTGTACTGTGAAAATTCCCAGCATTCAAAATAAAGGTTAGTTGTACCAATAACAATGTTTGGCCAAAGCCTTAGGGAATTATTCAATTCTTTACATTAATAGGATTTACATTAGCAAGATTTTTACATACAAAAAACACATTGAGAAACCACATCAACAATTGTGTTTCAGGTCTGATAAATTCTGCATTATATTAAAATCAAAATCTGATTCTTTGTAATCAAAGTTATGCCATTTTTAACCAAGCCACTACCTAATTCCCTGTAAAATCATTTGCCTGGTAAGCAAATATCCATTAAAAAAATTATTATTTAAAGGTGTACCTTCAAAGAGTTTATGATCTTCCAGCTTTTTGTTTGAGATAGTACTTCCAATGAAATTCTTCCACTGTGCAATCAAAAGTATGATTCTTAGAGGTACAAGATTTCAAATAACACAAAAACAGTTTTCAGCCTCTTTGACGTCGTTGAAAGAGACACATCCATTACCTTGTGGATGCAACATTTGCTGTCTGTGACTGGTCATAATGGGTATTTTAGTGTCCCTAAAAAGTTGGTATGTTTATCTCTTCACTTTATGAAGAAATAAACAGCCAATTTTCCAGCACAAGTAAAACAGCACAAGTAAAACTACTTCCTGCCCACCATAATTGAAATGTTTCTAAAAATCCTAAAGCATACAGCCAGGAGACCAGCTCCAGCAGCTACAAGAGTTAACCATATTTTGCTGAACAAAAGCCATGCTTTCCTATATTACTTTCAAAATTTCAATGTATCCCCAAAGGATGTCTATTTAATTCTTCTATCACCCAGGACAATCTCAAGGTAGACCAGGTGCTTTCACTCCTGTGTGCAGAGGGCTCTCTAGGGCTGACCAGGGACAGTAAGAAACTACAGAGACTCAGAGCAGGCCACAGAGTAAAAAAAAATTGAAATTATTGTCACAGTTTATCTTTGAGAGGAGGTAACAACAGATACGATTAAAGTACATAAAACAATAGAGAGCCTAAAAATCGGGAGCTTTTATGAAGGTTTGTTCAACACCTGCAGGAACAAGGAGACAGCAGTTGGAAAGTTCCTCCACTTTCTAGAGTGCAAATATGGTGATATTTTTCTAAATACAAGCCATGGAAAACACTTCTGTTATTACAAACAGCTTGGGATTGTATCATCTTGCATGTCAACAGGAATAAGAAAAAGAAAACTCACTCATTCCAATGAGATGGTGGTTTTGGTAATATCTACGGAACTACACTGTTCCTTAGAGGGCTTGTGGATGAGAATACCAGATAAAAATACCATTTTTGCCCAAGTGGAACCACAGATCTGTTTTCCTCCTGCAGGATTTCTGCTTCTGTTGATGATACAGAACAAACACATCTTGAATCTCAACAGCCAAGAAACTATATGGCAGTGATATCTAGAAAAGATAAATATTATTTACTACCTAATTAAATTCAAAGCCAGTGTCACACCATGAACCCAGAACCCTTTATGCTGTTTTATTGTCACTGTTCAGGTAGAACTAGAATTTAAATTTTGCGTTCCTGGGAAATCTATGAAATGTGGTTCTTCTGAAAAGAATAGAAGGAAGAAGAATTAAATATCCTTATTACCTTTACAGGAAAGAAAAAATTAAGTCTGATTTTAAGAAGAACAGCATATATCCAAAACAAAACAAAGAGAGTATTTATAATTATGTTAATGATGTTAAAGGTACAAATATTCTCAAAATAATTACAGGACACACAAAAACACAAAATCATTGTGCAAAGTAAAAAGTTTAACTTTTCAAAACAATTTGAGAGATGGAATTAAGATATTGCACTGAAAATCTGTGGAGTACCTTTTTTCAGCTAGACTTTGAAAAAAAGCCCTTCTATTTCAAAAAGAATATCTTTAAAAGTCATTATGTAGTTAAATGATCTTAAAAGGCCGTATAGAGGCAGTCAAGGAAAATTCCTGACATGCATTTTAATGGCACTGGTGCACTGGCATTTATAGCAATGTTCAAGATAAGCTGTAAGAATGTATACCATTATTTTAGTTATTTGTGGTTTATCTAACAATCTTTAGGACTGCTCTAGTGGGTAAAGAATGCATCTGACTAAAATATAGAGGTTTTTTAAGTATTTTCTTTTAAAATTGTGAAATATCTGCCTAAACAAAGGCCTTTAAAGCGAAAGGCTAATACCCTTCCACTGATGAATCCAAATTTTGCCAAAGAGGGCTATGCTGGCAACCTGCCAGAAGCTTTAAGGCTGAAGCTAATTTGCATGAAATGGAGGAAATTGCAGCTGCCCTGAGAATTAATATGGAGACACAGACAGCCCCAATTGAGACAGAACATTGCACAACGGGATTTGTGAATACAAACATGCCACACTTCCTTATTTAAGATGAAAGTAGCTGTAGGCAACAGAGTAAGTCTCCATGAAAGCTACTTAGATACCTTTACCCCCACCTTTCAGGCCAAATGACCTCATTTCAAACCCAGGTGGGGGCTGTCACTAAACCACAAATGGAAATGAAAGTTGATTCCAGAAGACAACCACTTTCAGAAAAAGTGCTTGAGTATAGGATTAAAATCCATTCAAATGCCCTCCTGGAAAAGAATACAACTCAACGCATCCTTAAAAGCACTTAAAAATTCTTTAATCAGGGCCTGAAAAAGCACCTCCTAGTCAATACTTGTTGTCACCAACAACACATGGTTTTATGGCTCAGGACCACATGAATTACTGAAGCGAGATACAGGATGCTTGCACATCTGCTCCAAACAACTCTTGAAAATATGTGTCAGTTTATTATTAGTTTGATCATATTGACAGGATTTCATGCTCTTCATACAAAATGCAATACTGATGCTATCAAGATTTCTACAAGTTGTCTAACTGATGTGTTTGTGTAATATCTCAATTTAATACGTACTATTGTTACAACTTCCAAGGGAAGAGAACCACATTGCATTAGGTTTTCATCATACTCCTCATCCTACACAATGGTGGGGTGACTCTCAATAATATAAAAAACTGTGGAAGTACATCAGAAGTTAAATACACAAAGACAATCTGAATTCTCTGTAACCAAACCTGATATTATCAGCCAGTTCTATTTAATCTGTTTGAACTTCCTACATCCCTTCAGGAGGTTGGGTTAGTTCCTTACTCCTCACTCTCTTCCCTTCCTTTCCTGGCTTTATCAATTAGATTTTCTAGTGCTGGTTGCTGCACTGAAAGCAATCACTGCTTCAGCAAGAGGGGCCATTTGCAGTATGGTCAATTGTACACCTATGCCATGTGTTACAAAGGCTGTGAGGTTTCTTCTTATTAAAGGAACACTCCTCTTACCTGTGACATAGATTGAGGCTTTTCACTCCCCTCTATCTTCATATCTCTTTTCCATATCCCAGTCTGCTGTAGCTTTAGTCCACCCCAACTAGACCACCCAAATCTTGTTTGACCTTGCAATAAGTCAAAGCTACTTCTTTGCACTTTCTGAACCCATCTGAAGACAAAGGACAAAACAGCCATGCAGGGTCACTGGGTAGAGCCCTGTACTCCTTCTTCTAAGGTAGATACCTAAAAAGCAGAGAGCTGGGATCACTTGAGAAGGCGTTTGTCATTCTCTCCTGTATACTAAAAAACGTTTGGACAAGTAGATTAGTTTGGATGAGTTGCCTAACTTCTAGATAGCTAAAATCCAAGAAGGGAAAAATAACAGACCTGGAGAAATTAATGGAACCAGACAGAACAACTCCTGCTTTCTACTATCCTGTTTTCTTATGGGCCTCCTCAAGGAACAGGCACACTGGCGTCCTGTAGCTGTTCCATACTTCTCTACAGACAGGCAGCTACTTTTTTTACCTCCCCTTGCTGAACTGGTGTTTCTGGCCTGTTTTCTGCAGTGCAGAGCATGGGCCAGGGCTGCGGCAGGGTATTTGAGGGACTCTCCTGCTGGCCCACCAAGTACCCTAGGCTCTGGAGCATCTTCCTCTCTGTCTCAAAACACTGCACAAATCCTCCACAGACAGAGTAAAAAGCATGTATTCATTTACAAGTAACCAGGATAGCCAGAGCAAACCTTGATTGTAGTAATTTTGTACAAAATTCACAGACTGTTCATCATACAAGCACTAAAAATGCGCAAATAAACACATAGTTACTGTCCTGGAGCAGCAGAAAAATGCCTTGTAGCACACAAAAAAACCCCAGATCTATTATTCAGAAGGTGATACATCTGGGAATGAGAAAAAAGTTTGGGAACCTGTGAAGCCAGCTTTAACTGACTGTCCTTTCAATTTTAGGAGATGAGACAGACCTAAAGCTGACTTACAGTAATTTCACGATTATAAACCGCACCTGAATATAAGCCGCACTTCCAGGTAGCTGGGAAGACCACGGGATTTGTCCATATATAAGC
>VRYO01000369.1:11360114-11382890 GCA_009812075.1 Sialia sialis
GATAGACATTGATATGTTAAGTATAGATACTAGAGGATCAGCATTAACTTCTTCCTCTTATTTTTCATTCTGCCATACCTATAGCAGGTTTTTTTTGTTGGTTTTTTTTGTTGTTTTTGTAAGTAATATAATTGCTAGTATATTTTATGTGGAAATGCTTCACTACTAGCAATACTGATAAAAATCTTATAAAATAATATCAAATTATGCCTATTGTGTGATTAAATAAACAATTTCTCATATAGCTTTTTGTGAGTGAAAGCTAAATTGTTAAATTTCTCAAGAAGCCAAATATTATAGACTTCCAATATATTTTCTTCCTCCAACATAACATATTCCAGTTTAAAGTAATATCCTTTACTTAACTGATAAATTATTCAAGGTGAAGACTATAGATTTTCTGGTTCACGTATATTAGCCCTTTCTTGAGCCTTTTCCATGACACTGATGTTATCTCGTAACAAAAGAGAGGCACCACAGAAAAGCAACATATCTTAGTTCTGTTCCTACTGAAATTAATGTGGGTTATGAAAGAAGTTGTAGATATGCCAGAGTATTAATTAATGAAAAATATCCTATCATCCCAATATAACATTCCTATAAATCTTGATAAAGTATCATGCAACTTTACACTTGCAGATGACTTGGGCAGATGGGGAAATGACTTGGATGGGGGGGAATATGTTTTGATGGTGTTCTCTTGTTTGCTTATTTATTCAACTGAATCCCCATATTTCACTTTCCCTTTTAGCAACAGAAATTCCAGTGTTCCCATGGAGTTTTCAGAGATGTGGAAGAATAATAGCAGCAAAAGAGACCACACAACAAATCCTCACCTCTGTTACTTGCAGTCATCAGAAAAGCACAATTTTTTTAAAAACAGTGATTTAAAGGGGTGATAATACCTTAATTCTGTGTAGCTGTGCATTCCAAATTGAATGTAAATTAATGACTTTACCTCCATGTATCCTAAGAATGATGCAGCAAAACATTGGTCCATGCTACAGAGCTTTGCCTGCCTAGTAACAGCGGCTAGGAGACATGGAAATAAATCATATTCTCTGACCATCACAAACGTACAAGCAAATTGTTTTCTACACAATTCTACAGCAGCTGTACAGTATGTGATAAAGCTGTCCTGAAGCTGTCCAAGTTGGTGTTTAAATTTGCTGGCAAACCCCTTCCTCTCGCTGGCAGACCTCTTGTCTCCACTAGAGGGTATTACCAGTATGTCTATACTGCCACAGGCGCACCAGCACTGCCTCCACACTTCCTTTTCCAGGCCCAGAATTTACACCAAACCCAGCCCGTTTTGCCCACCACAGATGAGCTGCCTCCCCAGAGCTCTGCAGCTGGTCAGAGGGACATTCCCGAGCTTCTGCAGCACAGAGACATGCACCAAGAGCCTGCAAGCTCCTGCATACCTTGGCCAGCAAGAAACTATTTAGTACTGGGTGCTTCAGAGAGCCGGGACTTCAACTACCAGGGCAGCCCTGCAGACCTCTCTACACACAGGCTGCTGACTCCAGCAGCATATTGCACACCTCTGGCTGTAAGACTACGGAATTTACTTCTATGTGTGCTCTAGGACAGAAAATGAAACTTATGTGTCTTCCCTTAAATGCCATTTATAAGAGAGGAAAACAAAACTTGAAGAAGCTGACACAAATGCTTTGATCATTTGTACTGCAGAGGAAAAAAATCGTGGGGACAGAAAGGCAAGTAGGGAATTTTCCATAAGTTGGGCAAATAAAAGTGTGAGCCCACTGGAATAGTAGCTTGTATTCATATAGGCAGACATTGACTAGGCAATTCCTTAAGCTAATTTTTTTTTTTTTATCAGACCTTTGATCATCTCCTTTCTACCCCCTCCCAGACAGAGTGCTATGATTTTTATAACTACAAAGCATGACAAACAAGAACAGCCAAGATCTGCCATGTTAAACATTGAACAGAATGCAGGTGTCAGTTCCTGCCCCAAAAACCTCACAGTGTAATTGGACAGCAGAGGCAGGGAGAAAGACCTGTGCCTAAGGTGAAGGAAAAGCATAGCCAAAAGGCCAGGAACAACTGCTGCTCCAGCACTGTCACAAGAAATGTTAACAGCAGGGTTCACAGAGGTAGAGGAATAGCAGCTTTTGTGATTTTTCATCAGCTGCTCCACCAGCTTCACTTCCCAACTGCCTCTGTCCTGAAAACCTCAGGGATGGAGAAATGCAGAAACGGACTATAGCTTGGGAGTGCCATGAGAAAAGAGGAAGAAAATGGAGTAACTATAGCCCTTCCTCCTTCTTCTATGCTGCTGGGATGCTCCACTGGATCATTATCTGAGGCCAGACTGAGTCTTTTGGGTTACACGTAATCTTTAAAAGCTTAGATGCTGTCATTGAGTGAGATGCATGTTACAGCTGAACAAAAGAAATGAGAGAGATTGGGTCCCACTTTCCAGTTCACACAGACTTGAATAAATGAAAGCCAGCTAGCTTTTATTATTATTTTTATTATTAGCACCATTAATAATCATATAATTGTGCATAGTAAATTGATAATAATTTGCTATATTATTTTGGCACCATTACTACCGTTACATTGCTTTTAAGTGGAACAGCCTTAAGCATCTCCAGCCACAGCAAAGTTGCAATATTCATCCTCAGGGTAAAATACCACTTTCAAACCTAGAAAAAAGCTGAATTCATCTCATTAAAGCAAATTCTCCCTCTTGATGAGTAAAAATGGTTTTTAACATAACAGTAAACTGGATTTACATCACTTGAAGTCACTTTACATTTTCCTAATTTACCAGAGTAAAAAGGACTTTAGCTGCAATGAAAACAAGGTCTAGCAGCTCCTCTGATTCACAGTAATTCTCTGTTGATACAGGAGGTCTGAAGAAAGAGAAGGGAAGCACTTCTCCAAAGGCATAGCTGCCATGGCCCCTGAGAGGGAGGAGATATGAGGAGATAACATGTCCTGCAGTGGATATGATGTTCAGATCAGAGCAGACTAGATACCAAAAATCTGATTCTTCAGTTCCTGGTATAATTTCGCACATTTTCCACCTTTTACTGTGGACCCCACAGGAAGCTAGACTGGGGGACATGTTTCAACACAGATGTTTTATTTCTGCCTGTGCAAGGCCAGCTGTTCACTGAAATTGTGTCACTGTGGCAGTGCCCCAAACTGGCACAGCAGCAGCACCTGCACAGCTGGATACCTGCACAAGGCAGCCCGTGTTTAGCATGAACCTGGGCTCACTACAAACAGCAATGCACAATATTAAAGGGTGTATCTCTCTGTGCAAAACACTGGTGAATTTAAGAATTTAAGAATTTAAGAGCTGACTATGGTGGATCATTTCTCCAAGGTGCATTTAAGCACTGTTTCATAAAACTAAGGCCCAAAGTACTGTCAGTTCTCACATAATGTGAGTGTGCACATTTCCAAGGTACAACATGTATCCCAAGGCCAGACCCAGCAAGGCTAAATCCTTCCATGCCAGAAACATGGACAGAGTATGTGGCCTGAGTTTGAAGAGTGTGGTGGTCACCACTGAAGGCTTACTTCTTTCACCATTCATTGTAAATAGGAAGGAAATTAGGACAATTAGAACAGTTAAAATGTAAATGGCAGAAATAGCTGAAAACCCTTTTTTTCCCCCAGTTCCCACTTGTTTAACAAAGCCCTAACAAGCTACAATCAGAGGGGCCTGCAATGGATCCATGGCAACAGAAAGCCTTGGCCTGTGGCTACCATCTTCCCCAGCACACTGCCATTAATTTACCAGATATACATGTACACATTGCAGGAAAAATCACCAGGCTCAAGCTTCATTCACTGAAAAAGGAGATCATTAGCAAATGAAAGAAAAAATATAACAGGTCAGCAATTTCCTTGATGAACTCATCTATTTATTTTTATTTGAAAGAGAAAGATGAAATTATTCTTGTAATTTTTGGTCTTTGTACCTCTAGTAAAGAGAAAATTGCACCTATAAAGCTGATTTTGATTCTTACACAGCAGATGAATAATAAAATCAATGCTTCAACATCTATGTATTCCTAAAATATTCTTCACAGGGCATCTGAATAGCGCATTAAATGCAGAAGGTGATAGTACTAGAATACTACTAGAGATTACACCAAACGAGGTTTTATTTGTTGTTGTTTTGTGTTGCTTTATAATCCTTGTGTGTGGAAAAGGAGTTATTTAATCAGTCAGAAGATCAAGAGCTATCCAACAGCATAAGAACACTTGTTCCAAGCCTGATCAGAACATAAATTGCTAAAAAACACAAGACATTAAGTACACACCAAAAAAAAGCAAAACCATCTCCCACAGATATGATGGGAATTTTGCATATGCTGTATGCTACTGATGTAGAAATAGTGCTTATTAAAAAGTGAGATAAAAAGCAGTTAACTTTGTGGGCGGAAAAGGGAGACTATGTGAGACTATAGGTAGAGCCCAGCAGTAAATGTCTCCAATCCATGAAACTCCCTTTACATGGGCTGTGCAACAAGGGAAAGCCTGCAATGTATTTAATAAGTAGTGTTGTTTACTTTTACTCTGGTTTTGCAGGCTCAGCACACAGCACCTAGAAGAGATTTACAAAGCAGCTTTCAAAGATATAACCGATCTAAGAAGGCTCTCAGGTGTCACAACAAAAATGTTAGCTGATGTTTTAGTCTTGCCTCATGTGAGTTTGCAGTATGGCAGGGTGATCTGAGAGACAAAGCATGAGGTTGCTCCATTTTATAATGGCTGACATTCTTGAATGAATAAATAAATAAAAACAGATGTTTGTCACTTACCTCGCTGTTATTCTCATAGTAGATTGAAGCCCTGTCTCAATAATATTAATTGCTCACCTTTCATTTTCCAGGCTAAACTCAGGAACCCATCATACATGTATTCTAAAGCCATGCACAAAACACTTGCCTTGAGGTACCACCAATGTGCAATGCCAGCACATGCCTACATCTTGTTGTCATTAAAGCTCAGTCATGCAAAGTGCTAAGCAAAGAGGGAGCTGATCAAATCTGAGATGCAATAGAAATTGAAAAATCCCACGGCACATGTTTGACTTTCAACATATGATATACACCCTTGGGAATCACTCTGACAATAAGCACCGCTAATTACTCCTGTTAGAGCTCAAACAACACATGTAACACACTCGGCTGTGGTGCTGATGTAGGACTCTAATCCTGACTGGGGTTACTACCAAACTATTAACTGGAAGCAGATAATGCCCTCTGATTCGCACTGTCACTTCCATACTTTCACTAAGTAATGAATACAATTTACTGTCTCTCATCACAGAAATTCTCTCCTCTTATTTCATGTTGTAATTTTTTTTGACAGGAACATTATAAAGATCAATTACATTTTAACTGTACTGTGGTTTTTTTCCTCTTTTAGGTTATCTGTGATGTCTTACAAACAGCAGTCTGCAGAGTTAATCTGGGGATTCTTTTCCACAATATTTATAATCAGGGCAAATGTATTCTTTCAAGGTTTAGTTACTAATAAGGAGTCATTTCTTTATAACTACGAAGAGCCATCGTGGCTGGGGTGTCCAGCAGAACCATATTCATCACCACTAGTGCTCAATCTGTTGGTGAAGTTCCTTAAAGGTCTAATAAGGCAAAGCAGGAAGGCTGTTGGTGGACATCAAAACAAGTTCTCACTAGAGCTATAGCTCCAGTTTTAATGCTTGTAGGATCTCCAGGCCTTTAGGTTACAATGGCAGAAGAAACAGCAAACAAAGATGATCCAACACTTTATAAAACAAAACATGAAACACAGCCCAGTTATTTTGGATATATAACTTCAAATAGCCAAATCTTTTTTTGGCAAGCAGTCCTTATAAAGCCAGGCAAGAGATATTATTCAATGTTATTTTTTTCTAAATATCTAGGAAAAGACATTACACGTGCACATACATACACGCGTTTACATTTGGATAATCTAGCATAAGCAGGGTTGCTGAACCCTTCTAGGACAAAACACAGCATTTCACTATAGCCAAACGAGGAATTTCTTCATCCATCAAAACACAACCAGAACAGGGGTAGGAGATGGCAACCATGCTAATGAATTAACATAGCATGCAACAGTTATAAAGACCTCAAGTAAAAATGCACTGCTCTGGGAGGGACTAAAGAATGTCGTTAGCTAGAAAGCAAATTGTTCAGGGCAGGATCTCATATCTGTTCTGGGATAAGTTCAAGTTTCAATTGCAGAAAAAGTCAGGACCCAATTTTACCTTTGATTCAAAGAAGGCCTTTCCCAAAGCATATTTTCTGAAGGTTCCAGGTCCTACCCTACATTCAGAGCAGAACTGTATTTCCATGCCCAGAACCACAATAAAGCAGATCACTTCCCAGAAGAATTCCACACAGCATCAGCTATCAGAGCAGGGTTTTACAGCTGTATAAATGTATTCTTCCAATGCTGCTTTAGAAGTTCATGGGAGCAGATCATCCTCATGGGATGAGACAATACAGATGCTGAGGATCTGTGGTTTAAACCATTTAAGATCTGCTCATTCCCACTGATCTTTAACAGCACATGAATATATAGATGCCTGTGAAATAGTACTATCTAGTCAAAGTTTAGCTAATATAAAACATAGCTGCTTTCAATTTGAGTGCTCTTGAACCTTAATTGCTTGCAAATTGTGGAAGCATTAGAGTTTGCACCCACATTCTCACAATGAGAAATATGTTTTCTTGTTAAAATGACTATACATCTCAGTTTGTGCCAGCTACAGTGAATAATCCTGTATAATCATAACCACAAAAGTTGGAAAAGACCTCTAGGATCATCAAGTCCAATTATTAACTTTCTCATGACAATAGAAAGGTATCTAGGAATGATCTCTGTCACCTTGATTAGCATAAAATGGTTTTAATAACATTAGCAGTCCTCCCAAGTCTACTAATCACAAACTGAGGATAAACTAGCAGTTACAGGCTGACTATGTTTGTCAAATATCTTTAGCACTCCACCTAAAGAGAAATAATATGGGAAGGGTTGGAGGCTTTTGCAAAGTTTTGACCTCATCATGTTTCAGTTGGCCTAACACACAGGTATGATTTCTTTGCAGATTAAAAACGTATTGTAATCAACAAGGGAAAAAAAATACTTGAAAGTAACAAGTAGCTCAGATATTCATTACTAGCCATTAACCTGATTTTCTAATGAATATAGCATTAGGCAGACATTAACAATCATTTGGGTTTATGTGGAACAGTGGCTGTATAATGAAGGTTGATAAATGAATAGAAATGAAATGAGGGAATTTTGGACACTTGTAAAGTAATTAACTTGTTTGGCATGAATTACATATTGAAAAGCTAAATCAAGTATATTTGGAAAGCCACTAGGACAGAGGCGCAGACCAAGGAGAGATATAAAGACTAGATATAAAAGAAAAGCTTTATTTCTTTTAAATAAAGAAATACACCCAGAAGTATGGTATTAATGACAAACAAAGTCCATTTCTAGCAAAAGAAATCAGATTGCAGCCTGCATGGTAATAACAAAAAAATCATGAGAAGCAAAACAATTAAGCCAATAAAATAACCCCTCACAGTTGACAATGAAGTGCAAACAGGTGGTGTACTAGAGGGTTAATGTTTTTGTTTCTTAAAGAAAGAGCCATACAAGTGCCCACACACTTGAATGTACACTAATAAATGAAACCACCTAGCAAATTAGATGCTAGAAATGAGGGAATATGGAAGCTCATTTTACAGTTACCAGGACACATTCCCTCTAATGAGCTGGTAACCTGATCTTCCCAGGGAGTTTTGACAGGATCGTTTCTGTGGTGTGGCCCCCAACCCCAAAAACAGATGCTTTCCAGACCCTTTGCCTGCACAGACACCTATTAACTACAAGGTAGCCAAGACAGCCTCAGCAAACACTTTCTACACATCTCTTTTGCAGTATCAAAGATTAGGGGCAAAAGGAATAAAGAAAAAGCTGCAGAGCAAAATATTGAGACATTTTTGCTTAGCTGGGATATGCTAAAGTGAATCTCCCATGGCATGTTGTATTCCTTTCCCTAGTCTCTTCCACAGCCCACCCCACAGCTCTCAACGAAACTGTGCCATTTCAGCTCAATTCTCAAGCGCAGGAGCTGCTGCCCTGCACCTGGCTGTCCTGAGAGCTCACAGCAAGCTCCTGTCCCACTGAGGAAGGACTGCTAGCAGAGCAGGAGCTTGGCTGACAGAGAGCGTGGGTGGTTTGACCCAGGCAACAAAGTTAGACACTGCAAACTGAGGCCCCCTTGTGCTGTGGCAGCAGGTAGAAGCTGATGAGAGCTACCCTTCTCTCAGGACATCAGCTCTTCTGTCAGGGAGCTGGGTTTTCTTCCCTGCCCAAACCAGTGACCTAAGTGCTGCCAACCCCCAAACCATGGTACAAAGAGAGGGAAAGGTCTTTTCTCCGCCTGTTCCTACTAGAGAAAAGCTAAAATTTTAAGCTTGTCTTCATGAAAGACTGATGGAGACACACATCCTGAATTAGACCAATAGACCCATCAGTAGTGTTTCTTGTTTTAAAAGGATTCTGCAATCATTAAGAAACATAACAGAGTTACATTTCCAAGAGTTATTAACAGTCTTTCTCTCTAGTCAAATGTTCTCCCACCAGTTGCACTTACAGAATGCCAATCTGATCACACTTACAAAAGCATATAGAAGATTACTTATATCTGTGCATTTTTCCAGCTAAAAAGTCTTTACATACTCTACCTTGTAGATGCTATCTAAATTCAGTCAGTGCTCTGGATTTATAACCTGTACCATAAAAACTGCTTTTTCTCCCCTGTGCTGCACACATATTCTCACAAAAGAAGAACCAAATAAATTTTGTCTTTCTCCAACTAATCTTGCTACTTCTCACAGCCAAGCCCTGATGGATACATGCTTGATAATGTATTGTTCATATCAAAAACATGCTCTACCACAGATACATCACCAACTCTGTAGGGAGAACATAATTTTATTTACTTTGGACAACGCTACACATCAATTAGCCTCATTAAAAATGAATTTTAAACTTGCTCGGTGTTGCTCAGTTTAAACTTGCCTCTTTCACTGCTGTGGTGCTTCAGTGCTAGCTGGGAACACCAGTGAATTTTCAGAAAGACCCAGCATCACTATAGGAAACCACAAATCCTTAACTAACATATGCTAACTTTTCTCCCCCAAACAAAAGCTCCATCTCTGTTGTCCCCTCAGCAGAAGACACCAATCAAAGGCAACTCTTTTCACAACAAATGTTAGCCAGGAACTTCAGTTGTGTTTAATTAAGTTCTTCCGAAAGAAACTGCATGCTGTGGCACTGAAAAGGTTATCAGAGGTCAGCTGCCTGCCATGACTTTGTGACCCCCAAAAGGCAAGATAAAAGATAGTGGTATCCCTGCTGGTAAGATTGGCTTCTGCATTTGTTTCCTTCCCTTTCTGCTTTAATTTAATAGCAATCAGCACAATATGGCTGCTTTTCTTCCAACAATGGGATGGGCAGAAGTTAGATTTACAGCACTGCAAGGGGGAAAGCAGGAGAGAGGGGAAGCACACGATGGCTCTTGATCTACAATACGAACATCAGTTTGATACCCATAAAGAACTTGTAAACCTACTTAAGATTCATTACTGTCAAAAGCTGACAGATGTGCACTTTTTTGAAATTTAGTATTACTTTTTGGAGCCTCTCAAAGATACCACTGTTATGTCAAACAACTGACTTTTAAAATGGCAGATAATTCATATCCATGTTGAATATTCAATGGATTTGCAATACTGCTCTGAGCCACTATATATAGAAGAGCTATCAACACAGACATACAAATCCACATTTAAACCACTCACGAAGTGAAACTATTGAGAAGGTTGACACAACACTCTCAGCAACTTCCTCCAGGTGAGTTTGGTCACAGCAAATGTTTCTACAGTCTTTGTGACTGTCAAAGTGTGCATTGGGATTTCTCCTGAGGGTTCCAAGAGAAAATTCAGTATAATTCCAAAGATTTTAGAACATCAGTTATTACACTGCTACCCCAATCATAACTTTACAGCATTCCATAATTATTAGTGAAATTATCTCTGAAATTCAGTCATGAGGATAAAGTAAAAGGGAATTTTTCAGCCTACAAATTTTGTTGTATCATTTTAAGTGCAAGAACTTTAGAATCAATTTCTGTTACTGGCTGAGAAGGTGCAAGTAGAGAAGTGGGTTGATTTTTATCTTTTTTAATTATTTCCAGTCTCTTCAGTTGCTGTCCCTCATGACTGTCTCATTACTGCCAAGCAAAGTCCATTCTTGGAATATTTCCATCATAGTAATCTCTTCAGAAGCTTCCTTCAGGTGCCGCATGGGATGGCATCCATAGCCTTGCTGATAAATGACCTCATCATGTCACATCAAAGCCTGACCTTATCCAAGTCCATGTCAAGACCCAGACAGACTTCAGTGGAGACAGGACTGACCACAGCTCTTTGTAGAAAATAAACTCTGCCTCTCTCCTTCTCCATTACCCCTAGGCTGCTTTCTGTATGATCAACTCAACCTGCTCCTAAAGCCAAGACAGAGAGTAAAGGCTTGAAGCAGGGGCAGCCTCAGCCCAGAGAGGGAGCCTGAGACCACAGTCACCATCAACACTCAAGCTGCTAACCCCTGTTTGTTCTTAGCAATTGAGCCTTTCATCAAAATAAAGGGAGTTGATTCTACCCCCTTGTTGGGTCACATTCATTTTGGGTTGAAGAGAGGTCAAGTTACAAGATAATTGGCTATAAAGCTGCAAAATCTCCCAGTGAAATCAGTACAGTTTAAGGTACACTAGGAACACAATGTATCTGTACTGTGAATATCATCTTAATTTGTAACCTCAAGAAGTACAGAAAATAACTTTTATACATTCTATATGTATATAATACTGAATCTCAGGTCATTACCATGCTAAGCAGCACAGAGCAGTGTTAGATATGTTATGGCATGACCCTGGGATTTTTCTCAGTAAATCCCTTTAGCATCAAAGTATTAGTGGTTTTGTTTGCCAGGTGAATTGGTCTCTAGAAAATGCAGTTGGTCTTCCAAGAAGGATTATCTCTGCACTGCAATGATGTACAAATTTTTTACTGACAACTGAATTAATTCCAGTTGCAAGATGAGTTTTGCTGTTCAGAAGCATACATTTTAGAGTCAATCAAAATTAGAAAACCAGATCCAGCATTACAGTTATAAGAGACTAAAAGACACAAACTACTCTTAGTTTTCTGTAGCAGGAATCAGTCCTGTTCTTCCCTGTACTTGAATTTTCTTCTCTATTGAAACATTGTAGTCATGAGGCTTTAATCAATATGCAAAGCAATTACTTTCTAAAGTAGAACAATCTTAGTTCAGCTAAAGAAATGGAAATCATACAGGCAGTTATTCGCATCTAAATGCCAAGTTTCTGGTTTCACTTCCAGATAAAACCAAATGACAAGAATACAGTATTTGTTTTCCCTAGTAACACAAACTGGGATACCACAGCATATACTTTAACTGAATACAGTCTCCTGTGTTTGTCCTCAGCTTGTTCCACATAATTCGGTTAAATACACAGACAAGTGCCACATCTGGATTTGTTACCTAGGCAGCAAATAAACTTCATCTGAAACCTCACAGCAAAATACACAGTTTGAAATTTCAACTGGTGTGGTGAGTGCCTCATTTATCAAATTCACAAGGAGAAAAGCAAAATACAAGTGAACAACAGCATCTCAAAATGAAGTTGCACTGGGGATATTCAACTTCAATACTTTAATTTTATAGCTCTTGCTCTCATAAAACAATCATATATTGTTTGGAGTGGAATACTGAAGTGAATATTGAAGGGAGCACTATAACTACACCAGTGTGACCAAAAACTCCTGGTTCTATTCAGAGAACAAGGTAAAACCATCCTCACAAGAGCAATTATATTAGATTAACAGCAGAAAGTTTGGTTCCAGATGTTTTTAATAAAAAGTATGTTTCAAAAATAAATAAGCAAACAAGTACAGCTCATCAATAAG
Organism: Sialia sialis; assembly: GCA_009812075.1. Taxonomy (NCBI): domain Eukaryota; kingdom Metazoa; phylum Chordata; class Aves; order Passeriformes; family Turdidae; genus Sialia; species Sialia sialis. Next base: position 11,372,186 of record VRYO01000369.1, read on the forward strand.
AAAAAAAACAAAGAAAATTTGATCAATCCTGCATATCTCTGTATAGTTCAGTAGAGAGCAGGAAAACACTTCCCATGTTTTTATGATATGGAATTTGAGGCTGGTTTAAAGAGGTTTACAAACATCTTGGCCTTCAGAAGACTTAGAGACAGTGAGCTCCTTCTTCCAGCCTCACACTGTTCTTTTATTAATTGCTTCAAAATATTTTTCTGAAACAAGTGACCAAGCTGCCATATTGAGACACTGGTCAGTTTAGGATTTTTCTTGTCCCTCTGAAAATTACACACCTTTCCTCTTCCCTGTAATAGGAAGTCATTTAGACTTCAGATATAAAGCAAATTATTTTGTCTAATTTCTATGAGAAAGCAAAACACGTGTTTGCTGGTGCTTTAAATGATTCCATAGGTGTATATTAACCTTCTGTGCTGTGGCTCAAGACACGATGCCCAAAATCTTCAGAGAGAGTCAGTACAATGACAGGGGAAACTTACCTGACGGTTACCCACTTAATGCTAGTCTAGGCCAAGTGGTTTTTCACAGGTATTTTCAGGTATGACTTCATCATGTAAATGAAAAACTAAAGGAGAAACTTACACTCCTGAGGTCTGAAGAAAGCCCATTAATGTGATTACAGACTTAAAGGCTGGCTGTTCAAAGGACAAAGAACAATAAGACTTGAACTAACATTTTGTAGAAGAACAGATCAAACTTGTCCAGTGCATGAGAATTCAAGATACCATTACTGTGTGTCACTCATAAAGAAATAGGAACACTTGAAAAACAGGCTGTGTACTATCATTAGTCAGAGATGCTGGCAGCAAATCTTAACTTCTTAGATCTCTCAGGCTTTTACATTATCTTTCCAAGGAGAGTAAAATAACCAAATCTCGTTGCTGAGATTATCTAGGATAAACTCAGTCATCCCTGGAGCAGCATTCAAGAGAGTATGGGAGAAAAGGAATGTTATGTCTTATTAATAAAGAAGCTTACATCACCTCAGGTCATTTTGCCAAGTGGAAAATTTTACTGTGTAAGGAAGAGATGAGATTACAGATCTATTAGCTTTGAGTCTGAATATGCAAAGGATATGTGCTACCATACCTGGACCAAGAATGGTCCCAATGTCTAACCAAATAAATCCAGGTCTAAACACAAGCATAAAATCTGGGCATTTGCAGGAACTCTGGCAGTCACAGCTATCTCTACTGCAGAAAGGAATATTGCTGAGGGTATCAGAATTGTATTGGGATATCCTCTAAGACCTGGCTTCCTTTCATACCTCAAGCACACTGTCCCTTTCCTGGTTTTACCCCTAAGCCTACTCTGAAGAGTCAAAGTCAAATCCAGAACCTTCCCTTTGGGCATGGGGGAGGCAGACCAGTACCACAGAGGTCCCAAATGCCAATGCCTCCTGGGGAAGGAGGAGGCACTGGAACCAGTGTCCCCTTTTGAAGAGCTGGTGGCTTTGCATTGCGGTCCTCTTCCAAGTAAACTGTATGAGGCAGAGACCAGGCCCTCAAACATCCAAATCCCTGGACTTCTTTAGTCCCCCAAAACTGTGCAAGTCTAGAAGAAATGTCACACCTGTCAGCTACATTGTCTGTCACCCATGACAACTGTGTTCACAAAGTAGCACCCACCACTTCTTTTCTGCCTAGTTTTACCCAACTGACAATCTGTTTTTTCAAATCTGACCTTGAAAACTTTCAGCAGAACTCATACCCATCTACTATGGGCAGGGCAGAGGAAACTAAACATGTTCCCTACTATAGTATTTAAAATTCAAATACAAGGGAGCAATATATTTCCTTTGAAAATGTAGATAAATAATACAAAAAGAAGCAAAAAGTGTCTCGTTATGTCATGAAAAGAAAATTATAAGAGTCTACAAAGTACTTATTTCTTGTAATTATGTTCTAGTAATGGTTCAAGCTTTGGAACATACATATTGAAGACCTGGGACATGAGACCACTGTCAACTGCAGAAGAAGAAATAATGACTGATTTAAATCAGCACATTTCTATCTACCTTAGCAGAGCCATGCTTCTGTGAGGACTGATATAAAAGTTTGAATATTAATACAAGTGAATCCTGGGCAGAGAGCAGTCCCTGGGCTGCTTTAACAATGCCATGCAATTTGATTACTGGGGTCTACACTGTGGGCTTCAAATCCCTCCTCCATCAACATGGAGCTTGAACTGCATTGCCTCAGCTCACTGCTTAAGAGAAATCTCTTCTCCCTAAGGGAATTAAAGTAAATTTTGTATCCTTTTTACTTCCTGTGGTCAAGATGTAATCATGCTCAGCTATGATATTAAATAATATGAAGTTAAAGTATTCTCTACTAGTACAAATCTCATAAATAGCACACTTTTTTTTCCAACATATTCTCATCACAATTTTCATTCAAACTGGGGGTTCCTTCTATCATGTTTTTGTCAATGCTCTTTAACCAGAAACAACCAAAATTGTGAGTTTCTATGATTACAAAACCCAAAATTTTGCAAAGTTTGTTCAAGATGACATCCAGAATAAAACAATTCAAATATCAACTGAGAAAAATAGCACTGTAAGTGTATATCTAAACCAATTTTTCTACACCTGTAATGTTGATCATAGGCCATTGCAGGTGGAGTTTTCCAAAATGCTCTGTTGATCCAAGTTTCAGTAGGCTAGCACAGACTGCTCTCTAAGACACAGTCAGAGGTTATTTAAGGTGATGAAAAACATTGCCGTCACTGGTATATCCTTTCTCCTGACCACAAGAGAAGCAAGAATTGAACATGTGAGTACAACAAGATCAAGCCACATAGTCTCAATTCACTTACTGATTTCTAAAATAAATCTTTGTCCTTATATGTGGAAGTAAAATGGTCATTTCTTATGGAAAAAGAAGTTACAAATTGTAACTGAAAAAAACTGATTGTGATCAGTCCATGGTTAATGGGAAGAAAGATGCTGCTTCTACTCCTTCATACCACTCCCTCCCCATCCCTTTTATCATGATGGTTTGGGATCAACTTAACACAAGTTTTGAGGATTCTCACCCTCTCATTCTAGACCTAAATAACAAAAAACAAATTTTAGATCAAAATATATTTAGCTGCTTTTCTCTTTTGTTTATCAGTCTTTTGAGCAGTGGATCTTTCCTGATAACCTGTGGCCATGTTCCTTGGCTTTTCTCAGAGTGACTAGAGGGGAAGGGACACCAGGAGCGTGACAAGAGGACTCTACCCCAAAACAGATGGGCAAGAACTGTGCACGCTGTGTGGAGACTCTGAAATGATTGCTCTCCCAGGCAGAACTGCAGAGCCCCTATGACAACAAGGAGCATCATCAAAGAAACACCTTACACTGAAACCTAGAGCCACAAGGCTTAGCAAGTACCAGGTGAAATCTCTGCTAAAAAACAAGAGAGCCTAAAGCTCAACTAGATTTTAAGCTTAAAGCTACAATATACCTCATGGTGTGAGCAATAGCCAAGTATAAATCACATTCAGATTCTTAACCCTGTAGCCAACTGATTACAACAGAGACACAGTTTACAATGGCTGGACTCCATGATCTAAAAGGTCCTTTCAAACCTAAGTGAATCAATGTTTCTATGGCTATTCTGATTACTAGCACCTACTCTTCCTGGGTTGTTTTCAATTACTTCTTTTAGGAACTTCTGAATTTCATCTCAATGAATGATAAAAAATTTGTTGGTTTTGACAGAATCAGGTGTTCATGCCTTCTTTTCCTTTTCTTTTCCAAATAGCTTTATACAATAGCCATTCCTGGGCAATATTTATGCAGCTTTTATTCATTGCCTAAAGGTGGAAAGGCTGCTTTGGGCTTCTGGTTTTGCTCATAATTTCACATTTGGCAAAGTTTTTTCAAATCCCTTTAAAGCCTCTAAGCCTATCTGCAAGTCAAAAAGGTACAGCTTCAGAAGGCAAAAGAAATAAATCTCTTTGAAATGCTAATGGAGTGGAACACTTTCTGCCATTTCAAGAAATAATCTATCCTTTTGGAAAATTTGAAAAGGGGTTTGCTCTAATGAAGATATTTTAATTTATGACATGCAATTATAGTTCGGTGAAAACAATATCGCCCTGTCACAGCCTTCTTCCTTGTGTTGTGAAAATAGGAGTGCTGTTATGAAAGAGAAACTGCTGCTTTTAGGAATTCACAATGTTTCACCAGCTTTGTCAAAGATGAACAAAGCCCTGAGCTCTGTGTAGATGGCTAAAACATACAGTTTTCTTTTAGAGCAACACTTCAGTTATTTTGCTTTAAGTATTTTTTAAAATGGGGGAAACAGCATCCAGCATGTGTCTGTCAGGAGCTTTGAGGAATTGGAATGAAAATACACACACAGAACAACATTTGGTATTGTACCAGCCGCCACATGGCTGATGAAAAGCCTACCTAGCACCAGGTTAAGGCTGGTGATGGAGAAAAGATGCTGTGCCCAAATATTGCTTATTGCCCTAAGATATGGATCTGGGAACATGAGAAAAAAAATTTTAAAAGAAACATTCAAAAGAAAAATAAAACAATACTGCTAAAATAGGCCTGATTATGTGGGTCACTAAGTACTGTGTATTTCCCCTGTAGCATTTCATAGTCGTTACTGTTGCCAGGGGAAGCTTGATCCTCTCATTATGTATGTTTGTCTTTCACATCAGAGCTCCTCTCTTTCTTTCCCTGCCTCGGCACTGTAACAGAAATAAAAATAAGGAATGAACCCCCATTATTACCCAAATACCTACAAAGCAGAGGGAGTGACCCTGGCAGGTCGGCGGGTCAGCCCCCTCATCATTGATGCACTTGCTCCAGCAGACCCCTGCCTTTTGTCACAGGGTCAAAGCCAAGACCTCTGCTGAGTGTCCTCAGTGAAGAATTAACAAGTGTGACAATTTGTGGTCCCTCCTCCCCCAGTCCCCAGTCCTGCCTGTGTGAATGCTGTAAATAGAGACATCTGGATGGAGGCCTTTCACTGCAGTAATTGAAAATGAACATGGATCAAGTTCTGGCCTGTTGTATTCATAAATCTTCAGGCTTAATTACATTAAAGGGAAATCTAGGGCCCAGCTCTATGGAAACAGCAGATCCTATCGGGCTCTCAGATCATGAATCTTTAAGATAAGTGTTTTTCCTCTCTTCGGGACAGTCAGATGAGAAATTTTGATTGGGTCATTCCAGCGTCAGAAACCCGTCACAGATCTATAATTGTTTTTTGTGTTTTACTTTTCCTTCGTATGTGACGTGCTTCCAGCAGCGGGGAGCTGGAGGACTTGGATGTGTGAGGTACCAAGCTGCCATCATGCAGGCAGTTGGTCTTGGAGAGCCACAAATACCCTCCTTGTGGAAATTTAGCAGAGGGAAAATGTATGGTTAGCTCGGTATCACAGCTCTCACTCACAAAGAGCCCTTGGTCCTGCTTCCCAGTGAAGTGTTGGAGCACGATAAGCAAATGAAGTCTACAGTTCTGCTTCCTCGCTTCAAAAAGAAAATTCATTTTAAGCTCGGGGGAAACTCCCAACACATCTGTCTATTGAAAACTTAGCTGCACTTGAAGGAACAAACTGATATTCTGAAAAACCAATAAGCAAACAAATTAGCAGCAGAAGAGCAAAATGTTTGCATTTCGAAAGAAGCTGCTAGTTGTCAAGAGGTGGCTGTTTCACAAAAGCATTGATGTTTCCAGCAGCATTTATGTCTCTGAAATGAACTCCCATCAGTTACAAACTTCACAGAGAATTTGTACATGAGGCAGATTTTCATTGCAGCATAAGCTTTGATTAAAAGAACACTCAAAATGGAATAAAGACACACAAGAGGCAAGATATTTTTATGTGAAGGAAGAGTTTTCCAAAACATTAACCAGAAAAAGTGCTGCTGCAGACAGACCTCCTTAATTAAATTCTGCAGGAACTAATTTGATAGCATATAAGTTGACTGCTGTCTCCACAGCCACCAGACAATGCCACTGATCCACAATACAGCCACGTAAAACTGACCCTTCCTGCTCATTGCAAGACCAGTGGGATAATATGGCATAGCAAATAACAAATCTTACATCTTGGCCTTTATAATCACTGTGAATGAAGTTGTGTGGTTTATCTGTGAGTATTTTCAAGAAAAAGAAATTACCATCCACCATAATCCAAGCAACTCAAAACCAACATGAATGCTCAAGACATTTTTATGTAAAGGATGGGGGAAAAGACAAATTACAAAAACCAATTCACTTCCCAATTTGAACTCTGCTTCCATTAAATTTCAGCCTGAATGAACTTCAATATTATTAGAATTTCTCTTTAAATAATAGTAGGGTGAGTTCCATGCAGAAACCCAAATTCAGTTCTCAGTGCCCATGGCTGCAGTTTCCCTCTAACCACCGGTGTTTCTTCACTCCACTCCTTGCAGATCAGGAGAACCTTGAAGCAATGAATGGCAATAGATAGCGAGCAGGTCCTCCAAAAAAACCAGCTTGTCCTGCCTCTCAGCTTAGGGGCATATTGCAAAAAATAAAATCTCTAAAAAACATCTCCTAAACTGGCAACAAGAATAACCCATCCTCTTTAAAAAATCTTGACTTTATTCCAGGACTTGTGCAAACTGCTGTGGCAGAAAACTGTCAATAATGTTGGCCCTGCAGGAGAAGAGTGGGGTTAGTCACAGCCTTTAAAGAACCAGTGCCCCAGTAACAAGTGGTTTTGCTGTCAGCCTTTGCTGTTGTATCGACAGAAAGGGCAGGGTAATGACTCAAGGATTACTTGTGTGAAACCCAGAGCCAGCAGCACTGTAAGTCATGGAGAGAGGGAAAGCCCGCAGAGTCTGAATGAGAAGTGACACAACTTTCTGCTAGCAGGCTCAGGGACTGGGCTGGAGATCCAGAACTACAGGCTTCCACCTGGGCTCATACATTTCCAAACTGCTTGGAAGGATGACAACACTGCCAAATAATTTATGTTGCAGTGACACCAGTCCTCCTCTCTGCAAGGCTTTATTATCTGACAGCTTTACTCAAGTTCCTTTTCTACTTCTACAGCCCCACTCTGCTGCTGGATCATACATTTCACCAGCATCTTAATTGTAGTTGTTGAACAGTTTAGGTGCAATCCATGCTATACAGGTCTTTCTGTAATACATTTGAAAGGAACTCCAGATTCTAGCCCCTCTTTCTGTTGCATTTAGTACCATGAAATAAGGACCATTGACAGTAAAATTAGCAAATAATAATCCTGGAATGTTTAACCACCCACCATTTGGAAGATATCAGAATTTTCAATTCTGTTTTAAGATGTGATAGATGTTTCCCAGTTCTGAAGCTTCCAAGCTATGCTGGTGGCTGGAGCTAATTCCTACAACAACTGGGCTCATACTCTGTCCTGTGCCCTCTTTCTCACTGGCCAGAATTCAGCCCCTGTGCCACACAGTGACTCCTCTGATATGGGCTCAGGCAAGCCTGGAGGGTGGTACTGAAATATGCTGTGGAATGCCCTGCTCCTGGCAAGTGCTTCAAAAAGAAAGCAAATTAGCAACTTTGCATTCCTCCTCTTCCTGCCAAGGAGCAGGCAAAAGCAGCAAATTAATAATAAATTAATTGAACTAATATTATGATTTTAGTCCTTCTCATAACTAATCAATGCCTGGTTACTTCCAGAGGTAGTCAGTTTCTATCAAGGTATTTTATTGACTTTATTAAATATACAATAGGGAGCAGCAATTGTGCCTGCGTGCTGCAGCATTTTGTACTTGTCATGCTGCCTGCGCTGCTGCTGGCTGTGAGTTAATACAAGAAGGTAAATTGGTGACTGCTTATTCCCTTTTTTATTGTGCTACATGGCAATATACTTCTACGAACCAGGAGACAACCTTCCTGTACAATTTTATTTAAAGTCCTTGGGGTCTGGGTGCCCAACTCTCAGTGACTTCTTTGATAACATCAGTTTATGCCACCTGTTTCAGTAAACACAAAAACAGCTACAGAATCACGGAATGGGTAAGGATTGAAAAGACCACAGAGGGTCATCTGGTCCAACCTTCCTACTCAAGCAGGGTCAGCCTAGAGAACGTGGCACAGGACTGCATCCAGCCTGTTCTTCAATATCTCCAGTGAAGCAATGCCTCAAAAATTTAAAATAGGCTGTATTGTAGAGAAATAATGAATGGTAATACTAAAATCCATTAAAAACCATTAACTTTTCAACAGGCACCCTGTAAAGAAAACCCAGTTGTAGCAGTAAAATTTGATACTATTTTTGTCTGCTTTAATTCTTTACCAATGCTAAATGTATACCTGTTGATGGATACTACCAAGTATGATTCAGGCGAAGAACCATCAATAATATGACACATACCAATGGAAAGCATCTGTTCCATCATGCTGTACAGATCCAACCAGCTAAAAGTCACACCAGGAAGGGAGGATATGATCTCTCTAAGAATTCCAATTTCCCTACATTCTCAGACCTCCCATGTATTTGTCCACATTCCAGCCACCACATATATCTATTCACTCCTTCTACCCTCACAGACAACTACTTTGCAAGAGGAAATTATTAGGGCTCTAAGGCTACAGGAATAAATTCTTCGCTCAAATTTAAGCCAGTGCTTTGGCCAGAGGAATATCTGCATGGCATGTTCATGCTGGAACAGATCCATTTGAAACACTAAAATACTTGGGATGAAAATACCACCCCTTTTGTGCTGGGCCAGCACCAAATAAAAGTCTTCAAAGGGAACTTGCAATTGCATCCTAAATTCATGGGAAGCCTCTGTAAAGACTACTCTGAATACTGATGCATAAAGCCATGTAGCACAGAATACTTAGGAAATATTACATCTCCATATTTGACAATAATATCTCTTTTATATGTTTCTTCTCCTTTTGGCTGTACAGCCTTCACAGTCTGGCACACAATGGATAAAAGTAAAGATTATTTACGTTGCAGCTGTATCATACCTTTAACATCACACAAAATGAAAATATCTGCTGCAAGCCCAGAAACTTTGAGAGATAAATTTCAGGGCAGTGATATTTAATTTCTCCATGATTGTACTGCCTTAAATTTTATATACCTATAGTTTATATGTAAACTATACATATATATAGTCCTAGAACATTTGAAGTTTCAGTAAAACTCACTATGGCTAAAACCCAGAATCCTCTTCCATTGCATGGAGGCCTCACAGTGTCTCTGCATATGCTGAAAAGATGTAGTGACAGCTGGCAAGGTCATTGTAAATGAGGGAAAAAGAGAGTCTTGTCTCCATTACCAAATGGCAGCAACTAATCACTGTCACATCATGAGGTAGTTCAGGACTGTCCACAGGTTTATTGTGGCCATTAACCTATTCAAATATTCTATTTGAGGAGAAAAAACAGTCTGGGGCCCAGACTGCATCCTTAGATCTTTGAGAGTAATTTCAACAATGCTACTGTAAAACATCATCACATCAGATTACCTCTCTACAAAATAAATACAGTGAGGCAAATTAGAACTTATAGTATATTACTGTATAAACCCCCACATAGGATTTGTTTATCCTGTGAGCAGTGCAAAATAGCTTTTGCAGCTTGTGCTGAAACAGGAAAAGTCACCAGGCAGTGTCTGAAGCTTTGCAAGCTCACACCCCACCCCACAGCAATCTGCTCATGGCACTACTTGTAGGAGGACAGTACTTTATGGCCACCTCCCTACAGTGCAAATAATTACTCCAGAGCAGAGAAAGGATAAAACACCACAGGAAGGAAGGAGAGGAATTGCTAGTTTCCTCCCTTTTTTGGAGTTAAGGACCTTTGTCATGTGTTTACATTATCCTGACAATAGGGGATTGATTCCCACACTGATTTTTTTGTGGGCTGTCAACCTTGTTGAGGGTTATACATAAGCAGTGAACAGTTTATCTATCCACCACTGTTTATTTTAAGTGAGTCTCGTGAAACCAAAAGTTAGTTCAATTAAATCATACAGTTTTTTTATTGGTTTGGTTTTGTTTGAGGTTTTTTCCTCAAGGAAATTAACTTCATGAATGTAAGACAAAGTAATATTCCAAAGGGCATATGCCTACACTGCATGAAGCTCACACTTCACACACTGCATGAAGCCACTAACCTATCTAGAATAAAACCACATCTAGGAAATAGACAGCAGGACAGCTCATGGGTGAACATCACACAAACCCTTGGACACAGAAAATTTTCTAACACAGTTTAATCAACACTCTGTCAGACAGAGTGGGAAGTCTCTGCACCTTTGTAGTATATGGTAAAACAGAGTATATCCTCATGGATAACTCAGGAAAGGAGGAAAGTCATGGCACAAGACTGAGTTTTAGAAACTACAGCTTAAAATTGCTGTGTGCAGGGGCCTCTATGTGACCTTTGGAGATGACATCTGCTTTTCCTGATAACCCAGATGTACAAAGCTCAGATGCACCCCCAGTGTAGGGCCAACCACTGAGCTCAGGCACTCGGTGGGACCAGGAGGAATCAGCACATGGGAACCTCTTAGGTGGGTTTATTCCAGCAATCTGTACTGCCATAAAACCACCAGCAGTACCCAAATTACCTAACATACACCCAGGTGACCCATGTTCACATCTCCCACACAAGGATTTTCAGCTCTTCAAGAGGCAACCAAGACCATCCACCCAAGGAACCTGGGTGCCTCAGTTTGCCCTCCCAGAACTGCACAGCTGAAGAAG
>VRYO01000369.1:11383890-11415005 GCA_009812075.1 Sialia sialis
TTTTCTTGGTGCTGGGAAGTGTTTTCCTGTGTTCATTAATAAATAAGTTTTTTCCACTTTTCCCCCTAAAGAAAAATTATTTCCGAGCCCAGTGGGGAAGAGAAATCGTGGGAGGTTTATTCTCTAAGAGGCTCCATTGGAAGTTTTCCCCCAATTTTGTCCTAAACTTGGACAGAGAGAAAAAAAAATATTACTTCAGATGTTTGGTAATTGTACAATCACTTTAAAAACTCAGTGTCACTGCAAATTATTATGGTGTCTACTTCAATAAAGATGAGGCCTTGGATGGTCTTCCAAGGTGGTGCTCTAGCAATTGTTAAAAATAATGATCTTTCGCAACAATCAAAGTAGCTATATCATGGACAAATTGAGCCCTGGTGCTCTTACAAGGTGTCTTAGAAAAGTATTTAGCATAGAGGAAATTTCCAGCAAAATACCCATGAAAATCTGAGCAATATTCTCTTTCTTCTAAACTGAGCAACTCAAAGAAACAGATGCAAATATTTATTAGTGTATGAACCCAAACACTCCTGCATGATATGCAGGGTATTGCAGACACTTAACACATCTGCCACTCTATAGCTGCATTTCATTTAGCGCTCTGGAAGTGCAAATGCTTGCCCACTAGTGGAACCACATAGTTTCCAAAAGCTGTCTTCCATTGAGAGGACAATTGTTTTCTATAGAGATGAGAAACAAATACCCATGACCCACGTCACCTTGCCCCAGCAGGCTTTTGCTGCGGCTTCCTCTGTGCAAATACAACAAAGTCTGGCAGCAGTCAATCCTGCCAGCCCACACTGAGCCACCACAGAGTGCAGAGCTATTTACCCTTCCTATTAATCTGTCAGTGTTCTAGTCAAACACGTAAAACAATATGGTGTGTGCATATCTTGACTGGTCATTGCTAAGTTACTGAGGAGCAACATGAATGAGTGGAAAACCATGCAACAAACTATAACACTAGATTTTTAAGGTATGGAATATTGGAGTTTTCCATTGTCAGGAAGAAGGAAGCAGCCATGGTGTTCATAGCATGGTGACAATAATGCACAAGCCAGAAACTATAGCCAGTCTGCCTCTTTCAGCTTACAATAAACAGGGCCTGTTTGTTTTGCTCAGATGCAGATTTAATCCCAGCTCCTTCATAGGCTCCCTGCTCTGTGCAGTCAGGAAACAACTAGGAAACAGGATCCTGTCCCTCAGTTTACTTCACACAGCTAGACTCCTGCCACAGTGCAGAAACCAATGACTGCAGTTACGAGGGACATGGCAGGGCTAGATTTTTAAGCATTTGGAAGTTACAATACTGTTAAGGCACAAGCCTTGTGAAAGAAACCCTGTTGAATCTAGAAGCTGTGTAGTGGATAAAACTGCAGCATCCACTCCAGCACTCCTTACTCAGATATATTCAGCTCACTGGTACCAATCCTTGCCCAGGAGAGCACCTTTAAGAACAGGTCAATACAAGCTGTCAGGCTGCTGAGCTAAGCACCCTTCTTGCCCTTCTCAAATAATAATCTTATTTGATGATGCTTCAAGGCCCTGTTAGAGCTGAAAATTCACACTGCCTGCTATCTCTTTAATCTGTTTCCTAGCCATGAACAAAAGGAAGAGTGTGCATATGAGAAAGCAGAAATAAAGGATATAGGTCAAAGAGTATATTCTGAGTGTCAGGAAGACTTTATCTCAAAGAGAATAGTCTTCCCACAGTCAGCAAACTCCCAAGAGACAAAGAGAACGGTAAAAAAGCATGACTACAGACATTGCAAAACTAAATGACAGTACAAATAATAGTATTGAGCTATTTTCAAAAACCTTGACTCATTCTTTGCTTTGTGGTCAAGAAAGTTCTATTTTGGCACTGCTGGAAGAGAAGATAAAGTTTGCTTACAAGCATAAGCGCATATATAAATATACATGTCTGAAGGTATTTGTAGATATAACAAATTAAACCAAGCAATTTATAATGAACAAAGGCACATTTCAGATTCACTGCCGCAACCATTTCCATAGTTTTATGCTTTTAACTAGTCCCGTCGACTTCAGTAATTATTTATATATGAAGGTATTCAGATGGATAATCCCAAAGATCTTGGCCTCATGGTTTCACTCGTGATTGGTAATAACAGAACTATACAAAGCTGTAAAGAATTCCTGGATAAGGCTTCAGACTAGTGATTTACAAAGTGATAAATTGCGATAATTAATTATGCTGTAATTGTCCTAGCCAATACCCATTTGAATATGAGGTTCATTGTCTGATCAGCTTCAAGTTGACCAAAATAGGCCATAGTATACATCTCACTGGACTTCTGAAAGATGAACAATCCAGAGATGTCCAAAAAAGTGTCTGTAACAGATCCAAAGACAAAGAAAATATCTTAATCTCAGTCCATGCTCAAGCAACAACTAACAAAGCATACAGAAAGCAGATCTAACCCACACAATCAAGCTCTCAGTCTGAAGTTCTTACAGGCAAAATATGACCCTTCTAGTAAATCACTGCTAGTCATATTGAACTTATTTAACCCCATTAGCACAAAGGGCAGGTAAGCACATCAGCATTTCAAGAGGAATTAGGGAACCATAGTTCTGCTGTTAACACAATTAAGGTGTTAAAATCCTGGATTGCACACGGCACGGGAAGATCTTTCAACTTGCAAGGAAAATGCCAATTATTCACAACCCTGTTGTAGCAAAGCTCACACAAACTGGGAGCAGCAATAGCTCCTCTATCCCATCTGCTGCTGTGTGCTAAGGTCTGGGATTGATGATCTTATCACCAGCACACCAAGACAGAATCAAGTTTTCACAAAATGTCTCAAACCTTGTCCTAAACAAACAATTTTGATTAAGCTTTAGCCAAAGATTACAGATTGCTATTTAACTCAGGGTAGGTAATTCATTCTAAGTTAAGCACACCTAACTCCCACCAGGACAGGAACACATGGATGTTCATTTGATTTGAAATTCCCAGGTGCAATACTTACTGTTCTGCTTAGACCAGCTGAAAGGGGTAAAAGCTCACAAAATCCATGTAATGTGGCCCTGTACAGCCATTTCAATGAAGTTTTAAATGAGCCAAACCTTCCCTTGGCCAACAGAAAAATTCATTGTCCTTGGATTCAACTCTACAGTTAAGGAGTTATCTAAGGAGTGAAAAAACATTTGTTTCTGTCACCTTAACACAAAATATAACCGCTAGAAAAGAAAGAGTTTTGCACTAGGAAGAAATATTTTTAACTACTTTAAACTGTAGGTTTAATAGAATAAGCCAGACCCCTACGAGATTACACTGCAGCTCTAAAATTTTCATACTATATTCTTCTTGTGCAAGTATCTTCAGGGTTCTTAGACATAGCCAAAAAGTTTCAAATCATCTTAAAAATAAAAAGAGAGAGAGGGAAAAAAAGAAAAAAAGTTCTCTGCTTTTACAAAAGCATATTTAAATTCTTTAGGGAACAGACAAGATTATTTCATTTATTAAGACAAAGTAGATCATATTATTCAGTTCAACCCTTACCACAGTGGCTTCAATCTTGTTTCAATTTGCAGGAAATTTGTACAGAGGAGTTGCAGAAATCAGTCTAGTGATCTAAAAATGCCAAGTATCAGTTTACTTTTGTGGATCCTCAGAAATGCAACTCTCTATCAAGTAATACCAAAGCATGGTATTTGTGTATCAGCTCAATAAGTTATGCTTGAGGCCAGAGACTTTCCAATGGAACAAGAAGTGATATTTCAAGGAGGAGTTTCACATGAGAAATGGGTCACCATACTCTCATTTCCTCACATTTGAATAATGCCCTTGACAAAATATCTGATCACTTTCCCAATAAAATATTCAGGAATCTTCTCCACCTCAAAGATACCATATTTCAATGAACTAGTGGCATGCACAATCACTTTTATAACTGAAAAAATTAGGAAGAGGTAAGATAAAGTTTGGGGGTAATTGAGGAGTTTTTTCTTTCCTTTTTTAAACAAAGTTCTTAGCAACAGAAACAATCAAGACAATGAATGTTGGGTTTTTATAACTTTACCAAAATAAAATTTGGTAAATTTAAGACTGCAGGAGTCCTAATAAATTGAATCTCAAAAGAAAAACAGGACAGAAAAGGGGCATGGTGAAGGACACAGGGAATAAATTATATTCATTTTTTCAAATGAAGAAAAGTTTGCTTCATACAAAATTATAATTTTGTGAAATAACGAATCACTTTGGCTGTTCTGGAGGTAGAGGAGATTTCTATCTGGGCAGAGCTCTCCTGGATGCTAATAAGGATCTCTGTTACAGGTTTTTTTATAAAAATAGTTGCCGACTCTGACATCAATAGCTGTGTTCACCCCTGGCTCGCAATACATCTACTGGAATGAAGAATCCTGGGGACAAGAGATGTCCCCTTCATCAACCTGGGAGACAGTTAAGCCAGGGACCCTTTGTTATACATCCTCTTAATGACATTTTCTTAGTTTATTCCTATACTGAAGAGGAAGATAAATGTCTTTTTACAGTCTAAAGCAATTGTATTTAACTAGTGTCTAGTACCTAGACAAGAAAGTCTGGACTGTAATACTAAGCCCTTGGGCTGAGTGGCATTTTTGGACTTCAGGGCAGGTACTGGCTTCACAGGTCACAGGGACTTGGTGGCAGTTTTAGGGATATGCTTCAGAAGGGACATCCAACTCTTGGTTCCTGCAAGGCTGTTGCAGAGCAGACGGTTATCAGATAACCTGACAGATCACTAGGCTGAACCTCCCATTTCTCTTTTCATTTCATTTCTCTGTTTCCCAAGCTCAGCATCCTCTGAATTCTGGCACTTGTATTCAGTAATATTTCTGCGGCTTTCTAAGCCTCACAATCTCAGATGAGTTAAAAAAAAACATCATTGTGTACAATTGTGGCATGCAGTGCAACTTGAAAACAGTGTCTTGCCTTGCTATTTATATAGATATACAGCTCCTTCTTTGAAAACTACAGGTGTTTTCAGGCATAATGCTCCCAGTGCTGTAGAAAAGAGTTTATTGTGAGGAGCCTTTTCTTTGCCACTTGTCCTGAACCTGTTCGCAAAGTGCTACATGCATTCTACTGATCACCATAAAAATCAAGGAACAAGAAGTCCTCTGTAAGCCTGCCCAGCAGCACCACTATGACATTGGTTGCGACAGCTTTGTGACCCTGCATTGTTTTTCATTCATTCACAAGCTTCTTTCTTTGCTTTTCTTTTTTTCTTTTTTTTTCCTTATTAAAAAAAGAGAGGGCTGAAGCCTTTATAGGCATTTTTATCTACTGTAAAAAAAGTATGTGTGTGCTGGTGTAATAGATTTAAAAAAAAAACAACACAATGTGACAGCTACTTTAGAGAACACTTTGTGGAGTTACAGTAGTTATAGTTTCCAAAACCACCGGCAAACAAGTGCAGATACCATAGCAAACTGCCCTTAGGATTTCTCTTTTCTTTTTCCTTACATGCTCCTTCTTTTTCTTTATTTTAAAGTTCCCTCTTGCTATTCTAAGCCTGCAGTCGGCAATGAATTTATGTGACAGCTATGAAGCTAGTATTAAAATTGTAAATAGTGGCTAACAGTGCTCAAGTCCTCGGTGTTTAGCATCTTCACAGAGCAGTGAATGCGGGCTGAGGCTGCTGAAAGGGAGGGAAGCAAGGGGGGAGGCAGGTGGAGGGCCTGGGTTCTCTGTCTTGTTTATCTGCGCACCAGCGTGTGAGGGGGGGCACATGATGGAAGGAACAAGATGCGAGTGCCAGGGCTCCTTCTCACGCTGATGGCCCAGCATGCTGAAGGAGAAAGGGCAAGACGTGAGCACCAAGAGGGACTGGGGACGTTTCTGGCTGTTTGTCTGGTGAACAAGGGTGTGCAGTCAAGGAGAGGAAGTGACAGGGATTGAAAGGCATCAGTTTTTGCTTCCATCTAGACATGTTTGAGCAGACTGAAGGAGTTGTGACCACAGGCACAGTACAGGAGAGGACAGCAAATGGAGAGCAGTCCCTGGCGCTCTCCCGCACAGGGCAGGTGGGAGCAAGTAAATCATCTCCCCAGCCTATTTTATACACACTCAAACATAATCAGGGTTAAGGGGGCAAAAGGAAGAGGAAGAGAGGTGCCCAGTGATGCAGTGAGGGATGTTGTGCCTCAGTGGGTCAGGCTGGGACAGAGGGCCCCTCACAGTCTCCTCATCCCTCTGCTAAATAGGAAAGAGGGCAGGAGGGAGAGGGGTACAAGGGAGACAAGGTTGGAGTGCCATGGGGAGTAGGGAAATGGTGGGCACCCTTTGGCCCTCCCTCCTTCCAGCAGGATTTCAGCAGGAGAGGAAGCAGAGCTGGAGCCTGGTGGGCAGGATGAAGGCTGCCGCTCCTCTCTCCGCAGAAGGCCGCGATGACGGGGCCGGGGCGAGCTGGGGGCTGGGGGAGGGTGCGCGTTATTAGCGGAGAAACCTCAAGCCCGAAGTTGAAGCCGAAGAAGATAAAAGGAGCAATATGATCAATATGGTTTCATTGTTGAGCCCCGCTTACCTCGGCGGGAGACCATCTGCTCCCTGTCAATGCATCACCTGCTTGTCTGGCCTGTTGGCCGGGCAACGCGGGCGGGGGGATTAAGGGGGCGGGGGGCCGGGGGCCCAGCCAGGGGCTGCTCCCCGCGGTGGGGCAGGGTAGGTGGGGAGCCGAGCGGGCTCCGCTATTTCCACAGGAGGACATAAAACAAACGCAGCAGTTCGAGCCGGCGGGGCGGTTTCAGGAAGGCCCTTCCTGCCCCTGGAAGTCAGCATTTTGCTGCACACGCTGGATTTAGGGATGCATGAATGAGCCCGCCACAATGGACACCCAAGGAAGAAAGGGCAGCCGAGGGGTCCCCACAAAGCCAGGCACTTCATCGCCACAGAAGGGAAAGAACGCACAGTGCTCTCAAATTCCCTCAAACCCAGAAGAAAATTTGCTGTAGAAAAGATACTGAAATAGCACTAATATTTTGTTATTTTAATACCACGGCAGAATCAGGGAATTTACGTAGGTTGAATGTAAGGGGGGAAAAAAACTAAAAACCCTCAGATATTGGACAGTAACGAATGCAAATAAGATGTTTAGTCTGTGCATCAGACCCAAGATTATTTGATTTTTTGATAATTTTGGACACGTTTGTTGTTAAACACAGACACTTAATAAGCAGAGAGATTACAGCTCCCTGGACCCCAGACTCGGAAGTATCAAAGCACTTTACCAATCCCTCAGAATCTGTCAGAGGAGATAACATGTTGCAGGTGTGGTACCCTTGGTTTTGGCAGGTGCCTGAGGGTGGGGCTGCCTCTTGCTCCTCCCTGCATTGGCCACAGGGTATCTCTGCTCCCCCTGCATGAGTACACTGTTCGGTGCTGGATACAACTGCACTGACTGGGGGAGGTTATACATCCGCACACAGAGATTCATGTCCACATATGTGTGCATGTGTGCACCTGCACACTCATCATCTTCTCACAAGACCTTGCACCTGCTTTACCCACATCACCATTGCCAAAGCAGTGCCTGCTCTCCGTGTTTTACAGCTGCATCACAGCCACCTCCGGTTCTCATTGTGTTCAGGCATTTGGTTTCAAACTAAACCTGTGAAGCAGCTTCTCCCAAAAGCAGGCTGAGGTTCTTCCTCCACTGGAATCACTAAAGATCCACATTGAGTTGCACTTCCAAGTCAATAACACCAGTATTTTAGGACAATGTCACACTGTACTGCCTAACAAACAAATGGACAAAACCCTGGCAAATCTTGGTGATCTGATGACTTTTTCATTAGCCATTTTTTTCCCCTAGCCCCAAATAAGATGTCCAGGTAGTAATGAGGGGTTTACAAACAGGAGCGCAAGAGAAGCCTAGTTTAACTGTCAGCCCTCCAGAGTTTTCCTCTCTACAAATCATTCCTCAGGGAGCAGATTTCTTGGATGAAAACCTAGAAGCAACATTCACTACAAAAAACTGTATTTGGATGCTGTCATGCCTTGTAAAGCTATAACCAATAACACATAAGGAGCAATTAGACCTCACTGCTTGCATGAATCAATAAGAAACCAGACTCCTAAAGATGAGACATTTTCTTTTCAGGATATTATTATTCTTTTAACTACCATATAGTTCAGAGCAATCCTCACAGGAGGAGTATGGAGTATTTGAATCCTGGATTTAGCTTCCATTTGAAAATGCATATTTCTAAGCCAGCAAAGGGTTGCTGCATCAATTAAAAATAAATGTGGATGAAATCTAAAGAATCACTTCTAGGAAAATTAAAATCAATATATGGATAACTAATACTGAGAAACAAGCAGACATCTCATGTTGTCTAAAGTAAAACTTTTGCAGTCTCCTTAGCCAAACTATTGAGGAAGTTGTATCTCCAGTGCTAGCTTGCTTTCCCGTTTTTTCTCAGAAAGAGTATTTCAATTAGTTGTCCACAATTCATCAGAACAAGAAAACTAAAGTAACATTCTGGTTTATATGAATAAAGGGTTTCTGTTATTTCTTTGCTCTCTTCTTCTTTAGATGACTCCGTCTGGTAGGGCATGATATCCTGAACATCTTTTCCAGTCTAAACCTTGGAATTTAGAACATCAAGACCTAGCCTGCGCAAGAGAAACAAAGTGAACATTTCTGTGGACATTTCTGTGAATGACCTAGTAGATCCTGGCACTTTGAGGAAAGTATGGAATGCAAGGGACATAGATTAGATAACATAAACAAAGATTTAGTTTAAACCATAAGTCATCACAGAATTCCCAAATCAAAGCTGGAAGAAACCTTCTTAGATCATCTGGTCCAACCTCCTGCTTAAGCAGGTTGCTCAGCAATGTGTCCAGATGGGACACAGGTATCTTCACAGACAGAAACTCCACAGCGTCTCTTGGGTAACTCCCCAAGAGCAACCACAACAACCACAAGAACAAGTACGTCCTTGCATTCAGATGGAATTTCATGTGTTTCGGTTTGAACATATTGTCTCTTCTCCTGGCACCAGACTCAGCAGGACATCCTGCTGATAGCACTAGCTACAAAACAGGAATTATCCCATATTTCCTTCTGAAAATGTAGAGACTTATTTATCAGGAGTTTCATTGTTTATGCTAAATTAGAATTCAGGGCCCCATGTGATGCCAGTTCACCCTTGGATACTATTATCAGACAATCCCTGAAAAGAAGGACAACTGATCCCAAAAAAAGTTTGTATTACCTAAAGCAGTATACCTTAAAGAAAAGGAACAAATGCTGAAATGGTCAACAGAAACAGATGCAGGTAAAATTTCTTAGTTTCTTCATCCAGATGTGTGCAGGTTGTTACCCATATAAATTAATGATCATTTGCTCTCAGCTAGTATTTTCAACAATAATAGCGAATAAAGTATAGGTGAGGATGGATAAACCCTTTGTCTTCATTGAATAAAATGAAGGGGACATAAGGTGTTTTTGAAAAGTAGCCTAAATACATGAAATAGGGATGCTGCAGAAGACACAGTGAAAAAAACAAAAAATATATCAGCATATTAGATATGGAGAAATTTGGAGAAATTACTCCAGCATGATGGTGCTGTTATCTATGTGATTCAAAAGGAGCAGCTAACCAGGTACAATGGATGGGGCAAGCGTTCACGAAGTTACAGAAGTTAATCTGCAAGTGAAGGCCTGAGTGAAAGTTTCAGCAGTGTAGACTGGAAAGAGTAGCCTGTCTCCTTGAGACACAGCAGAGCCACCACAGACAGATGTACAGTAATTTTACAATTATAAGCTGCACCTTTTTCACTGAAGAATCCAGCCTACCCCAGTAGTGCCGTTTATATTCAGGTGCGGCTTATCTATGGACAAATCCCAGTGAAATGCCAACCCAGAAGTGAGAGCCAGCTGGGAGGGTGCCTGGGGCTGCCTTTAAAGGCTTCCCTGGTCTATGAAAACTGTTGCAACTTGAGCACCTGACACCAAACCCAGCTGGCATCAATTCTGTTACTAATTTGTTACTTTGTTACACATGGTTCCCCCTTTAAAAATAAAAGAAAAAAGTGCGCCTCATATTCAGGTGCGGCTTATATATGGACAAATCCCGTGGTCTACCCAGCTACCGGGAGGTGCGGCTTATATTCAGGTGCAGCTTATAGTCATGAAATTGCTGTAGATATAGCACCAAGGTGAAGGACAAATGAAAAATAAGGTAAAGCCTGAAGGGAGGTTTTGGGTATTTTTTTAAACCTCTCTAGCCGTGGAGATTAAAACTTCCATTTAAGAAATTGGGCTGAGCCCTTGTTCTGAACAGAAGCAATCTCACTGTTCTAAAGCCATGGGCAGAAAGTTTATCTCTAAACTGGGCTTCCTTTTAATCAGAGGCAAAAAATGCCTTTCTTGTGGAGGTCAGGTTTGCTAGAAGTCCTTTCAGTTGGGATTGCCTATAGATATCACCATTTCATGTACAGTAATTTCACGTGTATATGGCGCACCAGAGTATAAAGCGCACTTCCAGGTTGTCGGCAATTTCCCGTACTTTGTCCATATATAAGGTGCACCGGTGTATGAGGCGCACCTTTTTTTTTGAAGCAAGGATCTGTGCACAACAAAGTAATGAATTAGTAACAGAACCACACGATCGCGGGGTTTACTGTCAGGTGCTCAATTTGCAAACAGTTTTCACAGATCGGTGGAGCTTTTAAACACAGTTCCAGACGCCCTCCTGGTGCCACGGGCCCCGGCACTCCCGCCCGGTGCCAGTGACCCCCCTCGCCACGGGTGGCCCCACTCGCCATGAGCGGCCCCCCTCACCGGGTTGGCCCTGCTTGCCACACGCAGCCCCCCTCGCCAGCTCACCGCGGGCAGCCCCCCTCGCCGTGGCAGCCACCGTGGCTCACACTTTCAGGTTGGCAATTTTCTGAACTTTGTCCATATATAAGGGGCACCGGCCTATAAGGTGCACTTCCAGGTTTTGATCAAAATTTCAGTCAAAAGGGTGCACCTTATACACATGAAATTACTGTAATAATTTTCTTCTGACCCACATCATCCAAAAGCCATATTCTATGCATGCAATGCCCGGTAGCAAATTTTAGTGAGATCTCTACGATAATCAGGGACTAGCAACAGTATATGTTTCATTCCTCTATTTATTGGAGCCTGAATGAGCAGAGATTTCCAAAAGTCCTTCTTAAAATACATGAGGATCATGGATACTTCATACCATGTTTTAGTGGTCAGTCTCTAGAGAGAAATTTTTCTCCTATCCGTATTCAACACTCTCCAGTATTGGCTTCTGTGACCCACTGTGGCTATTTAGGGCTTCCAAGCAAACCCTCTGAACATGTTTCAGGGATGCATTTGGCCATTTTACATCTTCATCTGGTTTCCAGCAGATATCAATGATATGTTGGTTAGACATATTTGCTTGTTTGCTCTACTGTGGAATTTACCAGAATGGGTTCACTGTGTTCACGCATAGATGAAAACTGAGCAACATTTAAAAGACACGATATGTCACCATGGTACAGGCAGCAGTTCTGAAACTACACATCCCAATAATTTTCTTTTTTTTAATCCCATGGATCACAGCTACAATCCTTATTCTCAAAACTGATTTCATGCCCTCCACTACCATTTCTTGGAAGTTCGTTTAAAAGTTCTGTAAAAATATCTATAAAATCACTAATAAATCCATGAAATGCAACAAAGTTTCATTTTTTTTCCCACCACCACACCACAAAAACACTGCGGTGTTTATTCTCGTCTGCACTCAAAGGATTCACCTGTAAATAATAGATAAAGCACATAATAACAAAGCCCTTCTTTTAACAGCTAAAAATTAAGCACTGGAAAAATAACAGCTTGTCCATGTAGAAGCCAACCTACTGTTCCTTGTAATAGATCTATGCTGTCACCCTCTTACTGCCTTTACTCTGTGGTCAAGGATTTGCTAAAATTAATGTTTTTTGGAGGGGAAATATTATTAATTTTGTGCAAAGTTCAAACTGTACTTGGAAATGGAAAGGGGAGACTGGAATTTGTTCCCCTTTTGCAAAATTAGCTATGACTGAGAAGCAACAAGCAGAGCAACATTGTATACCCGAGTGATTTTAGTCTAATATGCCAGTCTCCCCCCGGCTCTGACTGGAGCCACGAGCATGCAAAATGAGATGACATGAAACTCCTCATACGAAAATCTGCCAGCACAGGTAAATAAAAATATTTGGACTGAGCTCAGCCATGAGGAAAAATTACTTTGAAAGACATTGAGGCAGATAATTAGGTGGTAATGAATGCAGAGCTGCACTTGGAATTCCACTCCAGCACACCGGGGGTGAGTAAGGGCGGGATGAGGAGCTGGGTCTCCATGCTCCTGCCATGCCTCACTGAGGACATACACAGCGTGGCCTCAAGTTGATTATTGCTGCTCTCCAAGAGGTTGTCAAAATATGTAAACTGTCAGCAGGAGACACACTTTTAATAAAACTACCTATTCTCCAGTGATATTTTTCAGTTATGAAAAGAGCATCCTTTCATATAACATGTGCATGTGAGCAAGAAAGCATGTTAAACAATGCAGCAGCATTCCCAGAAAACAGAATTTTCATTACAAGCAGGCAAATTGGATATTTATGTAGACTAACATGCTCCATGCTGTCTGTTACATGACAATGAGATAATTTATTGTGAACTGACAAACACACTGTATTTGCTATGTGGGTCTGATGCTAGATACTGTCAGTCAGTCCCTCAAATTTTTCAATACACCTATCTTAACTGATTGTTTTGGGTGAGAACACAGAATCCCAATTCAGTATTTCTTGTGTGTGTGGGTGAGAGAGAATGGATGAGACTGCAACATCAACATTTTAATTTACCAGATCATAACACTCAGCGTGCCCCAGAAGTGTAGATTCACTTGACATCATCTCCTGTCTTTCTCTAGGAGAAGAGGTGTAAGTGGAGCCCAGCTGGTCTACAATAACCGTGAAAATAATCTCTGAAGATGTAAGGATAGAGCTGATATAAGCATGTCTTGTATGGCCTACATCTCATTTCAAAACCAACAAAAGCATTTTTAACAAGTACAAATTTCAGATATTTTCCTGAGATTTAGGACTTCTACATTTCTCAGGGGCTTTTAGAATCACAGTCATTGCTCAGGGTAGAGAAACAGGGACTAAAGAGAGGCTTTGGACACCCAGTGAGAAGAGGATGATGTTTGCCTCCTTTTAAACAAAGATCAAGTACCACCTGCCCTCCATTCACAGAGAAGGAATAAAACGCAGGTGAGAGCATAGCAGAAATTGCAATCAGAGTTCTAAATGTTGATGCACCAGTTCTGAAGGGCTGCATGGGCATGGTAGAGGAACTTAGAAGCTCTTTTTCTAAGTCTCTTGACTTGCAGCACTTCAGTTCCAGAGCCTGGCATAAGCTGTAGTGACTTGTGCATACAGTTATTTCATTCTGGGTGCAGAGCAAAACCAGCTTTTCCCCATTATGGTATGTCTTGTTAAAAGCATTTTTGAGGCAGCTAAATATACATGAGTTATTTTGTAAGTCTATTAACATGGCTTTTTTTTAACATGTTCTCCTACTTCCCATGGTCACAGACTCAATGTCAATGTCAATGCTTCCTTAACTAACCTCTATTTTTTTTTATCCCCTGGTAAACGATCTTATTTGAAAACAAGCTTTCAGTTGCATTGATCAATACTAGTGGAAAAAAATAACAGTAGCCTTTTCAAGAAAGATGAAGTGAAAATGGAGAGCATGACTGACTTCCCACTGCATCTTTCATAAATATAATTGAGGTATTTGAACTTGCAGGTTTGGTTTTTTAGCATAGTTTATCTAGGGTGAAATTTCAGAGTCTTTGTCCCTTCCATTAACTTGGTTTTTTTACTACTTTACTCTTCATTTGTGCATCATTCTGCTCTAAAGTATCCTCCACCTATCCTCCACCCATTACATGGGTTATTTTTCTTCCCTGCATTGCTACAAATGCCATAGAACTAACAAAACCCCATTTACTTTTTCTTTACTGTAAGATAGATTTAAAATCATGTACAGAAATAAGCCGTCAGGAGGGAAATCTCTATTTAAAGGGCAAGAATTCCTCTAAAGTGCCACTGCTGAAAACAAATTTAAAAAAAAAGAAATTACCATATTTTTCCATTACTCTTCTTCTTACTGCTAAAAATACTCTCATAATCAAAGTTGGTGATGGGCAATCCTACACTAATACTTGTCTTCATAAATAATTGCCTTGTATTTAAATTCATCATTTTCTCAAAATTGTAGGATGGATTTGCTTTTTTTATTGGCTTTTTTTGGCTTTTTTTATTTAAGGCATTGAAAATGCCTTGAACAACTTTCTGTCAGAGTGCTGTGAGATTAATAACTCATCCCCAGAGCCATAGATGAATACTGTGCTTGATTCCTCAGATAAATAAAATGTTTGTAAACATGGCAAAGAAAAGAAAAATCACATTAGGAAATTCAAACATGGAAACACCCAGGAGCCAGGCAGGCACCCATAGCAATGGTTTCCTCTCTTTGCTCAGCCAGCTGACAGCAGGAAAAATAGACTGGAGCTATCTTTCAGTACTTTTCTTCACGGAGAAATATGAATGTTAATCAGGAGGCTGATAGACAAATCAACAGACAATGTCTATTAGAACCCCAATTAGCACACATAACTCAGTAATTCTCTCTTTATAAGAGACATTGCTTACCACATTGTTTTGGGAATCATGCAGCAAGGAAGGAGACTCAATAGGTATTTTCAAACTTCATTCAATCAGTGGGAGCTCTGATTAAACCGCTACCTTTCCTAATGGCTTTAGTCTCAGCCTCTCTTTCTTGATGTTGTGACTGCGAATCCAACACAACCATGTTTCAGGGAACTGCTGAACCTTTAATATAAATTTCATCCTGATTCATCTTGAATTGGCAGTCTAGCTATGCTGTAATTACTGCTGAATTGCTCAACATTGTAAGGTGCTCATCTCTGAGATGCAGTCACAAACTAACCCTCAAAAAATTAGATGCCTCTCACAATGATAAAAGGTATAACCTCAGCTGGCTCAAAAACTCTTCATCTTTCATTTTGGTTTCTCATACAGATTTAGTGTGACATCTCTCAGCACAGTTTCACACCAAGTCTGCCCTACCAGATTTGACTAAAACTACTGAAACATGCCAAAATATGGAGCTATCTATCGCCTACAGAAATAATAAGGGTTTTTTTGCACTCCTCTTTTATAAGCTCACACTGCTCACAAGCTCATAATGGTGCCCCATTTAAGGCTTCAAATACTTTGGAGAAATTAACCACTGGCAGAGCATTTACTTGCATTTACTTCATTGCTTTTCTTTCTGGCACATTGTGGTGTTTGAGGACATCACTCTGCCTGAAGAAGCTCTGTATTAATCAGTCTGATTCCTAATACTAAGACACACCATCTTTGTAATACCTACCTCTTTTTTTCCTCCAAGAAACAGCATCCTCAAGAGATTCCAAAATACCAGAACACCCATGTATTTTCCTCTTACAGTAATGGGCACTCCGAGCTAGAGACAATCCTTTTGTACATGCAAATCTTAAGAGAGGGAATCATCTCTAGGGAACTTCATTATGAACATGGAAGGTCAAGCTCAGTGATTGACAGTGAGGCTGCCTTTACCCTGCGGGCAGTGGTTGCAGGTCACCACAGAGTTTGATACTAACGTGCTACTTTGGGTACTAAAACCACCCAGGCTTCAGCAGCACAAAGCACAACACAAGCTGCAAAGTTCACAGAGATTCTGAATAAATGATCATTTCTTCTGTCATGCTGAGAGCACACTGCTACAGCTAATGGCAGTAGTAACCACTGCAGCAGAGGACACACAGTTTAGCCACACTAAATATTATAGGAGCATGGTTTCCAGTTCACCAATTTATTGAAACTGTATTTCCAGTCTTTCAGGGAAGAAAAAAAAAAAAAGTACAGTAATTTCACGATTATAAGCCACACCTGAATATAAGCCGCACATCCGGGTAGCCGGGCAGACCACGGGATTTGTCCATATATGAGCTGCACCAGAATATAAGCTGCACTTTTTTTTTTTTAAAGCGAGTATCCATGTGCAACAAAGTAACGAGTTAGTAAAAGAATCCTGCGATCATGGGGTTTGCTGTCAAGTTGCTCAATTTGCAAACAGTTTTCACAGACTGGTGAAACCTTTAAATGCCACCCCAGGCGCCCCCACCATGCCATGGGTCCTGGCACTCCCGCCCCTAGCACTGGCTGCCAAGGCTCCCCATGTCGCTTTTGAGCGGCACTGGCTCCCCCCGGGCAGAGGGGGCTCAGAGAAGCACCAGCTTGGGGTGGGCAGCGCAGGCTCGGAGCAGCACGGGCTCAGGGCAGGCGGCGCTGGCTCGGAGCAGCGCCGGCTTGGAGCAGCGCAGGCTTGGTGTGGGGCGGCGCGGGCTCAGCAGGGGTGGCGCAGGCTCGGAGCAGCATGGGCTCGGAGTGGACGGCGCGGGCTCAGGACAGAGCGTGGGCTCGGAGTGGGCTCGGGGCCGCGTGGGATTTGCTGTCAGTTGCAAACATTTTTCACAGACCAGAGGAGCCTTTAAACGTGGCCCCACTCACCTGCCCCGCTTGGCGGTGGCCTGGCCGCCTGCCTGTCCCGCTCGCCCATGGCCCCGCTCACCATAGCTCACCCACGGCTCCGCTCACCGCGGCTTGCCACAGCCCTGCCAGCCGCCGCTTGCTGTGCCCCCACCACAGCGCGGGGGCCCCGATAGGCAGCACGGCAGGGCGGTGCTCCCCGGCCAGCACTGCTCACCTGCCGCCCCACCCCTCCTGGCAGCAGTGGCGACCCCACCGCGAGCTCGCCCGGCTCGTCCCGCCTGGCAGCGGCGGCGACCCCGCTGCTGGCCAGCTCGTCCCACTCTCTGGCGACTCCGCTGCTGGCCAGCTTGTCCCACTCCCCAGTGACCCCGCCACCAGCCCGCCTGGCTCCTTGGCAGCTCTGCCACTGGCAAGCCCGCCCCACTCAGCAAAGCCCGCTCCCCCACCTGCCCGGCCGCTGCTCTGTGGCAGCTCTCCGCTTGGCCAGCTCTCACTTCCAGGTTGGCATTTTGCCGGGATTTGTCCATAGATAAGCCGCCCCTGAATATAAGCCGCACTACTGGGGTAGGCTGGATTCTTCAATGAAAAAGGTGCGGCTTATATTCTTGAAGTTACTGTAAAATCAAACAAAATTACAAGTGTTCTTAAAAAGTTTTTCTAAAATGGTCTGTTCACCTTTCAGTGCGACTCTTTTGCAAACCCGAGTGTCATTCTTCAATTAAGAACTGTATGATAACATATGTCCTGCAGGAGATTACTGAAGGTGATTCAATTGCAGTCTTTCTTAACTCTTACACATCTTTTTCACAATGTTTATGTTCTCAGCATAATTTGATGTGGCATTTTAAAACAACTTACACAAAATTAGGAACAGAAGTATAAATCCCAGAGGCACAATTATCTGACAAGCCATATCTTCAACACAGTATCACATTCAGTTTCTCCAATTATATTTTATGGGAAAGGGATAGCACAAAGAAGATAACTTCCTTTCATCACTGTGTCACATTGTTCTGAGAGGAAGACTCCACAAAGCTTTGTTTACTGGGACCACATCACAAGTTGAAGGTCACAAAATACAGCTTCAAGCCAATATATAGTCATAGAAACTTTGAGGTTGGAAAAAACCTTCAGGATCATAAATCCAAACCATAAACTGCCACGTATGCCAAGTCCAAAAATGCCAAGCTAAGTTCACCCGTAAACCATGTTCCTAAGCTCCACCATCTACACATCTTTAAAATACCTCCCAGGATGGTGACTCCTCCACTTCCCCAGGCAGCCTGTTCCAAAGAACACAGGCCTTTCAATGAAGAAATGTTTTCTGGTATCTAATCTAAACCTGATACTTATCTACGCCCACTTGCCTTTTAAAGAAATCTCTTTTCCATGGATTTCATGCCTATCTTCATGCTCCAACATATTCCTGACAAGCTGCTGTGCTCCATCAGGCTCTTCTTTTTATCCAGTGTCCCATACACCTGAGAGGTCCCCATTCCCTGTTGCTGGTTCACCATGTTTCACCAGCCCAGGTTAAGAATACAAATGTGATAATATTATTCATATTGCTTTCTAATTTTTAGTCATATTAGCCTTCTAAATAAGGGCTATATTCTACATTCAGCAGCCTCTATCTTGTCCCAGTCCCTGTAGGGTGGTACACAAGTGAAAACATCTTTTCCCTAACTATATTAAAATTAAAACTCAAAAAGTCAGCCAAGTTAAGCCAGCCTTATTTCATGTTCGGCTCGCAGGCAATTACTCTTTTTTCTGAAGAGCTGCTCATTATAAGAATATGCATACTCAGGTGAACCTTAGTAACACTGCAATGTTAGGTACACATGAAAAGGCAAACAGCACTTTTTAAATAATTTTTAAGTTCATTGGGTACATCTCACAGAAAGTATAATTTCAGCATCAGCAGATGATAAAATTTGTAGTTCATTTAAAAACTTCATCTTTTCATATATGTTAATTACTGAAAAACAGGATAGAAATATGTCTAAGAATGCTCTGCTAATCATCTAGGACTATGGGGTTTTTAATGTTTCAATTTGTAATTCTAAATTGGGCATAAAATGAGCATACAGATGGGTTTAGACATGATTTTTCAAAAAATATATATATTTTAAATTATTTTGTTCTAGTCAACTTCTCTGAATGCTGCTGTGGAAAACAAACATGTTTCATCTAAACAATGGACTACCACATTTATATCTAATCCTGCTCTTGTCTGTGCTGACATAAATCAGGACAATAACTAAAGCCAATAGGATGACATGGGGTCAAACCAGTTTGAAATCTGAATGAAGACCACACACTTTTCATCCCTTAGAAACACTTATACCATTTTGCTGTTGCTTCTCTTAACTAGGCTTTGCTTTCTGGTTTTTACATGCCAAGCATAAGACCAGCACACAGACATTCATGGATTTAAATTGAAATGAAACAAAAGTAAATTCAATTACATGCTTCTCCCCAAGGTTAAGTCAGACAAGCTATAAACTTTCCAATGCTATTTCCTATAAAGATATACAGGATTAATAATAAAATATTTTTTATGTAGTTTTCTAATTGAAAACTGCTATTATAGAAGCTCCTGATCTGGTTATTTTTCACTCCATGGTGAGCCTAGAAAACTTTCTCATCTTGACCAAGGAATCAGGTGAACAGAGTCTTTAGCCTCCGACAGCAAAACAAGGTATCCACTGACTCAACAAAAGGGGCATCATCTAAAAGCTTACATAACTTGTGAATCAATGGTGGTTTGGACCTGGGGTGGACAAAAAAGAAAAGGGCGATTCCAGCAATAGTTCCTTAGCCAGAAAGGTAACAGAATCACAGGACATGGAAAGCAGCTCTTCATCCTGCACTCACTGACATCTAAGAAGCACTGGATAATACTGCCATTTGAGGTCCAAGGCAATACATTAATACTACACAATTAAATGTGTTTCATGTTTTGCTGCAATGGCATTTTCTTCCTTTTTTATTTTTTCTGCATACTTTGCCCTTTGATACACACACTCAGACGAAAAATGTTAAAAATTCAGTTGTGGTACTATGTGTTTCTCCTGTGTCATTCAAATCACCACAGCTTTTTTTTTTTTTTCTAGGTATGTTTTCTGAGATTTTCCTAATTAGCTAGAGGCTTTGTTTCAAATTTTGTCCCCTTTTGTTTTAAATATCAGAGCTCATATCTTAGTCTGTTTGTGGCACACAGACTTGGATGGGAGTTTATCATGCCCTTCAACTGCTCATAGTTCCTTTTAAGCAGTAGCTTTGTCCTCTCCAGTTTGAGATAAAAATTCTTAAAATCAAAGGCTACTAGTTAGAAGAGCCTACATTTGAAGTGCCTTGAAGTCTTTGGTTTTCCTTTCATTTCTGTGGGCCTTGGATCAGCCTGTACAGTCCCCTTTGTTCATTTATAAGCACAAAGAAGAGATTCTCTTTTATTTATCAAAACCGTAGCCACTTGGATAAAAAAGACATTTTTTTATAAAGGATGCTATGGAGTTATTTAATGATCTTATAAGCTAAAAGCTCATTACGTCTCTCCTTTTAGATCCCTGCTAAGGGTCTGAGCGGGACTAGGCTTTGCAGAGAGACAGGGCTGGTTTAACTAAGCTGAACCCATGCCTGCAGAAGACTCAGACTAGTTGGAGCGTGTGGGCAGAGCGAGGCCAAGCACGAGCCTGAGGTGTCTTGCCAAAGCCAGTGGGGTAAATCAGGAGCTGGGCTCGGCCCCACGCGCCTGTGCAGGAATCTGAGCTGTCACCGCCACATGGAGCCAGGATTGACTTATTAAGAGTTTGACGAGAGGCCCTTGGTATTCCATGGGGAAGGCAGCCTTCGCCTGTGCGTTGAGAATGGAGGAGTTATGGCGTTTCTATGGGTCCTGCGAGCCTTTTATTTCATTCAGCTCTCCGCTGCTGCACAGCATGAACTGACTGAGCCCCAGAAGAGGTTAACGAGCACAACAGCCATCATTTGTGAGGAGTGGGAAAGAGCCATGTGCTGCACCAGCTTCTTTTCAAGGCTCCTGATTTTTTTTTGTCTTCACATTGGCACAAGGGCAAGCACCCAGCATAGCTTGTCTTGGGGAGCTTGGCAGCGTTCTCCTCTCCTGGCAAACCTGACAAAGCCAAATAAAGTAATCTGTTCATTGTCCATTCCTTCGCTTGGGTGACTTTTAAGTTGAGGAAAAAAAGGAACAGAGGGTAATAAGACTTTTGGACTGGGGGCCCTGTTACTACTAATACCACAAGTATCTTGCTTGGGACAAACTAACTGAAGCAGTTTTTTGAAATTGCACTTATTAAGTAGAAATTATTTTTTGAGACAGCTCTCCCTCCACCATCCTCCTCCCGTCTTTTCTAAAGCCACCGTTGCATAGATTTATTCTATTCAGCCCTCACATTAGCAGATGCGAATGAGGGAATCTGACTGAGCCTGTCAAGGCAAAGAAAGCCATGAAAGAAGAAAGAGAAGAAACATTACACAACTATAATAGCAGCCACAATGGAAATATGCTGGCGTGAAAGCAATTAATGCAATTGGTGCTCTAAGTTCATGGCTTACTCCAAAACCAAGCAGCCGCTGGAAGCACGAAGCTCATCGCAATGTAGGGGACAAATCCCAAGTCGCTGAGGAAAACACAAGGAAAAAGCCTTTGCTGTGCATGCAAAGCTGCTCTGGGAAAGGGCTTTAGCATGGAACTTCTCTGCCATGAGCTGCTCTTGCAGGCTAGAGCCCCACTCAGGGACCAGAAGACAGTCACGGTATCACACTGCAAGGCTTTGCCTTGCTGATGTGCATGAACCCTTACAACCACACCATGCCACATGAGAGCCGAGCTGGGCAGCCTTCCTCCCCACTGCCAATCCAAGCATCCAAACCCTTCTTCTTCTCAATAAAACAAAAAGCCAAAATCCTGAAAGGGTTTGCAAATCAATAGCTGTAAGGAAAGAAGGGGAAGCCAGCTGGAAGGTTTTCTTTGGATAGTTTTGAGTGTGCAAAAGCAGAAAAAGAAAAATTTCATCTAGAAAATGTTGAAGAATTTGTTCTTTCCTGAAAACAGCCTTTGCTGTAGCTAGGTATCATCTCACATTTTCTGGTGGTCTCTAACTAACTCTGTTACACGTGCGCCCATCTACAGCTGACTCCAGGTGTCCCTCATAGCAGGTTTGAGTCCCTTAGGACTGGTGGTACAGGACAGCTTTGGCACAGCAGAAGTGCCACTTTCCCACAGCTCACTATCACTAATGACTCAAGGTAGCAGAAGCAATCTTTGGACCCAAAAAGTGAAGTGTTACAGAGCATGCAACAACTTACTACTTTACATGACAACAGGTTTGAAACAGGATTAAAAGCCATAGGCTATTTTGCATATTTTACCTTCCAGGTTTAATAGAAACAGGACAATGGAAGACAAGGGAGAGAAGTTTTCCTCTCTGAGGTGCTACACTGTAAGAATAGATATGAAGACAGACCTTCTGCTGGTCTCAGTGGTCAGACACATGATCATCTGAATCACTCCCCATCTCCTGGAACTTTAGGGCAGAGAATCAGCGTGTGGAAAAGGAGTTACTAAGCCTCCCTCTGTGCATTACCAAAGATTTCTACCACGTCTCCTCCATTTCCAGCAGCACCCTGAGAGGAAAATTATTTTTATCCTTTCAGGCAATTTCATTTAGCATCTTCTCCACAGCCTCACTTTTAGGGGCTTTCTTCATCCTGCTGCATAGTAGCAGCAGCGCGTGACACAGTCATCATTAGATCTCCCCTCTGCTAGGGACACATGTATTGTTGTTCAAGAGGAATGAACAGAACTTGTCCCTGCTCTCTCTCCTCAGACTAAGATTTCCATTCAAAACAATTTAACAATCTGAATTATAGAATAAGTACATTAAAAATATCTTCTATTTTCTTTTTTCATTATTTACAAAGGGACTCTTTTTATTACCTAACATTATATTTGCATCTATTGTGCAATAGGCTTCTAGCTGTCTCCACAAGTTGTTTCCTCTCATTTGCATCTTGTTTCCCTTAAATGCAGTCATAAAAGTGGTATATATTTGTTGTTCTATTTATAACTTATCTTCTTGTAGAGATAGAAATGATCCCTCAAAATGCAAAGGAGATCCATCAGCGCATTTTTCCTTCCTTCCTCCCTTTCTTTTTTAGAATCACCTCTTTCCTTTGTAGTTATAAATAAGGCTTCTTTTCTTCCCTTTTGCAAATTCTAGAGGAGCCATCAGTCACTGCTGTAGGTCACAAACTTGTTACACATTATGGTGATAAATCACGGTCAGGAGGCAGTCACTGTAGAATAAAACAGGGCCCAGCCCCATAATAATGCAATAATACATTCAAGTAGACCTGCACTGTTTCACTTCACCTGAAAATCCTGAAATCCACACCGTTATTTTCCAGAGGATTCCCCAGAAAGTTTTTCCTGGCTTTTATTTCCCAGGGCACAAGCACGTTTCCTTTGAACTCTGCGGGATCCCCAGTGCTCCAGGTCAGTCACTGTCAGAGCATGGGGTAGGAAGAACTTGGGGTACATCCTCTGTTGACATTCCAAGTCTGGCCCAATAAACAATCAGTGAACCAGAGGGAAAGAGAGGGAGGAAGCAGGAGGCAGTAGGTGACACAGAAAGTCTGGCCATAAAAAAAAAAAAAAAGGGCTGAACAATAGTTTAACTCTTATAGAAAATGAATTAGTTTAGAGTCAGTGCAAATATACAGCACTATCAACAAACTCAGCTTGTAAGGAGAAGGTTTGCTGAAGGCCTAAAAATAGATCAAGCAAAGTGTGCTACACCAACTTTCAAATCAGAATGTCTTTCAAATCAGAATGTGAGCCTCAGGCTTTGTACACCATGGAATTAGCTCACATCTCAAATTTCAATCTCAAAAGGACAAAATTCTACATACATTATCTAGTTACCTTATTGCTCCACATCATATGCAATCCCTAAGGCAGTACTTGAGCCATACAAAAGAGCATGTTTTCTTTGCTTCTTTCTATTCAAAACAGAGTAGACAACATAAACAAGATGTTATAAGCCTACATGATAATTAGATTATTATTAGAATGCACAACGTCTAACTGTTTGACCAAAAAAAAGCAGGAGAAATGAGGAGAGCAGCAGTAAGCAGCAGTGTTTGCCAGCTCCCCATTATGACAGGGTGTAAATAGAGTTTAGGCTCATGCCTCCGTTTGCAAGGGGGTCACATCACACTGCTTTCACCCCACAGGCAAGGTGAAAAAAAGACCACACAGACAAAGAGGAATTGAGCTTCAGCTGGCATGACTGGAACCAATGCCAGTCAAAGAGTTCATTGAACAGTTCAATCATTTATCTTGACAGGATATGATTCTTTTCAGGCTCCTTCTAGCACTCAGGCACAGCCAGCTCCTTAAAACCTGACACAGGATTTAATAGCTCTAATGATCCAAATGAATATTTAGTCTAGAAAATTAACTTTTGATAACAGTGGCTGATATACCCTCTTATGGTATACTGTGTTTATCAAATGTTACGCTAATTTATCACTGGGGAGAACAGAATGTTAGCTTTTGTGGGCAGACTCCAGCACTTCTTTCTAAATGTAAGTTTAGAGATGGATTTACAGTGGTCCCTGCCACACAGGTTGCCAGAGGATGAATTTCAATGTCCTTAAAACCAAAACACATAGCTTCATCACTGGAGAGGAAGCAGCAGTGCTGCTGGACCTCCCATTCAGCAGGGTCTATGTTTTGTGCACTCTTCCTACTTGGTCTGACTTCCAAACTGGCAACTCTCAGAGAGTTTTCACATTCTCATGAAATGCATTATTAACATGTTTTGTTATCTCCACACAGGAAAACCATGACTTTCATAAGGAAGGTTTAGCCAAGACTGAAATTAGACAGTAGCATGTCCCGGTTTTCCTGTAGCTTTGGTCTGGCTGAGGAATTTCGAGGTTTCACAAGAGTCTTGCTGCAAGACCGACCACGTAGGGACAAAAGCATTTAAGTTTGCAACAGGGTTTCTTCCCAGATCCATCCCAAGCTGCATCACACCACAGTGCAGCTTTCTGTATTTTACTCAACTGCAAATGGACACAATATTAATTGTTATTGGGGTCCTACCTATTACACTTTTAGGCCA
The DNA here is from genome assembly GCA_009812075.1 of Sialia sialis. Taxonomy (NCBI): domain Eukaryota; kingdom Metazoa; phylum Chordata; class Aves; order Passeriformes; family Turdidae; genus Sialia; species Sialia sialis. Next base: position 11,408,665 of record VRYO01000369.1, read on the forward strand.
ACTGACTGGAGTGAACAACCTATTCCTCCTTTTTAAATTGCTCCTTTTCTTACAAATAGCTGGCTCTTTTCTAGCTGTTCTTTCATGGACTTAGGAAATATCTCCATAAGATTTTTCTGTAAGAAACATCCCAAATCAATTTTTCTTTCATTGTTCTGAAAACATTTCAATTGCAAGCAGGGACTATTTCTCTACTCTTTGGCATCATTACCAACTCTCTGATAACAATCCAAAATAAGGTGATTAAAGTGAAACGTGCCATCCTGTCCAGTCAGAATTCAAACAGTCACCTCAGAAGTTTACAAAAAGGCTACAACCCCAAAGCACAACTTGGGCAGAAGTTACAGACCAGTCCTCACAATCCAGCCTAAAACCTCCAGCACTGCACTAAGTCGTGCTCATAACTACTCATACAACTGTATCATCTGCTTTTGGAAGATACCTGAAAATCTTTCTTTGGAGCCTGGAGAATACAGCTCACTCCAGCAGTCTGTTATCTGGAATAATTGCCTCAACAATAAAAAATATTCAATATTTTTCTCTTCTGAAATAATTAAGTTTTGTTTTCCTCCTACATTACTGCCTTTATTGTAGAGGTACTAGCTAGTACTTTTGACACTAATTACCTCTTTGCTTTGTTTAATTAAACAGAATTAACCTTATTAATCTCTTACATACAGCCAGATTTTCAAAGAGCTACATTTTCACATTACAACATTTTCATCAGTTCTTTGTAGCAATTGTTTTCTAATATCAATAAAGGTTAAACCTATGTTATTTTCTATGTATTAGTGCCAGAATTCATAATTGCTAATGCTCATGTTGGAAGCAGGCAAAATATTTGGACTGATCATTTTAGACCAACAGCAATATGAAAGTTTTAATGAGAAAAATTAATTATGCTTTATATTCCTAAAAGAAAAAAGTATTTTACTGAAGAGATTCTGCTTCCCATAAATTTTACATGGGATTTAGGCAAAGTGCTTTACATACATCCATGCACTTTCTAAAATTGATACAGCAAAGAAAAAAACCCAAATCCCTTCAGCAATAACCAGAATGAGAGAGATTTCTTTTGTAAAGGGCTCTCCATAACCAAGAGTCTAAGAGACAAAACATCTTGGAGGACCTATCACATGGAAGGCAATTACAGAAGAGCAGTCTAGAGTGCTTGCTGACAAATAATAATTTAGGAAATAGAAAATAAAATACACCCTACCTGGCATCATAAAACTGTAGCTTCAACAGGGGAATTCACAGTGTTATAAAGTTTGAGAGACAAGCTCAAGTGGTTTAAATAATTGAAAGAAGAAAATATAACTTCCACAACATCATGTCTCAAAGCACACTTCTTTTTATCTAATATAGGGCAGCCTCACTCCAAATACATTTGAGATTTTCTATTGCATGTTCTGCAGATGATGTTTGCAGCTCTGTGCAGGTATCTAATTTCCAACCAAAGACAATACACTGGGGGCAGGATGAGGTTATAGCAACAAGCCAGTCAGAAAACAAGTTATTCAAATACTGTTCAAAATAATCCTGTAATTCTATCTATTGTGCCACCTTTGCTTCCAAAGGATAGAACAATACACTCACTGCTCACTGAACAGTTTTCAGGAAACCAACATTATATAGTTTAGATATTCTTACCCAATTTGAAACAAAAGTAATAAATATTTCACTTTACTATATCGCTGTCATGCTTCTGTATGAGTCCCAAATGACCAAACTATTCTAATTTCTCTGCCTCAAAGAATAAAAGAAACTGGGAGTATATGTCTGCATCAACAGCTTGCTTTATCTTTTGGACAAAGAAACAATAAATGAGAATTGAAGTTTTTACGGCTTGATAATGCAACTGAGCACCTTGGTCAAGAAACTGAGACAATAGATCTTCTTATACAGTACTTGAAAATTAAAGTATATTATTAAATCTTTGTGAATTCTCTGACAGAGAGCCTGCTCTTCTGAGGAGTGTGGATCCCCAACTCGATCAGAACTATAGCCAGGTATGTGACCCAGCCATTCAGACTCCATAGCAGAATACCCTTTTACAGAAGCCTCTGAAAGGAGAGAAGCTCCTCAAGTGGTTTATCAGCTAACTGAAATATAGGAAATGGTAATTTTTCACACTAGAGAGAAAATACTGGCCAGGAAGTGAGATGCATTACTAGGCTGAAAACATAGGTGAAAATGGAGCTGTTAGTGAGGTAACAAAGCATAACATGTTATGAGAATGTTTGAAGAGGTTGATTGTAAGGCTAACTGACTGCAGAGATGCAAGAGCATTTCACAAGGAGACAGGGGGATGACCAGCAAATTAAATCCTGCATTAATCCACACGTGCATGGGACAGTCTTTAAACCAGTACTCACACTCCATAAATAAAATATGGCACCCTTGTGCCTCCCCCTCTCTACTATCAGCTCCATTTTTAAGAGTAGATAGAAGACCATTCACAATGGTAAGATTTTTAAGGTGAATTGAGAATGAAGAAAAAAAAAACTGTTACATAGCAAGAGAAATCTGTGAGGCACAAACATTTTGACTGGTGTAGGCAGCTTACATCTTCTCATTTCCAAAGCTACAGAGATGAACCAGAGGAGGTTTTAGCTCAGAGAAGGGTAAAACTCAGGTCAGAGATCCAGGGAGACTCATGTGTGAGGGGAAACTATACCAACAGTAGCACCTGTACCTGGGAAAAAACTAATGGGGGCAGAGTTTGGAGGGATGTGATACAATTTCACAAAGTAGTAGAGTATTAGCTATTTCTCACAACCCAGCATCTAACAAAAGGCTTGAAATAAAAGAGCCAAGCCTTTTCACAAAGTGCAACTACGCTGTGGAAATCACCGCCACAAGATGCCATAAAGGCAAAAGAAAGGCTATATACCAGATAAAAATAACTTGTCAGAGGTAGAATCCTGAAAAAGTACTTTAAAAACATTATCCTGCATTTGGCCTGTTTCTTATAGTCTTTTACTCAACCTCCAGTATTAAGAACTCTCAAGAAGTGAACATCAAATAAGCCTTTCATTTTACAGGGAGTGTTCTTGCACTCTGACAAATCTCAAGGGTTAAATTCAGAATTACGTGTTCACCCAGGAGTTTTGCCAAGAACACAAATTTGGGCATTTTGCCGCCTAAGCACTGTGACAGGAATTAGTTAAATCCAACTTTGTAATGGATACAGTGTTTAAAAGCTTCACTGTCGTCCCCAGTGCTGTCATCCTTGGAGGCAAGACTGCCATCAGCCCTGCCTCATTTCACCCTAGACTTTAGTCTTGAGGTATTAACAGTGAGTGAATAATTCACTTTCACTCTTCTACCACATCTTCTCTTGCAACTTATCAGCAACTCGGGAAACTTTGCTCAGTAATAGCTTTAAAGTTTTAATGTGATCAACCCATCAATATCAAGGCTGCATTTCACTGATCCTGAATTATTGCACCCTAGTACAATCTGTGGCTGCTCTACAATTCTAATTTTTCAGAAACTGCATCTAAAACAACCTAAATGCTGAAAAGATATAAAGCCAAATCATATACAGGGACCATGAAAAATCAATAATATATGTCAATGAGTGGTAAGACTTTCCAGAAAGAATCAGCTTTTAGAACCCATTTTATTTACTCACCTAAATAATTACCAGGATATTTTCAAAGGACCTCAGCACTCGGTGTGTTGAAATCTTTTGAAAACCTAGTCATAACAGTCACAATGAGAACTGAGTTCTTTTGGAAAACTATTCAACAGCTGAGAGGTGCCAAGCCAGTGAGAGCAGAATCTCAGACAGAAAACTTGCTTCATAACACCTCTTGAAATACTCAGCAGTGGTTGATGGGACAGATGAGTATCTACTCTACCCTCTGATTGCAGCCTGCATCAGATAAATAACAATTTTTTACTTTTCTGTTGCTTTGATTTCCCAGCAAAACACCTGGATTCAAAAAAACCTTTTATGGAGGAAGATACTGATTCAAGGAATGAGTTTGCTTTCCCCTCAGAACACTGGTTCCATGCACTGCAGTTCTCGGGACATCTAGACAGCCACTGCTTCCTGACTTATGGATTCACAAGTAAGAGGGAAATGTCTTAAAAATTGTGGTTCTATAGATGTTTGCTGCTGGGACTTGGAAAGGAGATATCTGTGGTCCTTCTACACCCAGCTCTCAGTAGCCACCCTAACTCTGCAGCTCTTGAGGCTCTCAGGTTTCTAGCTCCTGAGAGTCTTTAATACCCACAAGGTGTATTTTTATTATCTAGGACTGGTCTGGAGGCCTCCTGGGATCCCATGTGGCTGCCAGATGCTACTCCAGGAGGTCACAGCGCTCACTAGTACCAAAGGCATCTAAAGCAACAGTAGTTGCCAGTATTTAGGCACTTGAATTGCTCCTCAACAAAGGTTGAGACAAGCTACCACATCTTTGAGGAGTACAGTGTGGCAGGCAGATGCTTTATCCAGCAACTGAGGCCAAAAAGTGAACATTCATGTTTTCCCTTCAGTAAAATCTCTTCAATCAAAAAGTTATTCCAAATACTTTCTGCAAGAAAGAAGAGTTTGCTTTTTACACATTCTAGCTAAATGCTGGGACAGCGCCTGTGGGCAGCATTTGTCACATATGGACACTTACAGGGACTTCGGAGTTCTGGTTAGATAATGTCATTGAGGATGATGGGTAGAAAGAGGATGCTAAAAAGCTGTGAATGTGAAATAATATGTCTTTAAACTGCCTTGACATTGCTAATGTTAATTATTATTAAAATACACTCTGCAATCACAGAAAGAGATAGGGATGGTTGAGAGTCTTGGAAAGGTATCTGGGAGGACCAGGAAGAGATGCATTTGCAAATAACAGTGTTGGTACTGGGCCCAAAGATGTAAATCACCACTCCTTTGAGTTTCACATTATAAGTTTTGTTTCTGTAGCTAATAACCTGTATGGATTTGAAATAACTGCACTGAAACTTTATTTACAGGTGTTTGTTTTTCCTTTCTTTTTTTGTTTTTATATTTTAGTTTATAACATTTCCAAAAACCTTTCTAAAAATCCCAAACAAACAAGAACCACAAAAAAGTCACAGCAACAGAAAAACCCCAACATTTCTACTTCTATAATTTGTAAACAAGACAAGCACTCAAAACCTAGAGAGTTACTATTTTATAACCCCTACATAAGCTACTCTTTTCCTCTCTTCAAAGGACTACTTCATGTTATTGTCTATCTGCTAAAGTGAATAACAACCTTGGAGAGGACATTTAATTCTCTGGATTGTTCATAGCTCTAAATACTTGACTTCTCCATCAAAACTTTCAAAATTTTAGCTCTTTTGTTTTATATTAGACACATCCCAAACTTATCTGTTAGCAGGTGAGGACTTTGCACAGTCCTTTAAAAGCGCCTCCTGTAAAGAGCCTTGCTAGGCATGGGTGAACATCTGAAGAGGTTTTTCTGCATGTATGCTCAGTCTAATGTCATTGCCAGTAACACTGGCTTTACATTTTTCTGTTCATTTAGACTTTCCAGTGTGTTTAATACATAGTCTTTTTACCATAGCTTTTGTACAATTGGAAAGAATCCTTGTATGTTTACTTCCTCACAAAAAGGAAAAAAAAGCACCAAACAGTAAACTTTGTAACAAAGTTTAGTCTCCAACACAGAAGCCAGAAAGCATAATCTTCTAATTGAATCTTATTCTCCCCTGTATTTTAAATCATTCAAATTTCTTATACATAGTGTATATACAACTTCATGGGAGTCAGGGGAATGTGAACAGTTCCCTGGATGTTCATTTTCTGAGATGCAGCATATGTTTGTGCTATCTATATCCTCTATATCCTGGCTATACATATCTGACTATATCCTCTCCCTTCTACCTCATGTACTTTGTACTCTTTGCAACAGATGATTGTTTCCAAATATATAGATATAAAACATGCATCATTTTAGTACTACCATAATTGCATTTCTATATCTATATTCTATATTATTTATATTCCTTTTAGAGATGCATTATATATTTATTTTAAGTTTCTACCTTTATTTTACATATTTCATGTATTTGTCTTTTACATTTTTTATATATGTTTATAATATCTATGTTTTACAATTTTCTTTTTCTATTTTATTTTATGGATTTATTTTCTATATGCTTACTATACATCATATATTTTAATCCTTATTTCTTTTTTATGTTTCTTTATCCCCATGTGGTGTAAGACGAATTTTGGAAAATCACCTCGGTCTTGCCAAGACGGTCCCAGTCTCATCCCGCGGCTGGGATTACCCAGGCAGGGGAGCTGCCCCCTTCCCTTCCCTTCCCTTCCCTTCCCTTCC